>JANZLQ010000079.1:64021015-64045970 GCA_026212715.1 Elanus axillaris | reverse complement strand
TGCCCCTCCAGCCTTCTCGCTGGCTGGGCATGAGAAGCTGAAAAATCCTTGACTTAGTCTAAACACCACCCAGCAGCCACCAAAAACATCAGAGTGTTATCAACATTCTTATACTGAACTTCAAAATACAGCACTGTACCAGCTGCTAGGAAGACACTTAACTCTATCCGAGCTGAAACCAGGACAGCAATGTAAAGGGAGTCCCATCACTGAGCTGTAGTCATGTATGGTAAGAAGGGTAATCTGAAAGGAAAGAGTTAAGACATTACAAATAGTTGAAGGAGCAAGTTAACTTAGGCATGATCATAAAGGATGTGAAAAATGGCCTTTCACTAACATCTTGTGAGAAGATAAAAGCTGTATTGGTCTGATTGGTTTTAGTTATCAGAGTAAAATATGTATGTAATATTTAAGGCAAAGAAGGTGCTTTATGGGCAATTGAGTCCAAGAAAATGAATGTCTTAAGATGTATCTTGGTATTCTGTCATTACATGAGTCTGCTTTGGGTAGGTCTGGTTTGGGTGATATTTCATTTTTTGTAGGATGTGTGTGCTTTAATTAGCTATTTGGAGAAGGAGGGCTGTCAATTCTTTTGCTGTGTTTTTCTTCTAGCTCTTACAAGACTGTGTTAGGTCTACCTGGACATCTACTTTGAAATAAGCTTTTAGATTCTCTAGTACTCCGTAATGAATTTGGGGGTATCTGTAGTGTAAAAACAGAACAGTACAGTAAGATTTTACATATTCAGTTCTCCTTTTGACATTTTGTAAAGACTGGGAAATGTGATGTTTCAGTAAGTCCAATTTCTTAATGAGGTTACCTTTCTGATGTTTATGTAGGCTTAAATTGATCTGATTAGTTTTCTAATGCTTTCATTTTTTCCCACTACTGGTATATTTATCCGTTATTTTCTGAAGGACACCATCTGATTTTTTAAGCTTGTGAAATAGGCATGTTTTACTAACCTTTGCAAGCTACAGCCTTTAAAAAGTGGGTGTTTTTTAAACAAGAGTCACTGTTCTATGATTTTTTTATATGAAAAAGCTTTTATTTTATTCCTTTTCATTCATATATATATGCACACATATAAATATGTTTACAATGAGCCTTATACAAATCCTTGTTGTTATTAAATCACTTGTTAAAGTACAGTAGTTGAGTCTACATTGTCCTCACAGTTCAACTATTTTGTTTTGTTCTTTACACAGGGGCCCTTACCAAAGTAAAGGAGAGTAAGCGGCATGTGGAAGAGGGGAAGATGGAGCTCCAAAAAGCTGAGGGGATTCAGGAACGCTGTAACATTATTTCTTTTGCGACCCTAGCAGAAATTAATCATTTCCACAAAATTCGTGTGAGGGACTTTAAATCACAAATGCAGCATTTCTTACAACAGCAAATACTCTTTTTTCAAAAAGTGACACAAAAACTAGAAGAAGCTCTTCACAAGTATGACAGTGTTTAATCTCTGATTTGTGGACTTGCCTCAGCATGAACATGACCCAGGCGGCAAAGCAAATGCTGCTGCCGCTGAAGAACTCTTGCCAGTGGTAGACGGTGGTACAAGGATGGTTTTGTTCACCTGGAACCCGGTTTAATCTCCAATTATGTAGAAAGGAAACAGTTATAGGGCTATGTAGTAGAAACAGTACCATGCATTGTAACTAAGTTATACTGTGTATGCCTACACTACCATTGTAACTTTTTTGGAATAATGAGTATACTATTTGCCTTATTGCTTTTTGAAATACGGTATTTTAGTGCATACTTTGTAGACCTCAAAACCCTTTGGGTCTTTAAGGAAGTTGGCTAGATAAAAGCCTGCTTCAGATGCCTTTTTACTTTCCTAGATTTGGGTGTCCTAAATTCAAATGATTCTCTGTTTACAGACTCCTACTAGAGCAGCTATGTGATTCTGTGCCTTTAGACTCTATTTTTCCTTTTCTAGTAAGTCACATTTTTATGATTGAATGAATGAAGGGTTGATGCCTATGACAGGAACTGATCATGAAACCTCACATTGACTGGAAAAAAATCAGCTGCCATCCAGTTTGCACAGCAAGTACTGTCTTACGACAAATGTTAGCTCAAAAAGGAGAACTTAAATCTATTCACACTTTCCGTGAAAATGGAGACTACTTGTTACGTGTACTGGGATGTTAAGCACATATACAAAAATACACCACTTAATTCCCTTTCCGAAATGAGTAATATAGTGAGGTTTGTTGTTTGTTTGGTTTTTTTTTTTAGTATACAGCATTACTGTGAGTGGAAATTTTAAGAGCTAGCCTAATAAAAATTATATGTATCAAGGGGATATGAACGCAAGCTATGCGGCTGGAACATTTTTTTTAAGTTTGAAATTATCTGCTTATTTTTCAGATGCTTATTCAGTTTAACTTCAGACTTGCATCTACATTGCCAGTTGTCTGAGTTGAAACTCCACTGTGATTCATTAGTTTACTAAGTTACAAGTTTTTGGGGATGCTCAGTAATATATATGATCTGAAATAAGTCTTGGCTGAACTGACTTGGAAAACAGGTGGCATTTTTATGTTTGTAACACTCAAGAATTAACAGTTGTCTTAATTTTTGTATAAATATTTTTGACAAGCAGGGTGCATTTATATATATGTAAAGACTATCTTTTAAAGAGTTTTCTGGCTTACTTCCCTTGAATTAAGTCTGAAGTCTGTGTTTCTTACCTGTTGGTTTCCTTCTTATAGGTTAGAATGAAAGAGGGGGTTTATTGATCCTGTCTTTTTTCTCCTAAACTAAAATAACAAAACCTTCCAAGGAAGCAAAATGTTTACTTTTTTGTTTTTAATTAAATTAATCAAAGATAGCTTAAACAAATGAAAGCCTGGAGAAGGAAGCTAAGCAACAGTTACATTTAAATACAAATCATTCCTCGCCTGTGCAGCAAAAATGTGCAGTTCTTTCGCTCAATCATGTGTGCTTCTGTAGCTTAACCCACACCTCTGTTTTAGAGGAATAAATGTGAGAATGTAGTTTTAGTTTTAAGATTCGTCCCCAAATGCTTGGAGATTGCTATTTTGCGCAAGTTGTGTCTGGCAGTGCTTTTACCCAAATAAGTAAAATACAGAATAATTAAGAAGAAAAAAACAGTATTTGTAAAAGAAAGGACAATCAGTGAGGAGACTGTTTCCAGGCTATTAAAGAATGCTGCAAACAGCAGGGTTGACCATAAAATAAGGACCATAGTCAAGGGTTGAGTTGCTCTTTATCTTCCTCATGGTGTCTCGTTCTACATTCAAAACTCATCACTTCCACTAACAGCTCTTCACAGCAGTACTCCAGCTTCCCATATGTCATTTAATTATGTGAGATGGTGATGAGCTAGGTTTGAGCTGAGTTCCATGGATTATGTTTGCTTAAGCCAGACACTGTTTTATTAAATTTCTTTGCAGTAATTAGATCAGACTACAATCAAAGTAATTCTACATGGAGGTATTAAGACCTGTTCAGAAATTGATCTTGGTCCAGCTGAAGCATTCTAGGTTAGTGCTAATGACATGTACATATCCAGGAGGAAGTTAAGCTGTGATATGCATACATACAATATTATTAGACAGGTACAGTCTTCCCAAATAAACTGTTATGGCTTTCACCTTACTTTCTCATTTGTGAATTTTTGGGGTGGAAGGAAAGTGGGAGTGCTAATTAGTTAAACTTGATGTACTGAAAAAGCTTGACTGGAATCCTGGATCTGACTTGTTGCAGAGTTCAGGAAGGTTCAACTGCATTCATATTAGCATCTTCCTTTATTCCTTACTTATTACAGAGTTGGAGTTAAATGTAGAGATGTAGAGAGCCTGAACTCCATTAATGCTTACTGCACTATGCGAGAACTACGGTTTTAATTTTATTTGGAACAAGCATGACAATGACCACTCATGACTGATGGACTACTGGATGGTGTGGTCTGAGATCCGAATGTACTCTACAATAAAGTGAATGTATATTGTGTGGGACTTTGGAAGCATCAAAGAAAATCTAACAGAATCCTTTTAAATAAATAAATTTAGAGGAAAGCAAATTAGCTCTATAGTATAATGTTAACTGCCTTTGTTTTATTCCATTCCTGTAATTTGGTTTTGGTGCATTACGATTTTTGCATTGACAAGTAGTTAAGTATCTGGTATACTTGTTGGGTGTTAAGAGAGGTTGAATTGAAAGCTGCAGGAAGACCAACTGAGCTATTGGTTTCTGTTAAAGTGCTGAATCCAGTGAAAACTGCAGAATTAACCCATCAGGGGAATATATCTGCTCAGAAACACCAGCAAGTGGAGTGTGAGTTATGTTTTTATTCAAATTGTAGGGTTTAATTTAGAAATTAAGAACCTGCTAAAATGATTAGATCAGTTTGTTTTCTAGGCCTTTTGTTTTCCTATACTTGCAGAGAAGACTTGCCTCTATGACTTAAGCATGTTTTCTAGATTCTCTGTCAGTTTCAGGATCCAATGGCATGGTATGCTTGATTTAAAAGTGTTGTAAGACCCATCTTAGAGAGATCAGTAGGGAAATTATGTGCTTATGAAGCATTCAAGACAAGCGCCACAAAATCTGGAAAAAAACTCAAAATGGAAGAATGTGTTGCATGTAAAATTGGTATGTTTTTAGAAAACGTTAATCAACTGCCTACATTGAAAATACCTACAGTATTTGGTGAGGGACAGGTATCTTTTTGGTGAATTACAAGACCCTGTTTGCAGTACCTTATTATTTTGCCAGAACTTCACTATTCCAGCTAACATCTTCTATGCTCCAGCCTGAATTCTTCTGGGAAACTTAAATGAAACTTGTTCAGCTATTTCTCAGAAGGAGATCATAAAAATAAAAAAAGGTTTTTTTCCTCTAAATTCTCTACACGGTTTGGCTGGAAAGCTTTAGTTCTTTCATACCTTGGAACAGGGACTTGAAATTTGGCAGACTTGTTACCTTTTGCAACCTTAGATATGCCTGCTGCAGTGCCTGTGAAAATTTGTCCAAATATTTCCAAGTTAAAATAAGGTATCTCCAGGCCCTACTGTGCTCAAGTTTGACAGATACATTTTCTGTAGCTCCCCTTTGCTCCACGCAGTCTTGGTTCTAACCTCAGTCATCAGTGGCTTAGTGTGACTTTTTCTGTAACTGTTTTTCACTTCATCCAGAAAGTGCTGAACCTCCCAGACCAGAAGCTTTGTAAAGAAGCTGTCAGGAGATCCTAGCATGGCTGCTCTTTGAGCCTGGCCACAGAAGGAGAGAAGCAGCAGCCGGGAACACAAGTTTGAAGTTGGGCCTGGCAGCTACAGCAAGGTGGAGGTCACAGATGGTCAGGGAGGAACGTAGGGGGAAAAGATCAGAAAAGGGCGAGGACAGAAAGCCCTGTGACTACAAAAGCCTGTTCCTCAAGTCCCTGATTATACCTTGGGCTTCCAAAGTGTCCTGTCCTTTTGCTGTTGCTAAATAGCCAGAATGAGGAGGCACAAAATGGATAACAAGTTCTTCTGGTGGTGAGGATTGCAATGTTTTGCTTCTCTCATTAGAAGTTACTTTCCTTTGCTCATGGTCAAAGGTCTGATATGGCAGTTGAAGAGTTTAACTCTTTCAGTGAACTGTAGATTTTGGGGCTGAAAGAGGTGCTGTAATGCAAGCTCTGTGAGGCAGCACTGTGAGTGTCAGTATGGCTCCATATGTTCTATTACCTGTTTTTTTCTTGGGCAGGGGAGAAGAGGGAATCATTTTAGGAAGTTGCACACAACAAAAAAACTATCAAAGAATGCTAAGATTGATCATTCAATGAACAAAAATTTAGGAAATTTCAGAATTAAAGTCACCTGTGTAACTAATATATCAAGACACATCATGACACATGGTCACATAAGTGTTTTTCCACCACTTCCCTGACTGATTCAGTGTACAGGATATACAGCAGCCTGTTGTCTATATAATCCTTACTTCTTTTGCAGCATCAGTTGTACTCTGCACAGTGAGAAAGAAGTAAGGGTCTCCCTCAGCCTGCAGAGTGGTGCTCAGAGAACTCAGCTGTGTCCCTGCCCCAAGTTCTTCTACGGAATGTAAGCCACACAAGTAATTTGTGTGAAGGTTGTGCTGTCCATTTTGTGTAGGCTTGAGTTTAAATCCAGGACTTAGTCGGAAAAAAAGTGCTGGGCATTCACAGTTTTTGCTGAAGGTTATAGACATTCTGCTTTGAATAGAGAAAATTCTTCAAAATGCAAAGTGCTCTAGAAAAAAAAAATCAGTGATTCATTTCTTTATGTAGACCACCACAAATTAGAGAACACTTGTAATCTATCAGCTGCAAAAGGGAATAATAAACCCAGCTCATTTTGCTGGAATGTTGCGAACATGAACTCCTTGAAATAGAGTTTTCAGATGCTGCTTTGTTAAAGTTTTTAAAAAACCTCAAACCCTCCTAAGGAAATCAGTGCTTAGTCTTCAGAATGAGGTGTGACTATTATTTGGGTAATAAGAGATGGGCAATGTGTAGAGCAGTGAGGTAAAATAAGCCTTTAGAGGAATCTCAGGTAGGTACTGTTCATTCAGTGAACAGAAAGAGAAAGGCCTTCCCAGAAAAATCATATGTGATCATGACATTGGAGCCCATTTGTGATGCGTATGCACAAGGAAGCTGAATTAGTCACATGGGTTGCCTTACTTCTGGCATTTCCTAAGTTTTGAGATTCTGCTTTTGTAACTTCAGTAATTTCTCAATGTAATGCACTGCAGTATATCATGTGCTATACATAGAAAATAATTTGTGTAATATATGCAAGTAATGTATATATTATTTCAGTATACTTCAGACTCACGCATTTAGCAGCAGAGCTGAGGCATGCACTGAGTTAATTTCAATATATATGACTTTTAGATACAGTAAACCTCTTGATTTTCTGAAGTTAAAAGGCATTTCCCATACCAGCTGTCTGATAGACTTGGAGCTTGGCAACTCCATTTAAAACTAAGCAGTTAATTTGGTTCTGTTTGAAATCAAGGGGAATTTTTTTTTTTGCTTTTATCCACTGAGAAGAATATCAGGGTCTGCGAGTCAAAATTACATTCTTCCATCGATCCAGTGGCATTCAGTCCAGAGTATGTATTCCCCCCCTTTGTTGATTTACAACTGAATCTAACCTACAGAATTTTGAAGTTGCCTGTCAAAAAGCTCTTTCCTGTAATTTTAATAAAAATTCACTCCTGCTGTTTTAGGGAATATGACATTATAATTTGAAATAAAGAATCAGAAGGGACATGTGGGTTTTTACTGGTTTTAGTTTTAAAAGGCATTTCCAAGGAACATGAAAATAGTCTGTGAGAAGATAAAATCAGGAATTTTTAATTCCATCTTTTTTCTCTTTTGATCCCTATAATTGACAGAAACAGCTAAGTTCTTATTGACAAAATAATGCACATGAGGCATATAACATAAATACACAAAAAATTAAAGACCTGGGTGAGGCAGTACAAAGTTTTATTTGTAGTGAGTTCAGGTGGCGTTTTTTCTCACAGTTGGTACTGATTGACCCCATGCTTTTTTTTTAAGATTTTCCTTTCTGGGGGAAAAAAGCAAGTTCTTACATTAAAAATAAAGGAAGTGAAATAATATTGTAAGAGTATCCCCCCTCCCTTCCGTTTTTAATGACTAGCTCTCAGGTACGAGTAGTAGGAGACATTCAGTTCCTGCTCTGAGCTTGATGGGTACTCGGCTGGCATGCTGTCTTTCAGGAGGGTACCATACTCATCACGTCCACCACAGTGCTTCTTAAGGTGAGTAGGGCGAAGCGCCGCAAGGGCCAGCTACAGTTTCTCAGGCAGTTTCTGGTCTAGTTGCATACATCCGAGCAATGTTGCAAAACATCACTTGCAAAATAAGGAGCGTCAGACTCCTCCAGTGCCATCCTGGCGGGGTTCTGCTACATTCGGTGGCTTTCTGTTTTGTTTCCCTCAGAGAAATGTTGCAGACAAGATGACTACCCTAATTGTTAAATTGAAGAAATTGAGGACCGTGCTGCTGATTGCATTGCCATGTCGAGTCTGTGCCAGTTTTTATCTATTATGGGTAAATTTCACTTCATACAATTGTCAGATAAATAGGAAGGGTTTTTCAGAGCTTAGTTAAGTGTTGGGAGTGCTTGCATCCTTGTTCAGGATCTGTGAAGCAAGCTGTATCAGAGGGAAAGTCCCTGCTGTCAGAGTGTTGTACCAGTTCCCTTTGTGCCCATGTGTAGCTACAGTGTAGAAACAGTCTGTCCACTAGATTCATACAAACAAGACTGAACGTGCTAATGAAGGATTACTATACAGTAAGGAAAGTCTGTCTACTCAAGCTCAATTACCTTCTTCAGCACAGCCTTTAATTTCAAAGATTTAGTGTATGCATTTTCTTTTTGTTTTTTCTTTTCCCCTTCCCACTGTCTCCCTGGGACTCACTTGTGAGTAAGCACAGGCAGTTGCTCTCAGGCAGCTTGGGCTGTTCCATAGGCAATATCCATTCACAAGCTGTGTGCCAAAATTCAGCTGGATCTCTGCCTTGATTAACATAAACAGTGTGTCGGGGGGGGGCCTTTAAGTTGAATTTTGAGTGGCATGGAAGTCAGATGGGAAATTGACATGATGATACACCTTAAACCCTGAATAAAAATGTGGCTGATGCATCACCGTGCAGAGGTGAGCAGCTGGAGCTGTTGTCCTGTTCTGCCTGTCCTTTGCTCCAGGTAGTTGTAAGCAATAACTCTTCAGTCTCCCAGTGCCTCAAATAGGTAATTTTCCAGGCGTAGCTGCCCATACAGCTGCAGCACGTGCAGTGATGAAGAAGCATGTCATAGTTCAAGAACTGATGGCTCATGCTTTGAACTATAGTTAAGGAATGTGTTTGGCCAAAACAAAGTTGAGCAATATCCATCCCCATGCTTGGGAGTGGGGAGGAAAGAAATTTAACTGCTCACAGTAACAGCCACATAAAGGGCAGACTCTGCACCTTGGAGCATTGCTCAGTGTACCAATGTGGTGAGAAAAGCCTGTCTGGAATTTGTTAGGGCAGGAAGAGAGGAAGGAAGGAGGAAGCAATTGTCCTTCCTCGCAGTCTGAGCACAGGCTGGGGAGCTGTGTGTTGACAGCCAGACAGGAAGCTGGGGGATGCTGCCGGTTTCCCTTTGGACCACTCTGAGATCACGAGTGCCCATCCAAAGGATGAAGTGTCCCACAGTAGGCAGCTGTGGCCACTTTCTCTTTAAAATCTATTATTGCTTGCTGTAAAATACAGGAGCAGCCCTGGGAGGAGGAACCTCTGGCTGTAAGTGCTCAGAGCAATGGGCTTCAGGGTCATCTCACAACCTCCCTTGGCATTCTTCTGCACACGGAGACAATGAGGGAAGGAGCCCTAGCTCACACTGGTCATAGACGCTTGCTCCTAGGATATACATGCCTGAACCTCTGAGGCCGAAGGAGCTGGGGTTCCCCTCCACGTGGGTGAAGCCACTTTGCTGCTGTGCTAGCCAGGGCAGTGTGCAGGAGGCAGTGGTGGTCCCACCGGCTAGCCTCTGTCAGGGCTGAGCTTTACCCTGTTCTTCAGGAGGACACACTGGAGGTGCCCACCCGCCAAAGAGGACTCTGGGCTCTAGGTCCCCAGGTTACAAAAACGTTCACCTGAAGCTGTGTAGGAAAGATGTAGGCTCTCAAGGGGGCCGTGCTGCCCATGACCCCAGTGCTCATTCCTCCACTGGGTGCTTCTAGAAGTCTATTTGCTTGTCTCTCTGGGAACTATGTATGCAAACTGTGAGGGACCCAAGTCACCCAGTGCAGAGGTCCCCTCTGCAAGCCAGGCACCTTAAGCTAGGCTTACAGGATCTGCATTCCTTGTAGGCTCTAGTCTTAAACAGTTGTCTACTTGGAGAGTCAGGAAATTTTGTCCAAATTAGATCTCAAGTAGATGAGCTAAACCATGTTAAAGCCTTGTGTTCAGGTACTTATTCAGGATTCATGTTATTTCCATTTAGCTTAATTTACCCAGCTAATGAATTAAAGCAAATCAAATTAAGTTTACTTTATTTCTGAACAAGAATGGCCAGTGTTTGCATAGGGAGTTATGCAGCTCTAATAACCTAAATTCCCATACCTAGCTGACACATGAAAACTAGTCTGAGAGCTCCTGCACAGTAAAGCCACCAAAGAGTTTGCTATATATTCTGGGATTTATACAAAAATCTGAACACCTTTTCTCACTCTTAACATCTTTTCTATACTGGGATTAGAGGCTAACATTGCCCTACTCCAGCTGAGATTCCCAATAGGAGCTGTAGCTCCGTATCTAAAGAATCCCAAAACGAGAAAAGGCGGGGCGGGGGTCGTGGTGGTGGTGAATTTTAGCTATCACTCAGTACATGCTCTTCAAGGCTTCATAGTCCTCAGCATTGCTGCAAATACACTGCCTCATGCATGAGGCATGACATGCCTTCTGCCCTTCCCACCGTACCATGCCATACTTCTGCTAACAAGCCTCTGCTGAACTGCATTCCCACAGAGCAGTCACCATTCCTGCTGCCTAGAGGAGGAACAAGCCTGACAAAGTAAAACAGGCAAAGATGGGCTGGTAGAATTAAACTGGCATGTAGGTCTGTGATCTGTAGCAATTGGCAAAGTTAGCTGTGTGGTTTTGGGTAGGGGTTGTTCAACTTTTTCTTTGTTGTTGGTGCATCAGGCATGCTCTGTCTGAAGCAACTCTATTTTTGTATAAATTTACCACACATATATCTTTTCTGCATTTACTTTTTACTCCATTTTGGCAGGCTGCATTCTTAGAACTTGCATTAAACATTCATGAAACCTTTTTTCAAGATTTTACCTGTCGGATACTTTTTTGTCTCTAGTGAATAACTGTCACAGAGATATTGTTTCAGTGGTGAATTTGAACTCTTTCTTGGCTCATTTTTAATTCCTGCTCAAAGGTTTGCAATTTGTAAGTAGTCTGATAATGAGCAGAACCTAATCTCTGTCAGTAAGAAGGGTGGTAACCTGGTTGGGGTTTTTTTCTCTATCTCAGGGTCCTGTTGGACATCAACCAGCCCAGAGTGGAGTTGTGTCCCAGATTGCTGTGAAGCCGATATACAGGCTGCTGCAGTGAGCTGCAGAACAAGAATGTTTGGGACTACATTCAAGGAGGCATTTAGGCACCTAATTCCCAAATTATGTTCTTAAAATACCTTTGTCAGCCACCGCTCAATCCTGGAAACGCCTAATTCCTTAACCACCTACCCTTTCAGGTTTACATTCTGGGGGCTGTTTCAGGAGCACTTTGCACCTCCTTTAAGGTTGCTTACGTTTTTGTAGGGTCAAACAGCTCAATGCTTAGCATGCATCTGAAACTCACCAGCATGGATTAATTTGGCATTTCTCTGCCTGAGTTTCTTAGAGTTGTGATGGTTGTGCTAGAGGCCACCTAAAGGAAAACGAGTCTAGATTAAAGAGCACTTAAGTGCCTGCAAAGTGAACTCTGACACAGCTTTTACTAAGCATCTGGTCCCTGAGTGCAGTGCCCAGAAACTGAAACCCCAAAGTGGATTCAGTTTCCTATGATTGACCCTGCAGGCTTTTGTCTGGGAGGAGAGTTCATGGCTCCAGAGGGATGAGTCTCAAGACCAACATGCCAAGGGTGAGACCCGAGACCTACTAGCTAAGCCTAGATCCTCTCTCTAGGAAGTTCAAAATACAAGGTGCATTTGAACTCACACACAGCTGGAAATGCTGGTTATTTGGTTTGCTTTAAACCGTCTTTGAATTGAAGGTGGAAATAACCTGAAAAAATGTGGGTAGATGGCAAGACTTCTTTCTTCTCAGGAAGCAACAGAGGGAATGTGAACAATGACATGTTGGGGTGTGTGAGCTGTGCAAACCTGGGGGAGACCATCCTGCTTCATGGATCCCAGGTGGATTTAAAGAGGGTCTGGGAAGTTGCAGGCTGGGGGGAGGCTGGTTTTATGCAATGCTGATGTTGAATAGCCACTGAGCATAGAGGGGTTTCAATCACATTTTCAGTCTACCCACCTTGCCTGCCCAAGTTGTGTTCTGTTTCTAACCATGGGCATCACAGTTGGTTGAGGGAAGTTGCTGAGGGAAGAAATAACCCATTGGTTTTTAGGTCCCTACTTTTTGGTCCTGAGTAATTCTGTGTGATGGCTGAAGTGAACCTTGCATATCACTGGTGGGGTGCCTGCGGCCACTGCCTGAGCACACAGAGGTGGACAGGGCACGTTCGGCACACTGCGGCATGAGACCTCTGTGGTGCCCGAAGTACCACATTTCTTTGGAGACTGATTCTCCACAGGTGCATGTATTCAGCAAACAGAAAAAAAAGACTATTTGGCATTTATAATAAATAAAATCTCCTGTTGTACGAACTATAATATTATCAGGTTAGCTCCCACTCTTTCAGTCCTTGAGAGAGCAAACATTTCTATAAATTTTTTACTCCCTTTGCAATTCACCTTCTTCAAGATAAGTCTTGGGCTAAGACTTTTCTAAATCACCTCTTAGGCTCCAGAGAAAAGACCTATAAAATGAAGTCGGTAGTATCAAACCTGTTATTGAGTAATTATTAGAACTGCCAAGTACAGTATGATAGCAACAAAACACTCAATATTTCTCATATGGCATGTGGTGATCTTGCATTGTGCCAGCTCAGACAGAAAGTACTTCTGAAAAGAGTGACCAAAGTTTCAAGTGTTTACAACACAGAACTTCCTCTAGAGCAACAAATTCAGATGCAGTGTTTGTCTGCTTGGCCACTGATGTTAGGAAGAACGAGTGATGGGCATGTAGCAGAACATGAGGAGCTGTTCTCCATAGAGTTTTCCTTCTGCTGCTACGACTCATGGGGGTGGAAATGAAATTCATAGACTGAACTATAGATCATTAGATGGTTTATTGGCCAGAAGGTCACAACCATTAAGAAACAAAGCTGGACTGGCGTAAAACACAGACTGCAACAACAATCTGCTTTCTCACTTTTTTTTAGATGTGTATTTTTAAAGATAGTAGAGGGTTAATTATCAGCACGTTTTGAATTGAACTCTATGTCTGTGTCCGTGCTTGCAGATCTGGGTGTCACTGAGCAACTTGCTAAGCCTGCTTTGTGAAAAAGGCTTGTTTACTTCTCAGCAGTAACTAACATCTCTGTTTTAAGGTTGAAAGAAAACAAATTATAGGGACAGGCTTGCTTATCTCCTGAGCACATTTATTTAGCAACATATGTTAGGAAAGTGGCATCCTTCACTGAAATGAAAATATTCAATTCATGTTGACAGCAGGATCTGCCATCTATGGTTTGTTGGACATTTAACACCCACACTGCCAGTAGGCAGCAGATGCCTACGTTTCTATTACTGAAAACTCTGTGAAAAAAAAAAAGACAAAAAGGCTTAAATGGGACAATAATACACTGAAGCATCTCTTCACTAAGGTGGTAATTTCTTGTCTTTAAAATTTTAAACATCAGGCAACATGTCAGTATAACTATACCCCCAGTTCAGTGCTGAATTTTTAGGTAATTTTATTATTCTTTTCTGCTAATTGGTTTGTAACTGGCAAACTTTGAAGTAGTGTGTTTTTTCTCTTATCATACAACCTGGAGAAGTGCCCAAAGCATATTAGCTCATCAGCCAGCCATTTGTACCTGCTGCACACTGTCTGCTACTGCTAAATATATGCTAATGAAGCCATCTGAATCTTGGGAGGACCGGGATGAATTTGTAAATTGTGCTTATGCCAGGCAAATGAATTCTACAAAGATGACAAAGAAAGCAGCTGCTTTTAGATGAGATGAATCACCACATTACATATTACTCTGGGGTACTAAATTATATTTTCTCTCTTAAATTCATTTTTTTTGAAGTATGTGGTTATATGACAACTATAGCATGTGAGAAACCTTTCAAAGCCTTCTGAGATGGAATAAAGAGACAGTATCACATTTATTGTTTTTAATAGGCTTACATTTAAATACATACAATTCTGTTATAATGCGGGTTTTTTAGAGGTCTTTTCACATAGTGTGTCCTAATTAGAAAACTGCAGCCTTTAGATATTCTATAAGGGTTTTTTCCTTTCTTTTAGCTATTAATTACAAGGGTCTTTTCAGCAACAGTGAGCAGTGTTCAGAATGTCTGAAATGCTTATGTATAAAATATATCCAAAGCAACAGAATAATAGGAGAGCAAATCAAGCCAATTTCAAATTCCAGTGTACTGTGAAATAATGCAGCCTCTGTTGAATATGTTTGATATGAAAGAACACTTTAAGCTAATTGTAAGTACAGCTGGATTTTGAATTTAACATTTTTGAAAGATGATTAAGGCACAGAAACAACTGGCTGAAAACTTAGGTACTGCATTTGATGAAGAAGCAGATAGGAGCTGGACTGAGGAGTAGAGGTGGAGATTATTTTAGAAAGCACTGCGGTTCCTCTTTCTTTGGTATTTCTGTGGTGCCCTTACAAAGTGCTTTTTCTATCTGTCCTATCCCCCCAAACTAAAACAGGAACGGAGGAGGTGAAGGGAATCAGTCAGAGACATAGAGCAGGTATTTTGGCTGTCCCTCCATGAAGCTGGCGATCAGCATCCCTGGGCATGGGCACCGTTCTCCCCTTGCCTGGTCGTCGGGCTCAGCAGCTCCTGGTGCCTGGCAGTGCCACAGGCTGGGCTGGGAGGCAGAGTTTGGGTAGGGGGGACTCCTGGGCGGTCTGCAAATGAACCATGCTGTCATCCGGGTCTAGAGCTGGTGAATTGCCAGGAACTGGGCTGGTGCTGGGGACAGAGCTGCTGTCTCACAGGAAGGCCGGCAAAGACAGCTCTAGTTTTCAAATCCTGTTTCCGTGAAGTATCCAAAACATGCTGGACCAGGCAAACTGATCAGACGATCTTGCAAAACCTTGTTCTCCAAAGTCTTAATACTTTCTGAGTAAGTCATAGAATTTTCTTTCATATGATAAACCACTGGAATGAGAAACTTTTTTATTTGTCCTTGCTAGGGATGAAACAACATGAATGGACCTTCAAATATTTATATTTAGCCACAAAAAAACCCTTATCCAAAGTAAATGCTCTAAAATATGTGCAGGAGGTGGGACTGAGAAATGCAAAGAACATCTAGAGGAGTAAACTTAGGACACCAGGTTCTGCAGGGGGTACTGTAGTCCCCTGGACATCCCAGACCACAAGACCACCATGATGGCTTGCGGTCATCAGCCCACAGTCATTCTGGCCATAGGAGCTGTGCTTAACCTCTTGGACATAGCACTGACATTCACTGCATGGGTTTTAGTACAACCCAGCAGCTTAAAAAAACCAAACTGAGAGCCTTCCCAGTCCCTGCACACACATCACCACTGGAAGATGACACTCTGTGAAATGTTTCAAGTGTTGGGTGAATATATTGCTGTTAGAGAGTGCTTATGGGGACACAACCATCTCCAGAGACAACATTTTGCTGTGTAACCCTGTAGCTCTGCAGTGTAGTATTGCCTTCTAGCAAGATGCCGCAGAGCTCTGCAGGAATTTGCAAGGCCTCAGGTCTAAGGCTCGTTAGGTGTGCTCTTTCTGAAAGTCTCTTGACCTGCCCACAGCTCTGTTTTACTTTGTTTAGCCGTGACAGCGATTCCTCTATTTGACCAGGTGTCTATGGCTAATTTGTTCTACTTCTATTTAACCTTGCATGGTGCAACCATTGTTTATATAGCTGGCAGTAGGAAGTGGTGAAGCTGTGTCAAATGAGATGTTTAAGACTCTGACACAACTATGTAGGGCAGAGAAATAGAGGCCTGGTACAATGGCAGAGGGTTTGAGAAGTGGAGATAAAGGATGCATCGCAGAGACACACAGGGATGGAGTGATAAGAGGAGGAGCACAGGCTTGGCATTGGAGACAACTCATCAGAGGCCAGTTTTAGAAATATGGACCCAGAGCTAGATGAAACTGATTTTAGAGATAACAATGAGAACAAAGAAATGGTATCTAGCATACATAAATGGTACCCTACATAGTAGATACATTTGTGATATGGAGCTGTAGACCAGTGAAGAAAAAGAAGGGTGTAAAACTGTGTTGGCAAACCTAATAAAGTGTTCCCAAGTGCATCTCAGGGGAGGAAGAAGCATCCAGCACCATGAACATCACGTTCCTCACAGTGCGGCACTCCAGGGGCTGATGGTCAACACTGTTTTCCTCTCCAGCAGTCCAAAACTCCTGAAGGTCCAGAGGAGCAGTGGAAAGGTGAGCATAACTCCGAGGAAAGGGATAGAAATTAAAAAATATATGCATTACAATTTTATTATTGCTGTTATTGAGACTTTCACTGTGCAGAAATGCTCTAACTGCGTTATTAGTCTCCCTTTTCCTGCAATAATAACAGCTAGACTAATAATGATTCTTGAATTAGACTGTTAAGATTTACATTATAGTAACAATAAATTCTTGGCTTTATATGTATGGCATGCTTCCTTTTTGCTCACAAAGAAGATTTTCAGTGTAATGGTGTGTTATTTACTACAGAGAAGGAAAGGAAATGTTTATTGGCATCTCGGGAGTGCCTAAGCCAGGGCAGACAAGCCCTCCCAGCTCATTGGCCCAGTACTGACACTAACTGCATGGCTACAGTGGAGCTAACACCCTTTAAAAGTTACTTGCCAGGTCACATTTTTCTTTCATAAATTCATTTGCAGACACTGTTTCCTGAATAAACAAGATATTTCCAGCCATGAGCCACCCTGGAAAACCATGGCTATTGCTGAGTTTGGGGTCTGTGGGGTGAGCCCCTGCCTCTTGCTGCGTTCTGCTGGTCCCACTGCTGGCCCAGGTCTGTGTCTCTGATCATTCTGGGTCATCCAACCACTGGCCCTTCACTCTGGCCATACCAGAATACAAGTCATAGAGTGAAAAAAGACATTTAATATATGTGGGCTGGGGAATGGGAGGTAAGCAGGCATGATAATAACCACATTGATCCCTGTCTGTGGGAATGAGAGGACAGTGATTTAACAGCCATAGGAGTCACCTGGCCTTGACCTCAGAAGACAACACATTTTGTCTCTTCCCTGGTTCTGCCTTGAGAGTTGTTATCCACCTCAGTACCTGAAGGTAAAAATATGACTTTCTCACCAGTAAAAAAATGATGCTGAAGTTGTGTCAGGATCACTGAAAGGAAATTTTGGCCATGTCTGAAAGACTTGCACTTCCATTTGGGAAATGATGTGTTTACATACGAAACCGAATTCAACTGTGAAAAATACTGCTGTGCAGCTGTAAGCATCAGAGGACCAGAGTGCTGCTTGAAATGTTGTGGAACAGTGGAAAAATCCTTACAGCTTTGGCAGAAGGAGATGGATGTGGGAAGAGAGGTTTTCATTACAGATACCATCTGATGGTATTTTTACCAGGAAATAACTGTATATTTTTATTTTTGAAGGCAGGTTTCCAGTCTAATAATACTGCTACTGCTGTCCACTGAGAATTGCTGAGCCTGTGAGAGTGCCACATGCTGAGTGACTTGCCATAAAGGAAGAACTGCGCTACCATGCAAAGTGAGGGCTTTGCTCAAATGGATCAGATCAGCTTGCTGTAACTACATGGATACAAGCATGCACATGTGTAGCAGGTGCAGAACAAGCTTGCAGTTAAATGAGCCCTTATTTTTTATTGCCTTTTCTGAAATATCAGGACTGTGATTGCAAGTTGCAAATGTCTATATAGTATCATACATACCCATACATTCACATCCATTCTCTGTACTTTGAAACTAGCTGCTCGTGCAAAATAAACTCTTGTGCATAATAATCGTCACCAGCAGATGTGCACCATTCTGACTACTAACTCCTCCCAAAGAAATATCCTACTGCATACTCACTGCACAAGTCAAGTTTTCTTTTTGTTTCTCCCCAATACGCACATCGTTTAAATTTTGTAGTGATTTGCAGTTGCCTACATTCAGAAGTTAATTACACTAACCAGTACCCTTGCCATATGTTCTATACACAGTGCTTTGAGAAAGTGTATACAGAATTATACAGAGTATATACAGAATTAATAGTTTCAGAATCTGCATTGAGTGTAGTGAGTTTTAATGTATTTTTCAAAAAAAATCTCACTTGCATTAGGGTTTGACACAAAGTACTAGAATACATGCCATCTAGCCTGAAATGTGTAATTTGCATCTATATTAACTTTAGAAAGGTTTATTCTCTGAATTATTTTTCTGTGGGACAAAAGAGAATTCAAGTCTATCCTGCTGAAGTAGCAGTAATTGGATTAAAAAATGCAATATTAAATGTAGTATTATCCTTGTTTGGGATTTAAATGAGGAGGTTAAGAACAAAATAAGAGGTATTTCCCAGAATTATTCCTAATATAACAAGTCTTTTCTGTTATGGCCAGTACAAAAGTATTTTTTATTCCTTACCAAAACAGCCCTCCAAATCTGCCTTTATTTAGGTCCTGTCAGTGATTTCCTAATCTAGACAGGTGGGTAAAGTTATCATGGAGCTGAAATTTATGTTTCAACTAGGAGATACATAACCGAGATAAAAATTCTATCCTCTGTCCTTCTTCCGAATCTCATTCACAGCAACTGGTGTGAATGGCTTCCATATATTTCCATTAGATTTGAAAGAGTCCATCCCACACCCCAAGTTTTAAGGCCCTAGTGTGGTTATTGTCATGATGGTTAAAGACTATAAGAGAAGGAGTATTCATAAATATAGCAACTAATACTTGAAGAAAAGAAGCTTAACAACAATTCATAAGGTTTGGGATATGCAAAATCTTTCTCAGCTACCTCTTCAGGACACAGTGGGCAGAGTTGCATAATGAAAAGTGCACATGTTTTTCTCCAGTTGCATTCCTTACCCTAATAAGAGATTTCACCTCTTCCTTCCTCGTATTTCAAAGGTGTTTGTACACCTGGTTGATTTTTCAAAGATGATTACTGAAAATGTTTCCATCAGTAAGAAAATTCTGTGTTCCTGTTGAGTGAAAATATAAGTATCTGGATCTCAGCTAAAACAGAACAGAATGTGTTCTGAACCAAAGACAGGCCAGGGAGTTGACACTACATGGTAACACCGATTAATCTTATGTGGAATAGGATGCTGGACTGAGGTGTTGATGTGCCAGTCCATAAAGACACAGCTGACATGTATGGGGGTATGAAGAATGGTGTGACGAAAACAGATTACACCTTACCATTCTACTTCATTGCACTGCTGACTTAGCCTGACTTCCAGTTTGTAAAAGTCTGCACTAGCCAGATATGGATATCAAGGAGATGAGCCTTCAATAGTGACCTATTGCACATATGCATAAGAAGAGTTTCTTTAAAAACAGCAGCTTTCCATTGCCAAATGGAGACCCGAAGTGCATTTTCTTGGGTCGGAGGCAGTCCAAAAAAATTGGGATACTCCTTCAACGATGCAGAAATCTCAGGCTCTGCTCAGTGAGCCTGATTTTGCTCTGACTGTGAGTCGCTCTAAGAAGGGAGCAAGCTGGCTCCTGGGAAGGGAATTGAGTTTGGGGTCAGACTCACATGAACCGACTCCAGCTCCAGCAGAGTAGCTGTGGATGAAGCACAGTGTTATAACTAATGGAAAAAAACAAACAACAGTTTGTAATTTGTAACAAATAATTCCACCTACTTTGCATTGCACAGACTCCATTCCTCACATCATTGTTAAAATTATTAATAGGCATCTTAACAGACAAAGCAGAGGTTGGCATTGGGAGCAAGAGAGGGAGGTCACATTGGAGGCTGAGCTGACTGTGCTGTGCTGCCTTGCTCTCCCCCTCCTTGCCAAAGCTAGTGTAAGAAAGCTGCTAGGTATGTTTAATTGCTAATTTACTAAGTTAAATATTTTATTATTGATACTTTCATCAAGAATGTACACTTTCAATATATGTTCCTCTAAAAATAACTGTTTTTTAACATTTGTGGTTGCTGTAAGTAGAACTAATGCACCAAGGCAACCAGATAGCGCAGGCTAAAGCAGAGCCTAAGGTATGTGATGCTTTTTGTGTAAACTGTGCTGACAACTCAAATGCATTCTTTTTCATGACTAAATAAAAAATAAAAATGTGAGGTCTTCTCTATTATTGCAATTAAGGTACTGGGAACATTTTAGTGGAGCTTGAATCTTGCAGGGACTAGCAAATATTCTGTACAAGCTGACCAGTTTCCTGCATTAATAGACTGGCTGATGTCCAAACTGAGCCTCCTCTATGAAAATAAACACAGTTTTAAAGAGATAACTCAGCAAATTCTTCATTTTTAACAATGAAATAAACAGTATAGTGAAGAAACACCTTTCCAAATCTTTGCAGTGTTCACCTTACGATAGGAGACAAGAGTGTATGAGGGAACTTGATATTCACAGACACTGGAAATAACTAAGCTGGGTTCCTGAACAAATGTACAGTTATTTCAGGGAACTTTATATTTTGTGTGGTGGATACTAACAGTGCTCTAACTTTTAGCCCCAAATAAAGGGAAAAGCCTGAAGAGTTGTGTTGTTTATGGAACATGGATTTGACTTTATATCCTAGACTGAGAATCTATGCACAATTTGGAAAGGGACTGCAGGGGCAGAGGAGGAAAGTGAGGAAAGAAACAGGATAAAAAAAGATTCAGACGCAGACATTATTCAAAACCACGTTCAAGGACACAGCCATAGTACATGGCTAGATATGAACTGGCTGATGATTAAGTTCATTGCTCCATAGTGCCTGTTAAGAAATAACATTTTATTCCTGCCAGAAGTTACTTACTTCCCACAAAGATATTTTTCCTTGAAGCTTTTCCTCTCTTTATAATCACTGAAATAAGAAGAGATGAAAATAAAGAAGTAGGAAACTTCTGTTGTTGAGGTGGCTGGCAATATCTCTGAAACCAAAAAAAGTTAAATGCTCAGAAACCTTGGGTGAACTGAGAATCTGAACCTGAATTTTTCCGATGGAAGTTCCCTAACCAAAACCCAAATCTGAATGCTTCATGAATTTTGCACACTAGAAAACCTAGTTTGAATCTTTATTAATGTGTTTGAGGATCAATTCAAGTTAGATGTGCAGCAATACCATAGTGCTCAGCTGTGTTGTACATTAAACAAGTTGCTAGTGCGAATAATTTTCTATAAAGAGAGGTAAATTTCTGTATGTCTTACATTAGGCAATTTTTTTGTTTTCTCCCTCATTAGCAAAGCCCAATTTCATTTTACAGACCAAATTAATGCCTCTCCAACACAGAGTTGTATCATTTTAGGTAACTACTGCTCTTAAATTTGAAAGATAAAAATCACAAAAGTGACCTAATACTTACAGCTAATTGAAAACACATTCATTATAGATTTTAAAACCTGGTATTTTCTCTATAAAGTCATAGTGCCAGTGCTGAAGTTATTACTGGAAAACTAGATACTTTGGCATGTATTTGTAAGAGACATTACCAAATCAAAACAGCTCCGGCCAAACTTGGACTCTGCATTAAACGGCATTTTGATGTGCTCAAGCTGGCATGAGAAGAAATTCTTCTGGCTGCTTCCAGTGTTAGCTGGAGAAGATGAAAACTGTATACTAAATGCAAAAATCTCTGCTTTGAGGGCAGAGATGCTGTCTCAACTCTTCCTGGCCTGCTCCTTTCCCCTTGTAAAGCAGCCAGATGTCAGAGGGAGCACAAGATGCTCCCCCACTGTGTGACAGTGGTCTTTCCACAAAGTGAATGAGCTGATAATTTTATTATGAGCTGAAATGTGTTATGTTGCGGGGTAAGGTGTGTTACTGTGCAGGTGGAAGGGTGCCGGGGACAGCCGCGGGGTGCCAGGACATGTGGAAGGGAAGGAGAGCAGCCGTTCCTCCAGGCTGGGCCATGGGCAGAAAAGAAGGTCAGTCTGACCCACCAGTAACAATGTGGTTTCAAATCAGGCAAGCTGGAGTCGAGCAGGTTTGCAGGTCAGAATGGAGTTTGCCCGGCTTACGGGAACCACCAGTCAAATCGGTGCCAGACAGGCAATTTTTCCCGGCTGACAGCAGCATTCCTCTCCCCACAGGGAGCGGCAGCTGGAAGGGGGATGCTGGACGGGGCAGCCAGGGCTCCGAGGCAGTGTGGCCCTGCAGAGGCGGCTGGTGGGTGTCTTTGGCATATGTGCTCGCAGAACCCGGCTGCCAGGTGTCCGAGTGTTTCTGAGCTGTTTACGGAGTTTGTCCGAGCCGTTTGAAGAGAAGCAGGGTGAGGTTGCACTGCCTGCACAAACAAGAGCTAGCACAGCTGCCCATTTCTTTAGCATAGAACTAATAATACAAAGAATAAACCATTTTTTTCTGTAGGAACAGTTTGTTAGTTTTAACAATTGATAAGGGAAATGGACCTGCAGTACAAGAGAGGTCACTGTTTTCTAGCTCCAAAATGCTCACCCTCCAGCAAGCCGCAAAAGCCTGGTACACAGGATGAATTTGTGTCCCAGATTATGTCCCACAGAAATAAAAGCTCAAGATGTTTTTTTGAATTTTCCATCAAAGATAAAAGAGACTTTTATTAGCTCTAAGAGCAGCTGAAGTGAAATAAATTAATATGCAGTAACTACAAGTCCTTTGATTTGGACCCATCAGGGAGGTAGAGCCATAGGGAAGAGTTAGTATCTATACCCTTTTGGTTTGGTTGTAATTTAATCATAACTCCAAATGACAGGAATTTGAATATATTTACATACATCTTATTTACATTTTGGAATGTGAAGGGTGAAATTGAGTATCTGGAAAATTATATTGCATATAACTTGAGACATAGGTACAGTTCAATTTCCAAGTATAGATGAGAGCAATTTCAAACTTAAGGTTGAATAAATGAACAGAAAAAAAGCAAATGCCAAGTCAACTAATTGCACATTAAATTCAAACAGGGCCTTTTATGGGAGCACAAGAATAGGGGGTCACCTCTACTGCAGACCTGGGCAGGTAGATAAGTAGAAACAGGCTTTAACATCTGCAAGACAATTAGTCTGACTTGGGAGCCAGAGCAATCCTGCTGAGGCTTGTGCTGTACGGGCCATCATGTTACCCCTTGCACGTAAGTACTTGTTTGATGTCAATTAACAAATGCCTCACAACTTGAGCTGTGTCTGGTTAATAAGTGTAGAGAATGCAGATTTATATAGTAGGATGCTGGAAAATGAACATGTGTGCTTTGGGCCTTAATCTCTCTGTTACTTTCTGTGATTTCCTTTTGGCCATGTACCTCCTGCAGTATCCACAGTGAGAATGCTCCTCTGCTCGGAGCAGCACTCCTCCAGCACCAGAGAAGGAGAAAGAAACAAACAACAGAATTTAGCTTCTGTCTTTTCCTTGCTGTGTCCCCATGAGCAAGTCAAGCAACCTCAACCTTTAAGGATGCAATTCTCTATCCAGAACACCTCATTTGGCAGAAGCATATGGAACAGTTGCAGGCTGGGATAGTGAGCTGAGTCAGCACTCTGATGGGTCAGAGGAATCCCCTTGCTGTCTGGAGGAGGGTGACACATGGGTAGAAACGCCTCTTTGAAACACCTCTCCTTAGCAAAGTACAGCTGCTTCGCAGCCCCAAGCAGCCAGCGAGTTTTCATTCTTGCTCTCTGAATTGCTTCTTCCATCAAGTTTGGCTCACTGCTGTATGAGAACACTGCCAGGCACCTGAAATTTCTGCCATAACTAGTTCTCTTTTAGATTACCATTATTCTCGAAATTATGGTTTCTATATCTTATTCCCAGAGTACCTGTAGAAAACTATGACACGCTAAGTGCTAAAGTTGGCCAAGAGGTAAGTTTACTCCAAGTGATATCAATATAGATCAGGCACAGTCAGGACCTAAGTCTATTCCACCCGAATGCCAAAAACAATATAACCTTGCCTAGATAAGGAATATGCAGAACTCCTTTAAAAGATTAGAAGATCCCAGCCATTCAGAACCACTTGATTGCTTGAAAATACGAATGCAGAACAAAGAGTACACTGGAAATGAATACTCTCAGAAATGTATACGGCAAGGACAGAACTAAACACTTAGGGCCATGGTTTAGTGGTGGACTTGGCAGTGTTAGCTTAACGGTTGGACTCGATGATCTTAAAGATCCTTTCCAACTTAAATGATTCTATTCTACTCTATTGTAGTTCTGTTCTGCTCTGTTCTATTCTATTCTAAATATATTCACCACAGCTATCTCAAAACAGCTTTAATGTGCTGAGAACATCTGGGGCCAGAAACATGAAAAGTGTCAAGAAAGTCTTGACACTAGCACTTCTGTCAGAGATGAGTGATGGAAGAAATGAGGAAGCTCAGTATATTGAAGGGAGTTAATTTATTTCCAGGCTTGGAATAAACTAGAGCTTAACATCTTTCCAAGTAGCTGGCTGTTGGCAATGAGTATAAAGCTGGTATATTAAGTCTGCCCCTAGAATTAAATCTCACATACAAATGCTCTCTCATTAAAGCAGCTCGGCAGACCTGATGCATATTTAATTGTATCTATAGAGCAAGAATGAAGGTAGTATTTCCTTGGCTCTTCTTCAGTGTCTTTGACACTGATTAAATCCTGTCTTTAACAGGCAAAAAGACTCAGCTGAGCAAAGAGCTATCACAGTCCCTCTGAAACCACTAAAATTTTTCTGGCTGGCCAGCCTAGCTATCATAACATCTGGCATGAGAAAGCACCCATCATATAAGCAAAGATGAAGCATGTCACTGCTCAGAGACAGATGGGATCCATCCCCCTGCAGACAGTCCTTTTTCGACAATAATTGGTCGAGATGAGTCACTTAGCTGACGGTGCATCAGACCAGATGGACGGTGACCTACAGTGGTCTCCTGCACCACCTCTGCTGCTAGCTCAGCAGGTGCAGGTGCAGCAGGACCACTCTAAGGGGGGGGGGGGGGGGGCCC
>JANZLQ010000079.1:64001374-64020915 GCA_026212715.1 Elanus axillaris | reverse complement strand
CCCACCCACCGGGGGGGGGGGGGCACATCTGGAGCCCATAGGTCCAGCTACAGGGCTGTGGGGCAACACAACAGTAGGCTGCAGGGCTTCTCACTGCCTGCTACACCCAGGCAGGGAGCAGGATGCTGCTGACTCAGGGATCCACAGGCAGCTCTGGACAGCTTAGCCGGGGTTTGTAATCTAAATCTTGCTGCATTTGTTTCACCCACACAGCAAGGCAGCAATAAATAGCCATAGTAAAAACGATGAGCCATGAATCCATCTGTTTCTATATGCTGCTGTCTCACAAGGTGGGGCAGGAGAAAGGATGTAATGGGAGGGCATGGTCACAGATGTGCAACCGGCTTGGCAAGGGCACAGAGAGCAAACACACTCACCAGCCTGCACCAAGGCTGTCCCAGTGATGGGGAGGGTCAGCCGGTAACAGTACTGCTCCCAGAGTATACCAAGTTAGGTAAGGATCAAACAAAACCCTGATGTTCTGTCTAATTCATACTCATTTAAAGAATGTTTCAGTGTGGTTTTGGCAATGAATGCAATAAGCTTGAGGAAGGACACTGCAAAAAGGACTTTATTGGTCAGGTTTTTATAATAGCACCCAGAAGAGATATTAAATACAGAATTAAATACAGATTATTCAAAAGAAGTTTGGCTAGTAATCAATAAAGACTATCAGTTAACATTAAACAAAGGCTGATTTCTGTAATAGTTAGCATGGCTTGTGCAATGCTCCAAACAAATGAATAGAAGTCAGAATACAGCTGCCTTTTAAATCCATGCCCTAGATAGAAGACAGACACAGGGGATTTTGTGATTTGATCATGCAGAAGAATAGTCAGCTTTTGGCAATTGGATGATATGTTGTTGATTATCTGTACAATTTGTTGAATGTTTGAGGTGTCCAGGGAGGGGAGAGTTTCCAAGTTCATTTAGAATATATATTGAACTTGTGTTAGAGAAAATACACAGGAGAAGCAAGACCAGCAAAAAGAGCACAAACAAGAAGACATCCTGATGAGGAATCTGGACATTCGGTTTCAGAGCAGATTAAAAGTGCTTGTGCCCTATCAAATGAGAATCTATAGAGAGAGATTTTAAAAGATGTGGGACACAGATTCATTTCAATGGAGCCAGCTCTAGCATACTAAAGATCTGCAGGCATATTTAGAACGTAACTTCATTCTTACACAATCAGACACGATACCCCATCACATAAACCTACATGTGCAGTGCAGTGGTACCCTACCCCTTCCCAAGGCATCCCTGTTTGTCTTGGATAATCCATCTCTACACACCTGAGTATCTTTGAAGATTTAACTGTTCTTTGGGGCTACTATAAGCTACAGCAGCTGCCAAAAGCACCCAGGAAGGTTGTTGCAACAGAGGCCCCTACAGTACCTATACAGCCATCCATCCTCCCTGTGCAGGGGGTGGTGTGTGAGGATGGGGAGCGGGAAAGGGGAGGGCTCTTGTGTGAGTTACAGCCCTGCCACTGCAGCAGCTCTGTAGCAGCAGTGGGGCAGTGCATGACTGCTTAAAATAAAAGTTGGAAACCTGGGCAGAAAAAGACAAGAAAATTCTCAAGCACTGAATGAAGGACACAAGGAGTTGTGGCTTCCCTGAGGAGTTTGCCTTGATTAGTGTAAGGAATTGTGACATTGCACATCTTCATTTTCCATTTTGTGTTGATTGCAATGGCCAATGTACACAGCAATAGGCTGACAGGTGAGATCAGTAAAACAGATGCAAAAATAGGTGTGCTTTGAATCATATTTTATCACACAGTGCAATCTGATAAAAGAGCCAGAGAAATCTTTGTTTCCAGTGACTTCAGTTACAAAGGATTTGAGCACAGATCCTTCACAAGAAATATTTCAGAAGGGGAGAAAATTAGGGTGGGGCTCTATGACACTTCTCTGCCTATCAAAATGTAATTTAGATTGTATCACAAGGCTGAACCATACAGTGGACAAATCCAAAGGTTTTCATACAGAAGGATGATTAGTCAAACTTGTGTTGTTGTTCATAATGCCACATGGAAACTCTCATAATTTTGCAAGAATAGAGCTTGACACTGTGTCTCTGCTAGAGCTGCTGCTTATAAAGAATTGTGCTCCTTCCCTGCCACATGTGTTATACTGACAAGACACTTTTTCTTTAATCTGGTATTGGCCTCCCATTCTGACGTTCCTCCTTTCCACATTTAAGTGGAATTTCCCTCCCAATAAGAAATCAGTAGAAAATCTCTCAGCAGCTGGAAAAAGTAATAAAAGAAGAGGATTAGAAAATTTGAATGCATGGAAGAATAAACTCTCCTTGAATCTGATCACTAACAAAAACTTAGCTTGCAACTGCCTTCACATCCTGTTCTCGCAATGTAAGTAGGGCATGGACAATAAAATGATGGCCATATGAAGAATGGAAATTCTAGTTCAGAAAAGTGTTTTACATTTTGAAGTTTGACTTTATTTTAAGCTGGATAAAGCCCAAAAATTCAGATTTTTTCCTAGTAAAATTCCATAGCATTTTCCAGGCTGTTTGGTTTCAATATAGCATATTTTTAAAAATGCTTTTCCAAAAGACAATGAAAACATTAGATTTTTTCCATTTTTAAACAGTTCCTGTGTACTCTGTTCCCTTTATAAACCATTTTGTTGCAATTGCACATTTCAGAGCAATGTTATTCCATGAAGGTCCCCGAGTGAGCAATAAGCACATCTTCTACCTGTCTTCTCACTGCTCTAGATTACCCCAGACTGTAGCTCTCTGCAATTGTGGCAGGGGGCAGGGAAGGGGGGAGATTAATTCTAACAATGATTTTAATATGCATTTAAGAAGTATCTTTTCTTAGAAAAACTCAGTATGGTATTTTGAATAATCAGGATGGCTGAAACATAAACACATAATTCATGTTCCTGCCACAAAAAGAAGCTGCTGCCTTGGCAGCCCCAGAGGCAGGAAAATAAGAATCAGAGCTGCCACTGAACATTCCCAGTTGGGCTGCAGCACGTCCTTCTCTCAGCCAGAAACAAAGGAGCAAATCCCTGCTGTGAGAGCCCTGGGTAGTGCAGAGGCTTTCAGATCCTCTCCACGCCACAGCAGACAGCAGCTCCATAGATACTGAGGTGTGGTGCTGAGCAATGTGCAGCTGGTAGGAATTATTTATGGGCAATTTAGCAAATTAGGCTAACGATTCACATGAATTCGCTCACAGCGGTTGGTGCAGCAGGAAAGCCAGGATGGGGCTTTCCCCACTGGAGTGGGGAGCCCAGGGCAGTAGCCAGCGAAGCAGGATGGTGCTTTGCAAGGGGCTCCACTGGCCTCAGAGGGCTTGCAGGGGCAAGCACAGGTACCTGAACACCTAGGTTTGACACAACTAGCACCTGTGATGATAATACTCTGCTAATACAGTGTTGACAGCTTTCCATTTGCCAGTGGGGTTGGATTTGCAGGTGTTTGGTCATGCACACCTTCGAGATTTGGCTTGTGTTGATGGAAGAATATGAAATAAATTAATCCCTTAAAGTATTTAAAAATACTAATATATATGTCCATAAAACTGAAATAGCCATATCCCATTTCTATTTTAGATGTGCCTTGCCTTTAGACCAGGAGTGCTCTAAATTACTAAAGGGTGCAGGGGCCAATGCCACGTCCCAGCACCTGGGCCGGAGCTGGGTTGCCCAACTGCTCCTGGCAGCACAGCTGGCTGATGCAAGAGCAGCCAACCAGTGAATGCAAACCTTTTGTTCCCAACACATCTCCCCATGTTACAATGGTAAGCATGTAATCTACTTCAAGAAATCAGTGATCTCATACAGGATTTTAAATGAGCTGGGCTGTAGGTAGACTATGACCCAACAAAGTGTTTACTTTAGCCCATCTG
The DNA here is from genome assembly GCA_026212715.1 of Elanus axillaris. Taxonomy (NCBI): domain Eukaryota; kingdom Metazoa; phylum Chordata; class Aves; order Accipitriformes; family Accipitridae; genus Elanus; species Elanus axillaris. Next base: position 64,017,029 of record JANZLQ010000079.1, on the reverse strand, counting down.
ATAGATTGCATGTCCCTGTGAGGTAATCCAGTTTGAGTAAAATCCGGCTGGCTCAAATCTCTGCGCCACTAATGAATTCAGTTAATATGTAAAATGAGTAAGATGAGATGGAGTACTGCTAGAAAAAAAATGAAGAAGAGGTTCAACACCAGTGGTAACGGAATTACCTAAATAACACTGGCCCAGTAACAGGTTTTATAATGTTTGTAGCACTCATTAAATAAAGGATTTGCTTTCATCACTTGCTTTTACAAAATCACCTAAGTAGTTAATATTTTTCCTGAGGACTTGGGCTTTGGTAGGAAAGGACATTGTCTTGTCACTGGTCACAGCCTCCTCTGCACAGCTTGGAAAATGGATTAAAATTAGGCAGTTTGCAGCGGTCATTCTCAATAGAGCAGCTGGGCAGTGCTAGCTAGAGGTACTGAGGGTGCATGGAAGGAAGCCCAGGTGCCAGTCCCAGCTTTGCTCTGCATGGTCATGTTTGTCCACCCATCCTAGTGAGTCACATGGGAGCATTATGCTGTATCCCATACCATCATGCTGTATCCCATATCATCATGCTGCTGTTTGACCAATGATTTGGTATTTCCCACATTAGTCTTCAAATCAAACGTAAGAAGCATTTCATATCATTATTTGTCCTGAAGAAAGAGCTATTCTGGGAATAATGTAACTTTCAAAAATATAAGTTCTGGATCTTCGGTTTGCAAGTCCATCCCTTTTCAGACCTAGGTTTGGTTCCTCGGACAAATAATTCCACAGTATGGCATGCTGAGCTGGGAGCTGCCTGAATCTACTGCAATGAAGTCATTGAGGATAACAACATACCCAGACTTCCATTGTGACTCCAGGGCTTAGGTATTTGCTCTGGGATTCGTTTTTAATGCTGCTATTCCTAAAGAAATGAGAACTCTTCTGAAGTAAGGTATCTAATGCAGAACTAATTTTTAGGCAGGGAGATTTGCTCCTAAGTGGCCTATGGGGTGAAAAATTGTTTAGGAAAGTTCCTTGTTTAGGAAAGGCTGCCCTTCCAACAAAGAATCTAGTAGGACATAAGAAAAAAACTTTTGGTATTCTTATTCTTGAGATTATTGAGTATTTTCCCCTTTGAAAATAAGCAATTTACAAAAAGTATATTAAATATATACCAGTATGTGTACATGTTATGTACATGAGAAACAAGAACAGCATGGTCACCTGTTACACTTAGTTGACAACTGATGGTTATCTACAGCCACAGTTTCCACCACCCTTATTCTGTCAGTTCTCCTACTGACTTCCAAAAAGGAAATCCTACAGCTCCTCCCCTCCTGATACTGCAAGCACTGTCTTCAGAAGTGAAGAATAAGCATGCGAGTCAGGTCCCTGATGCCATTATGCAGATATCCAGCTGGGCCTGCTGACAGTTCATGGACCCATCAGCAGGAGACTTGACTGAATCAGGCTGGCCAGGAGCAGAGACAGATGGCCACCTGGAACTGGCACATCCTTACACACAGCTTCTGGGATCCACAGGAAAGTGGAGGCTTCCAGGAAAAAGGAGTTTTATCATCAAGTAGAAGTTACAAGATCTGGCGCATGTATAAGTGAGAAAGGGTACAGCCTGCTAGTAATTGGGTTTTGAGAGGTGTACTTTCAAAATTTCCATCTCAATTACACCAGTTAGTTGGCAGATCATGATTTTCTTCATTAGTTCAGCCAGCAGAAATGATGGAGAGATCTAAGATTAGTCTGACTGACAAGAAAGATTGTCTGTTTGGGTTATGGATCATAAAACAATGCAGCAGAACCACGTGACAAGGGTTTAACAATGCAGCAGAACCACATGACAAGGGTTTAATACATGGTCTGATTAGCATGAATCTGTTATAGGCATTCAGGGTATTACCAAGACAGCATTTGCTGAAGGTAGGGTAACCCAGGCCACATGGTTTCTCTCTTATAGACTCCATGCTCATTGGCATTTCCACAAAAAGCCACAAACAATCAAAACCTTATTCTATTTCAGAAAAATATTTGATTGAAATAAGAAGAACTGGGCCCAAGTTATGCCTTGCAAAGCACCTTTTGCAACCCAACCAATCCCAAATCTTCTCAGATTTACAAAAGACTTTATTCAAAACCACATTCAATAAAACAGGAGGTTTACCACAGAAGTACATATTTAAAAAAGAATGCTTCTGTAGTCTGATTATTTTAATTAAGGAAGAATCACTAACAATTTCCTTTCTATTAATCTATTAAAAAACAATGTTTTCTTTTTTAAGCATTTTGTAAGTTACTAGAAATGGTAGAAAGCACCTTTCAACACCAAAGCAGTACATAAATCAAACTCTTACTCTAAATAAAGTAATTGCAGGAGGAGAACCCTATGGAAGTTTGGGTGCTCATCCCTTGCTGGCAAAGCAGGGACTTGTTCCTAGGGTCTAGCAACACAGGTCAGAGGTCTGATCCAATTAATACATCTAATAGTCCTTGAACAACCTCTTTAGTCCTTGTAAATGAAGATCTGCTGCTTTCTGCAGCACAGATTCACTGAGGATTGAGATTACTGCATCCTGCTTGTTAGCCTATCTACCCCTGCTGTTACTGGTCTTGCTTCTCTCTGAATCCACCTTCCTTTCATCACAGCTCCTGGCACAGTCCTGCTGCTCTGTGCAGAACAAACTAGACAGCTGTAACAGCATCACTAGCTCAACACCCCAGCTTTAGCCTGCCAAACCCACCGGGCAGTGGAAGGTGTGATTAAAATAAAATCATCACTCTCCTCATCCTGCCTCACTTTCCTCCTTAAACTGTCTCTTGTACCAAAGCTGACAAAATATTGACAGGCATTAGACAGCTGGCATGCAGAGTCCTCCCAGTTTATTGTGCAGTCTCATATGATTCTATATGTCTACATGACAAAATGAAGATACAACTGTGATATATGGTAAAACTGTGCTATCTCCATCTAGCCACGGTAAAGTCACAGTGATGTGTGCTTTAGCTACTGATAGCAGCGTGTGCACCTGGGGCTGAAGGGCTGTTTTTACTTTGGGCACTAGTATACATCAAAATGTGTCACCACATCTCCACTGCCTTGGTTACCCAAAAAAATGGGCTCAAACTTGAACAGGCCATAATCATAACTATTGTCTACTATGCCTTGTACCTCTTTGAACTGTTGGAGCTATTTATTTTGTATAATTTGAGAGGAGGAAAAAGATCTTCAGCCCTTTATTATGGGTCTGTTCAGTGCCATGTAGAAGGCTGGAGCATCTTGACACTGCTGCAGTATGAGCAAAGAGGGATTAATTAAGAGGCTCAGAACATGGTCATGAACAAAACAGCAGCATGGGTTTGGAAACACTATCAATAAGCACAACACAAACAACCAAACAAAACCTTTTCCTGCTGTGAGGCATCTATTTTATTTTATTTACATCTCAAACATACCTGGGTCTTGGATTTGCCATATAGGATGCTGTCCCTTGGCAGGTGAGCTGAGAAGGCTCTGCTTTCAATTTAATGATCATAGGAGTGAGGGTAGTAGAGGTCTTCAATTGTCTACTCACTCTCCTTTATGGTTTGTGTTTTAAGGAGAGATGGATGGAGAGCAAAATACAACTGAAGGGATTGTCCCAAGCTCTACTAGTCTACAGAGATGAGGTAAGAAAGACTGTAACAGGACAGACACCATGCATACCACAAGAGTCTACATATCACCACATTTTTTTCCGCTTTCAGCATTCACATGTTGTACTGCGAGTTCCACACTAAGAATTTTAGCAAGGGGATATAGGATGTCGTAATGGTAGAAAATAAGTACTTAAGATGTATGTGAATGCAACCCAAAATACAGATCATATTTTTACTACAATACAGATAAAACAGGTTTGAAGTTCAAATTTTACAGCCCTCAAGCCTAGATTTTTGTGCTAGGAGCACAGAAATAAATACCTGTGAAGACTCTGATCTGTAAACAGTCTTCATAACAATTCCTTTTAATTGGACATCAGGTTGCTAGTAATAGTATGAAATGACAAAACGAACAATGAGCAGGGACCCAAGAAGCCTGAAGTGAATAAATCTCTGCTATATAGTAACTAAATCCTTGAGGTATCTTTGCCAAGATATAGTCTGCTGTAAAATTTTACTGCTTTGTCCACTAATAAGTTTTTAATGACTTAAGAGTGAGAATCATGCTACTTAGCTACAAAGTTATTTATTATACTGTATAATAATTCTTAGTGTTATGGAAAATGTTTATGTGCATCTGGTAAGACTTGCATTTATTGCAATATGTGATAAAACTATTGAAGATACAATGTAACTCAGCTACTTCAATATGAATATGAGCAAAAGTTCTTTATAGAGCTTTACAGATTTGAAAGACTTCAGAAGAAATCTTGGAGTTTGAAAACGTTAACATAAAGAAGAGAAAAAAATCAGAAGTAGTATATATCAATAACTATAAGGATTCTATCATTTAACAAATTAACTTTATCAAAATATTAAAAGATTGATCAGAAATCAAATAAAACTAATATCGAAGCCATATCACTAGTTCATTGTGATGAAAATGAATGGCATCCTCAGTAGATTCACATTCAGCCAGGCAATACAACCATACTGGGTCACTCCCCTTTAGTAACAGCCTCGCTACTCTCTTTGCCAGTTAATTACACAGACAGGTCCTCAGCTTCACCAAAATAATACCTCCCATTTCCACAATGTTTCTGCAGAAGAAGCCAAGTCTTTCATATCTAAAGACAGGCATTTTGTTTGTAAAAACACTGTTTATTTTCTGTCCCAGTTCTGGGTAAGTTTTGACCTACCACATCAGATATACAATCATTTTTATTATAGAAAGAAGTGTTAATTCCTTTTTTACCTCCCTAAACCTATTTACTAAACCTTCATGACTAATAGTCTGTTTAGTAAAAAATTTTTGTTCATGTGTGTGACTAACTTGGCTGAAAGCACCCATATAGTATTCTTACTAAAAATAGTAAAGGTTTAGCTAATTGTAGAGTTGGCTTGAGATCCAGAACTCAAAAATTAGTCATAGATTTATGAAAACACTTCACCACCCTTGGGGAAAACACAGAAAAAGCACATGATAATCATTAAAAAGATTTTATATCCCTGCCCTTTTCCTACACAAGACTACATTGTTTTAAGTGTCAGGACTAGTCTTCCTAGTTCCTATACCTTGTATATTTTCCTGAATATCATTCATTATTTTCCTTGTGACCATCTCTCTGGGACTGACATCTCCTGTGCTTGTTTTGTCCATCATTCCTGTGCACATTATATCCACAGCAGTTCTTTGGTTTATGACCTTCAGTTATGACCTTACAGGCAGCCTCAAGTCACTTTCAGCCCCCAAGCTATTAACTTTTTAAAATATGTGCTTACATGTTAAATCCCTCAAAACCTTCTGGATATTTGACTGGAGAAAATTCAGAGAAGAGTAGTAGCAGTACAGCTAGCTGCTGCTTCCAGCTGCAAGGGCTGCCCCTTACAAAAGTTGCCCCTTTTACTTGTGAACACAACTTTTTGCTGCTGGTCACAGACCCACAGCCCAAGCTGGGGTGAGGAAGCCCTGGCAGAGCTGTTTGCACCACCTAACACATCAGAGGAGATGCGGCTTCGCTTCATTCCCCCCTAAAGGACCTCATGTTTGCAACAGCGAGTTCCTCAACACTGTGAGGTTGAAAATGGTGGCTGCAGCAAGCCATTCTGTCACAACGAGAGAAAGAGAAGGGGAGAAAAAAATCTGTAGATCTTACAGCTAACACTGATTAAAAAAAAAAACAAAACAGCAAAACCTACAGTATTTGTATGTACCCAGTTTTTCATAAGCACAACAAAACTGGGTGTTTCCCCACTTAAGCATCTAACAGGCTTATGCATAATGCAGCAGTACCTCTATATGTGTCAAATAGGTTTAAAAAGTTGTAGACTTATTTTCTTGAGAATGTTTTCTGTAGGGACTAACAATAAGGATGTCTTTTCACATCCTTCTGTATTCACAGCATCACAGAGCAGCTGAGACTAAAAGGCACCTCTGGCAATCATCCACCCCAACCCTTGCCCAAAGCAGGGTCACACGGAGCAGGTTGCCAAGAGCCTCACAACCTTTCTGGGCAACTTGTTACAGTGTTTGACCACCTTCAGATTAAAACAGCTGTTTTGCTGTGTTTAAATGGAACTTCCTGTATTTCAGTTCATGCCCGTTGCCTCTCATCCTTTCACTGGGCACCACTGAAAAGAGCCTGGCTCCATCTTCTCTACTCCTCCATCAGGCTTTTACACACATTGATAAAATCCCTCTTGAGCCTTCTTTTCTCCAGACTGAACAGCTCCAGCTCTGTCAGCTTTGCCTTGTCCATCAGATGCTCTAATTCCTTAATTGTCTTCATAGCCCTTTGCTGGACTTGCTCTTGTAGGTGCATGCCTTTATTGTGCTCAGGAGCCGCAGGTTGGACACAGCACTCCAGGTGGGACCTCTTACCATACTCTGGGCTACAGCAGCTTTTCATATACAATTCCAGGTCTCACGAAGAAGTCGTTCTGAATGGTAGGATACAGATTTTATGTCATTAAACTGATTTTAAGTATCAGAGCTGCAGAAACAAACCACATAAGCTCTAGGGCATCATTAGAAGATGAGTCAAAGGCTGTGCCTATCTGCCAAATACAAGAGGACCAGGACTGAGTCTGAGCACTGGCGGCATGATTGTCTATGCTGATTAACTGCTGGCTCAGATGCTGGCTCTGCTCAGGGATCTTCCAGCCAGCTCCCTCCAAAGCAGTGCTTGGACAGGAGTAGTGACATAGATGACAGCAAGGACAACTCCCAAAAGACAAGTAAAGTAAAATGGTACTTGGGAGATACCAAACAATTGTGCTAGCTCTTCAGCACGGGGGTCTCAGGTTCAAGTACCATTGGCAACACAACTGGGATATTTGTTCATCTCCAGTCTTAGCCAGTTTTAACTTGGAAGCAGAGCGGAAAACTCAAAAACAGCCAAAACAATGCTACTAAATCTGACAGGGCCTGTCATCACACTTGACAGGGAAGGACTAAAGAAGCTCGTTCTGAGTTTAGCCCAGACATGATTTGTATGAGTCACACCTAATTTCTTAACACCTACTCAAGGAGATACAATTTTAATTATTTACCGATTACTAATTGTTGTTTTATAACTGAACATGTTTGTTCTCAAAGGAAATTAGAAATGTCCAGATTCATCATTATTCATTTTTATATGCCTGTGCATTTACCCAGATGTCCAGGGAAAAATGATCTAGACACAAACCACTAGGTATTTTTAGAACAACGTGGCTTAAGAATGTAGAACTGGCATGGCATGTAGCTTTTAAAAGATCCTTCATCCAGCTCTTGATTTTTCAAGATATTGTTTAATACTGAGGGGCTGGAATCAAAATAATGCTACTGTTACTCCAGACACAAGAGACAACATTTGCAAATTCTATTTTCTAAATATGTTTTCAGATAGTAGATCAGTTCTGGTTATTACATCCCACACCCCAAAGAAAACCATTGCTTTCTACCATTTAGAAAGACTGGAAGATATGTTAACAGCATCAAGACTCTGCAAAAGCAGCAGGTGTGAACTAAATTAAACAGGAAGCATTCTGGTGAACATTAATTTTGGTGGGAAAGGGAAGAGAGAAAGGGAGAGAAAACCTTCTCCTGATTCCTGCAGGGAAGGAGGTGGTATTTCCATAAGTAGAAAACACAGAACTGCCATTTCTTTTAAGCTGACTGCTGTATGAGTCAGCAATTGAAGACTCAAGTTTCAAACACTACCAGTGTCAGCAAGCTCCTCTTTCAAAGCAGTGATTTTGAATCCTCAAAGAGTCAGGATACAGATATGACAGAGATACTTTCGGGTGGCATTTCAAAAAAAGTTTGGGAGCTCACTGTGGTATAAATGCATCTTCCATGTAGTGAAAACAGGAGGAGCAGTGCTGCAGATTCACAACATGATGGTTCTCAAGATAACAAGTATGTTCTAAGTAGGGATCTTCATTAATAAACAGCATTTCTACATCTCTAGAAACAACTATTTACCACCCCAGCAGCCAGTGGATTGACCGAATCAATTTTCTTTCTGTATTGCACCTCCTCCCTTTCACAGGAGACAACAGGACACCATTCAAGCTTGCAGTATTTCTCTTTCCTTTTTCCTTTTTTGCACTCCTGAACGTAACTGCAAGCTCCTGTTTTAAATATGTTCAATCCAAGGAGCAATCACTAAGGACACATCATTATCATGCTGTGGACTGGCAGTCAAAAGAATTTGCACATCAAATAACCCTCTCAAAACCATGGCACTTTAATCATCTCCAGTCAAAAAGCCATGAAGAGGAGGAGGCTTGGGCATCCTTCCAGCGAAGTGAAAGGTCGCTCTTTGAGACTGTGCCTGTTGCATCACTTGGGCATCAAGGACTAAAAAATGTGTGTGGGTCAGGATATCAGAAGTTCAGTTTGCATTCAGGAGGCAAATGCCTGAATTGTTTGCGTTCATAAGCAACAGTATTTTCAAAATGGCCTAAAACCCAAGAAAACAGACAGGCCAGGATACGAGGATGGGTGCTGCACGGTATTACGAATGAGCAGTCAGGTGGCTCTGGGACCTGAGCAAACATTCCCTTTTGCAGTAAGACTTTGCACTAACTGTACCCAGCCAGTAGAAGGGCTCTAATGATTTTGTTTGAAAAAAGACACAGACACCCTCAACCAGCATATTTACAAAACTTAAGAAAACAGGTGGAGACTCAGAAGAGCAGCAAATGCCAAGGAAATGGAGAATTTGAGGAAAATTTCTATGAACCAGGTTTAGGAAACAGCAATAGGAAATTAAAAATAAAACCAAAGGGGTACAGTGAAGAAGAAGAAAGTTTGCAAGAATGAGAGCTGAAATCCTGCTTTTCCTGCAGGCCAGAGGACTTAGGTCATTGGCTTCAGCTGAGCCAAGGAGTCCACTGAAGGAACACTGGAGCTGTTAGGACTCCAGGCAAGATTACTTGGTGGAAGATTTGAGGTAAAACTGAAAGACTTAGTGTGTTAAAAGCCCTGAGGAGAGCAAAAGCATTCTGAGCTGGAGCAAAGTTCAGCTGTGCTGAGGTTTTTTAGGACTAAGAATACAAAAACCTATTACCGGCTTCATCTCTATATAATCTGCTGTCCTGCTGACACACTAGAGGGAGCTGAGAAAGAAGGTCCCTGGAGCCTTCTTTTTTCCTGGGAGCTACATGCAACCAGTGTATGCTAATGTATTTCTTCCTAGAATAAATTATTGGGAAAGGCTGTGATTTCAGAATATTTCTGAAGAGCAGGTTAGTGCTTGTGTCAGTAAGAAATAGCTCGGGAAAATCCATAACTCTGGGAAATGGAGCACTTGTGCCTGAGTGGCTGGCTATGCACTGCTTTGGCACATTTAGGCAAGCAGTTACGCAGAGGTGAACAGGGGGATTAGACTAAGGGGAAGGCTGATGTACACCATCACGAGTATCACCACTGACACTGCTGAAGGACCTGAGCGTCACAAGCAGGAGTGGCTAATGCACTTGATTCCTCGATGATGAGGAGCACTGGCACATATTTGAATAGTCACCAACTTGCAGAGGAAGGAGAGAAATTTCACAAGTATTTTATACCAAGTTATAAATGTGTTTCACAGATTTATGAACAACCACAAAAAATGAAACAAAATCACTGCAAAGACTGGGTGACTTGGCAGCCTTGAAAAGTTTCTCATGGAAGCATTTTAGACCTTTTCTTTCAGTATGAAACATGATTTCTGCTGAATCTTTGGCCATTTATTTGCTAAGCCAATTTCCGCAGAAAAGAGTAGGGAATTTAGCTATACTCTGCAAATCAGTCATCATGGATTTTGAAAAGATTTTTTTCCTTTTCTTTTTCCTCCCTGTTAAGGAGGATGAAATGCAAATGTAACAATCTACTTGGATCTATCTGGAGTGAGTAGGATAACATCAGAAGAAAGAACACGATCATTCATCATGTTTCTGTACTCCTAAAAAACTCAAAACAAGCAAAAAGGTCAATAACTTATAACAAGATGCCAGTGACAAATGTAAGCTTAAGCTAAGCAATAGGAAGACCTGATGAGAAAAAGATGGATGTCCAATGCATTACATTGACATGATAAGAACAAACCAATAACAACAACAACAGAAAAAAAGCTTCCTGTGATAACATAGATTTACCAGATACGCATTATGGGTTTTGTTAGATTTATATACCATTTGTGATACAGATGATCTCAGTTTCTGCTTCAGAGATTTTATGACATAGTGTAGGTATGTATTAACTCTTGTGCTACTTATCAGACATAGATTACATTCATTCTTAGTCCTTTTGTAATTCTTATGTCAGAAATTTACAACAGATTATTTTCCACTCTACTTTATTGATCACAGTATCTCTGCTGCATTATGGAAAATTAATTCATTTTATGAAGTTACTGTGGTTTGGCTATGAGAAAGAAAGTGGTTTTTATGGCATCTATAAAACACTTTCTATTTAACGAAAAGATTTACTGGAATTTTCACTGAAGGAAAAATGTGCCAAGCGAGAAGATAGATAGTTGGCATAGTGCTCTATGCATACATTGATGCAGGAAGACTGATCCTTTTGTGAAGGGTGTAGCTCAAATAACAGAAAAAAAAGAAAGGAAAAAACTACCCTTTGTAGATATCTCAGGGACTTAATTTTTAGAAGTCTGCTATAAACCTTTCCATGTTTGACAGGACTAAAAATAGCATTTTGCTTTTTTTTACCTGCCTGTACCCCACTTTTTGTTCCCAGAGCGTCCTCCAGGCAGACTCTTGTCAGAACGGCCAGTACAGCAGTACCCACAAGTGGTACCTTGCTAGGCAGCAGTGGTTGAGGCCGAGAGCTGCAGCCAGGCTGGGAGTGGGGACAGACTTAACTGGGACAGGGTTTGGAAGACACCTTTGGGGAGAAGGGAGCTGGACAGTGCAGCTTTACTTCTGGGGTGGGAGAGATTGCAAAATGGGAGTCTGTGGGATCCGGGGACTAAGGGTCCAGGTCAAGTGAGAGAGTTAACCAAATGGCCTGAACAACATGCGCTGAACCCGGTTTGGGAGTAGGGATAGGCACATTGGAGCACTGCTCTTCTGTCTCTCTTCACTGTCTTCTTTCTAGCTCTTGGAAGCATACCAATCTCAAAAAAAGAGAATGTCTCATTTCTATCTGACTTGCAAGTGTTACTAGTTAATATAAAATCATTGGAAGATTCAGAGTGTTATATGAAGTTATTGTAGACCCAATGCCTAAATATAATTACATTAACACCACCAATGTAGAGAAAACTTGGCTCCAAAAAGCAATCAAAACTACGTATTAAAATAAGACAGGTTTTTAAAACCAGGATGAGTAGCCAAAAACAAGTATCCCCACCACCACCCTCTTTCTTCCCATCCATGGTGACCTTGCAATGTCCACACTTTTTTTCTTGTGGCTCTTCCTCTAACAACTTCTAACAGCTTGCTGGCTTTCTAATGAACTGTACAGTCTCTCCTAGGTCTTTGAGGAGGTCTGTGTGTTCTGTAGGCATCTTGGAGCCTTGGCTCTCACTTGCTCTGACACAAACAGGCCTCTGCCACTGCTGCAATGCATCCCGGCCTCCCCCAGTTCTCCTTCCCCCCAGGTGGGCATGGTCAGGTCTTGGAGCAGGCACTGCTTCCTCCCCGTGGTTTTATCTGACTCGTGGAGCCAAAACAGGGCGAATGCAACAGTCAGATGCCAAGCTGCTCAGCTGCACTCCTTTAATGAAAGCTACCACACATTACATACACAATAAGCTGTGAACACACAAAAGTGGTTATGATGTTTAAATTCATTGTGTTTACCCTGAAGTGTGGTGTATTTCCAGTATACCAAAGACCCAAGGGAATGATATGGCTGAAAGTAAGCAACCACTACAGCAAACTCAAACCAAGCCAAAAAAACAGGCACCCACTTACACTCAGAGAATTTTTCTTCAAAAAATGGCCATGCCATATCTGATTTCTTGGTCAATATCCTCAAAGAAGGATGCTTATACTTGTATCCCAGGAACTAAAATCCTTACTGAAAACTAAGGACTTAAGAGAGTCATTAAACCCGTTATGACCTCCCCAGTCTTCCCTCCCTGCTGTACAAGGGAGCTCTTCCCTCCCTGTATTGCCCAGTATGCAAATGCACATTTATCTACTCAGTTAATGTAATTAAATATAAGTAAAAGCAGTCCTGTAGAGCCTGCATTTAGCTTGGATTTATATATAGCTCAACAGCCTTTCCTTGTCCCTCCTGGCCATTTGGGGCTGTGGGTCTGCAAGCAGCAGAGAGGATCTAACAGGTTGCCGCTGTAAGGGAAGGGCTTGCTTCACCCTCCCTGCTCCTAGCCTGGGGCTCTGGCACTCCTCAGACCCTCCCATAAACTGATTAAACCAAGCTGAGGGCTTGGGTTTTTTAATTGTTGAATTTAATTGCTTGGGGGGAAGTTGGCACAAAGTAATAGCAGAGACAGAGTGGTGCTTTTTGCACCAGTGAGCTGTTGGGCTGCCTTATCCCGCTTCACAGTAGGCTACCAGTAGCCTCCTGACCAGATGACGGATAGGGTCTCTCTACATAGGCTTCAGAGAAGAGGTGAGTGTGATCAATGTGCTGTATAAGACACTGTCAAGGCAAATGGTGAAATCCTCAGATCAAGAACAAAGTACTCAGAAGATGCTCCTCGGACGGACAAACATTTTGGAAACACACAAAAATTCTGTGGTATGTAAAAGGTCAAACCACACGAGCTCATGGTCCCTTCTGGCCCTTTAATCATCCCTTCTGGCCTTCTAACAGTGTAAGAAAACAGGATAAATAAGTAAATAACTTGAAAACAGCCCATTGCCTGGCTTCAGGATTTTGGTTTGGACTTAAATCTAATTTTAAAGTGTCCCTCCTCTCCTTGCCAAGTCTTTTAGACCTGAAAGCACAGAAAAATTGATCCAGAAGTATGGACTTCTAGAAAAAGAAAAAGAAGCCTTTACTCACAGACTTAGATGAGACAAACTGGCAAGTACCTTAAAGTATGCTTCAGTCAGAAGTTGCTGTACTAGCACTGCTTTTTTCTTTCCCTCCATCCTAAACAGCTATTTGAAACCTTTTGAGTTTAGATATTGCATCAACAGTGGGTAAATAGAGCAGCTCTTTGGTCCTGGCATGGGACCAAGATGAGGTCAGATTTGCTACAATAACAAAAACTGACAGAATTTAGAAAATGATTTAACAGTGGCACTGTATAGCTGCTGACACTGGCTGACTGCGTGCAAAGGCAGCTGTACCGTAAGAGTCAGGGCATTTATTTTCTTGCTCTTTGGCATTCTCTTTCCTCAACTCTTTATGCACCACCATTTCTATGGGAGATTATTTCAGAACAAACCCTCTGGGCTGGAACTAACCACATGACTGTAGTTGTTTCATTCAGGACTTAACTGAGAAATACTTTCTACTATAAGGGATGATGTGAAATTGCACTTCAAATTGTCTTCTACCCAGATACACACTGTGAAAAGAATTCTTCAGTGCTAAGCTCTTGCCTTCATTTTTCCCTGGGTGGTACTGCTTTAGCTGCTTTGTAGGGCCCAGATCCAAATACGCTGTTCACAGTTTTCAGCAGACACTCCCACTGTGGCTAGGAAAGAAGTCACTTGTAACCCCCCTACCTCTGCTGGCCCAACAGGCAAGCGCAGTGCTGACACTGCACTTTGCACTTCCTAGCAGTCTTGTGATTTCAGCTTTATTTTTTCCTTTCTCTGTTTTTTTACTTGTTTGGGATGCTTCAGTCCCTCCCAACTCCCCATTTTTGTAGGAGCCAAGATGAACATACTGTCAGTAGGTATGTACGGGCCTCCAGATGTTTTCAATCGATGTCCTAGCACAGAATTGAGCCTTGAAGCTGAAAGCAGGCAGAACAGCGTGAGTCACTGTAAAAGGACAGGAGCACGAGGGCAGTTTAAAATAGTTTCATTCTCCCAAGAGTAGTTCTTTCCCAAGGCCAGCTGCTGCCTCAACCTGAAAAAGGCTGCGAGCAGCTCTATTTCAATTTGGGCTCTGTGTCTTCATACTCCATATTTATTTGCTGCTTCTCTCTCTCCCCAGCTCTACATTTCACAACCCTTTTCCTGGATTTTCCCTTCTCCTCCATTATTTCTTTCCTTATAGGCCTACGCTGTGGCTGTGAGAGTGCTTTTATGCCTGGAGATGTGTCCCAGCTGCATCCAAAGCCTGTACCCGAGTGAGATGCAGGTGTGGTCTCCCTCTTCCCCCTGAAGGGACCTATGCCATGCTCTCTCAGGTGAACCCATGTGGACTCCAGCATGATGAGGACTGTGAGGCATGCTATATGGACCTAAGGTCCTTGCTGGCCAGAATGTTTGCTGATTGAAGAAGGAAGAGGCTTTTGTATGAATCATTGTGACTCTGTTCTGAAGTAATTTTCCATAGAAGCAATGGTTGGTAGTCTGGCTGTGCTTGAGTTAAATGTTAAATTTACCTATTTAATTAATTGGACATAACTGGAAAAAAATCTGCTGTAAACAAGGTTGAGAAACAGCACCTTCAAGTTTGTTACTGTGTTTATGGAAGTCAGTCAAGCATACAGTGGCAAAATAATAACTGAGTTCGCTCTATACATAATTTCCTTATTCTGGATTACATCAACTCTTGCCTGCATATAATTAATGAACCTGACACACCAGAGCTAATGTTCTGCCAAATGCTGAACCCACCCAGACTCAGATATGTGTGCTATACCCAGGCCACTCCCAATTTTTGTGTACATGGCGTTTCACGCTGGTTTAGCTTCAGAAGGTTCAAACTGCAGTGCTATCAGTATGAGTGCTTCCCATGCTGGCTGGCGTAAAACCAGCTTAGTCTGCAATACACTTGGCTCAAAGCCAGAAAGTTTTTTTTAGGAATCACACTGTAAACCGTGGCATATGGGCTAGCTTTCCACAAAGAGCAGGGCTACAGCAAAGTGAAGGTCTTTGGAAAAGCAGAGGCTGTCAATCCAGGCTGCTAAAACAGGTAGCTCCTCACTACTGGAGGCAAACTCTGGCAACTAGCTGAAACCTGGGCAGAGCAAGGACTTGAGGCAGAGAGAGGAGGCAGTGCCTGGTGTCTTTAATCACAGAGGCACCAAGCACAAAGCCACGCTCTGTCTGTGGGGCTGGCGAGGTGAAATGTCTGCCTGCCTGCGTTGCTGTCTTTTGGCCGAGCTGGACATGTTCCCTTTCTGCCTGCCTGCCCCACTGCCTGGAGCATGGGCCTGCCAGCATCCTGGGAACAGCCCAGGCAGCAGGGCCTTGGACACCCCGACTTTCCTGAAAATCAAGAATGCTAACAGGGAAAATGGAAGTCATGTGTTTTCCCATGTGCCATCTGTTTCACAGCACCGAGCACCCCTGCAGCTGTCTGTAGATCAAGCAACTGGTTCATGACTACTGATGTTGCACTGCAGTGTAACAGTGCTCTGCTCATCCTTCCCAGGGTTTGGCCTTAAAGTCTGACACCCTAATAACTTCTTGCCCCCCACCCCCCACCCCCCCGCCACAG
>JANZLQ010000079.1:63980582-63992179 GCA_026212715.1 Elanus axillaris | reverse complement strand
GGGACAGCCATATTGATGCTCCGGAAACTTTCTCTCCCTGACCACACTCAAGGAAGAGTGATGTTGTGACTGGAAAGGTGAAGGTGAGTTACTCAGAGGGATGCAGGCAATGGGGAGGGTGCATTCATCCTTTGGTGACAAGGTGCTCTTTATGTAGGATACAGACAGTGTGCAGGAAAGGATGTAGTGCCTCTTGTCCACCATGGTATCTTAGAAGTGCACTGGGCAATATGGGCAACGAACCAAGGAGTGGAATATTTCCCCTCCTTGGTAGGTGATCTTTTACGTAAGTAAATCCATAATTCTGGTGATGCATCTGCAGACCTACAGTTTTCGGCTGGCACTATGAAACACTCAGCTCTGACTGCTGAGCTACAGCTCCCTGTTGTCTCCCTTGTCCTATCTGCGAGAGCTGAATTGTCCCACAGGGGGATCAGGCGAGTGCCAGAACTAGGACAAGGGAAGGGACAGAAGCAGCCACCAGCCATGCCAGAGACAGAGGGGAGCAAGATTTCCCCTTTGACAGATTTGCTCACCCCATTTCATGAAACCGCACCCTTCATCTGCTCTCCAGCAAAGCATCTAAGTGTGCTTCAGTGCTTGACCTGTGACACCCTGAGCGTGAGAGGACAGATCTGGTGTCCTCGGTTACTGTTTTCAACATGGCACAATTCTAAAAAAGCTAGCCTTTTTGTCACAAAATGCTGACAAGATTTTGTCACTTTTTATAAAGACTTGGCTCCCATATAGGAACTCTGCCTGGGAACATATGTTGGAGTCAAGCAGCTGGACTTAGTCAGCCTGCTTACAGGAATGCTTTGACATTTAAAAGGGTTGGATCTCAGTTGTTACTCAAGAGAAAGAATGTGTGGAATTTAGGCATAGTAGTACCAGTTAGCTTAGCTCTGTGTTCACCACTGGCCATACGTTATCTGCTCACCAGTGTCATCAACAATCCCATGGATATTGCAGAACCAGTTAACAAACATTGGGTTTTTTAAGCCCAATGTCCCTGATCCTAAACTTAAGCTAACCCTTCTGCTGAAAACACCTCAGGAATGAGAACATGTCCCAGAATTAGGTGCCCTTGTTGGTACTAAACCTCCTGGCTTCCTGGACATTGCAGCAGAGCCTAGAGAGAACTTGGTGCCTTGCTGTCCTGAAACATAACCCTTGATCCCAAACTAATGCTAGCTGTCAATGGTCTCAGTCCATCAGATGGCAAAACACTGAAAACAGAGCTGTCACTCTGTTGTGGCAAGTGTAGTCATACACTCAAGTTACTATGTTCTTTTGCTAGTTATAACCAATAAATATGTCAAAGAACATTTCATCAAATATCTTCCATTTGTTTTTTATTGAATTCTGAAGCTGACAGCAAAACTTGGGTCATTTGAAAGATCATTAGAGAATTTTAAGTACGTTTCGTTAAAAAAGAAAGAAACAAACAACAAAAAAGTAACAAAGGACAATGTATTCTAGTAAAGCTTTTTTTTTTTTTGTATGCAGTCTTTGCTGTGCCTCTCTGAGCAATGGCTTATTTCTTGTGATTCCCCAGCTTTCTGCAGGGTGAACTGAGTGCATGAACACAGTGTTAGCTGAGCGACCAGGAGCTGTATGGTAGCTTTCCCTGTGTCTTCACTGGTATAACACATTCAGAAGATCTAAACACTAGATCTAAGCAATGATCTTCAGAAATCAACACTGCACTTAATTCATCCCTTATGTAATTCTATGGGCTTCAGTGGAGTTAGAGTAAAGAGGAATCCAGACCATCACCTTCTAAAAGATTGTAACATCTGCCTTTGTATAGCTTTAAAGAGGTTTCCATTCCTTACAGGTAGTGCTAGAACATGACTTGGGTTCTGTAATTTATCAGAATACACTGCAAGCGTTATTCAAAGCATGTTATTTATATTATTTAATTTACCAAAGTTAATGGGTAGCGACTGATGCCAGGAGTGTAAATGCATGCTGGAGTGCTGTGGGAGCCCCTGCTGACCTGGAAGCCGCTCCTTCATGTACTTTCTTGGTGACCCACTTGCAGGCAAGGCTCATGTATAAGTGTGGTACCTAACAATGCCAGTGGAGTGAAGTGTCTGATTGAGTTTCCTTTGCAGGAAATCTGATAAACACATAAAGTACTTGGAGATCAAAACCAGCACATGGTAAACAGAGAAACAAAATCTCTTTGAATCATACTGCTAATACAGATACTGCCTGGAAGACATGTAAAAACTTTGTGTACCACTGTCCCTTTTTTCTGCTGAGTTTTATGAGCAAATGCTTTCCTTGGAAATTGCTACAGTTACATTTCTAAAAGGAAAACTGCAGCTTTCGAAACTCCAGCCAGAAATACACCTTTGCCATGAAACAAATGCGTAGGAGAGTGCCATGCTTTAGATAAAGATTTGCAGAAGCTTGAATGTAAGAGGTCTTGGAGCATGATAGCTCCAGCCCTGTCTTCCTTGGTCACAGAGACCAGTGCTGTGGCATTCTTGTGAACATAAGGCATGGAATAACCAACCCTCTAGTGTGTGAAGCTTAGGTCAGATTTCATTAAAACCTGCTTAAGTCACAAGCCTATTGTACCACCTTGTAAGCAGTGGCTCAGGTGGTATAGAAGGAAATAAAGAGAGGTTCTCTGGGACAACTCTACTGTTATTGTGTATATTTGGGGTGACACTGAACTAACTGCTGTTACTGAAGATAATTCCTTACAAACACATATGTAAAAATATAACCTTTCTCTTATGAGCAGAAACAAGCCAGCATCAATCATGGAAGCTTTGCAGACACACCTAGCCTTGGCTGCTCCATGTATCCAAAACATGTAAAATTTCATAAAATTTAAAAGTAGCCCAGCACCTTGCAGACACTTTTGGAAGATGACAGGAGATGAATGCATGCAGATGCAGGTGCAAACTAACTGTAAAGAGTGGTTGCTGATAGTTGCCAGCTGGTGAACTGCCAAGTTTGACACATCTCATACTCGGTAGACGTCTACCTCAAATGTGGTGTTACAGGCTGCTCTGTTAACTGTGTGAAACACTCAAATACCTAACGGCATCACAAGACAGGAGCTTTCAAAGAGCACTGGATCATGTCCATTCCTCTCTCTAGGATTATCTTTGTTATTACATTGTAAATATATTCTGGCTGTGATTAGCATGAACCTCTCTTGATGTGGCCCCTTGTTATGAACAAGATGTTTCTCTGCACATCATCTAAAGCACAGAATATAGGACAAGTGTTTCAGAAGCATATTCATTACTTCACACTGGGAATTGCCATAGTAAAATATTAAATACAGTAAGACTGAAATAATAGCTACTTTAAGGGCCCTATTGTGTCATCAGTCAAATGCAGATGGCCCAATTAATATTATGCAAACCTAATATTTTGCCTGGAGAATTTCTAGCAGCTAGGGTCACAACAGAAAATTTCTCCCAGGAAATAAAGGATAATCAGTCTAAAAAGGCTCAAAATCTCCAGAGGAAAAATTATAAACATAAATTTAAAATACAGTGTCATAGAAACCTCTGAAAACTCTTTTACTAAAAAATATTAGGGACTCCAAAAGAACTTGGCAAAGGCAGCTCTGTTTGTATGATATGCAAAATAAAAGGACATCCAACACAGTCATACAACTAGTCAGTTTAAAAACTGTGTAACATACAAATCAGAATCGATACATTTTTTCCAGAGTCTAATAAAAACATAAAATGAGACCTCGGTTATGATATCTTCCTTGGCTATTGCCAAATTCTGTACGTGCTACCTAATAAGCTTAACTCAAAGCATAGTAGGAAAAGCAAACTTCTTCCTCCAGGACAAGTTGAAGAATAAAGCATCATCTTGACTAACTTTTGATGCCAACTATGGATATGTCTTCAGGTGAACAATTAATCCCGGGATCCTTTCTAGCACTAGTGAAGAGAAACACATTTTAGATGCAATTCACCTCGGCCACCTTCGGAAATAGGTAAATTAAATCCTAAACTTGCCTCTTTCTACTCTGTCATCTGTTGCTATAGTGAGAGATAAGAGTCATTAGCTCAAACCATTCATAAGGTGAGATAATTTCCATCAACTATGAATAAACTCTTGTCACCAGATCTTCAAAAGAATTATATCAAGCCTTGAAAAATCAGGTCTTAAAATACAAAGCATTCAGTAATGGATTTGCCTTCTCTTCCTTTTACCTGGACAATATTCCTTAGGCCTCTTGACCTGATTTCAGCAGGTGCTTATTTGCTCTGCTAGCTCTGAGATGTAGGAATAGTAGCCACTGGATGACCACAGAAACTTAGCCCCCAAATCCAACCTCCTTTGGCAACAGGAAGAACCCACTGAAACCACCCACCTGGACTTTCTAGTAGAGCTAATGGTACCAGTACCTTCAATATCATACTTTAGACAACTCTGCATTTTCTATATCTTCTATAAAAAAGAGACAAGTTCCCAATATCTTTTGCATGTCTCTTTTTTTAAAGGCCATGAAATCAGATGCTTTGTTTCATGTTGGAATAGCGTATTAATTCATAGAATCACAGACTCATAGAATGGTTGGGGTTGGAAGGGACCTTAAACTTCACCTAGTTCCAGCCCCCCTGCCATGGGCAGGGACACCTTCCACTAGACCAGGTTGCCCAAAGCCCCATCCAGCCTGGCCTTGAACACTTCCAGGGATGGGGCATCAACAACTTCTCTGGGCCACCTGTTCCAGTGCCTCACCACCCTCACAGTAAAGAATTTCCTCCTTACATTAAATCTAAATCTACCATCTTTCAGTTTAAAACTGCTATCCCTCTTTCTATTAATTGCTTTCTAACAGTATATATTAATAATGTCTCCATGAAGCAAAAATTAGAAATAAGCCACCTTTTTGAGTACAGCATTATAAATATGAACGAGATCTGGTAATATCAAATGAAAGCCTTAGCATATGCTCCAGTAACTAGAAGGATAAACTTGTCCAGAGTGGCTCCCAGGCCACTTGACCTACTCACCAGTGAGTCCTGCTTGATACGTGATAGTGATCCCACACTTGCTTGCATATGCACACTTGCCCCAGTTGCTGGCCCCATGGAAACAGACGCCCAGTGCAAGTGGTCTGATTCCAATTGCTCGCCCTCAGACACCCCTGTACACACACATGCGCGGAGTAAACTGAAGTGACACCATGTGACTTTGATGGTGTCAAAAGCAATCATAAATAGCAAAATTTTGCATAGACTACTCAAAACTAGACAGTAAAATGTCTATACACACTATGTTAGTGAAAAAATGCAAATGACAAACAGGAAACTGAAATCACATTTTGTATGTGTTTAATTCCCAGGCAGATGAACTGTTATATGCATAATAAGGTGAATTACTTAAAATTAATAATTATTTGACTACCTCTAATCACAGCCTAGTGCATTTAACACAGCTTATGATTATCTTTACAGCTGGGCAATACTGTGTGCTACTCTACAAAATGAATTAGCTCCTCAAGCCTGCCACAAGAGATGTAAGAAATGGGGCCCTGCTATCAGTCAGCAGTGGCACCACTGGGCTGGCAGGCTGCCCATTCCCTGCCTTCACTGTAAATTCACATTCCTCTTCTGCTGCTCAGCATAACAATAAAGCCAATCTATTTACAGACAGTAACAACCTCTTTTGAGATTTGCATGCACAGAGGTGATAAAATTACTTCAGAAAGAAAAGTAATACTAGTTTAGAAATATCCTGCTTGCCTTATTTTTTTAAGCAGAGCCAATTTCTCTAGTGTGTGTAAAGGAAATAGAAATCTTATCCCCTACGTAAGTATCTCAGTAAAATAGCCTGTTTGTTGTTGCCTACATCTCACCCTGCAGCACTGGAAAGGAAAAATTTATGGATGTGTAGATCTCAGTATCCCAAAGAGACAAGCAAAGACCCTCTCGAAATGAGATGGCCTTGCCCTTCACTTCCCTCTTTGGCAACAAACATTCCTATAACAGCATGACACAACTGTTGTAAGGTGTGCTGAACTGCAAGACCAAGTGGCCCTCTGGTAACAATGATGAAAACACCCAGCAATGCATATTGGAAAAACTAAACCCAAGAAGGTTACAGCCATAAGGTCATGCCGACACCTGTGTATTGGGCTGGGCTGTGTCCTTCCTTTGGGGATCCACCAGTTAAATTCCACAGTCCAGCAGAAGAGTTTCTAATAAAACACTTTAGTCTCTTTTTCATTCAGTTTTATAAACTGCATCCTTAAAGGATTTTGAGGTTTATACACTCATTTTTGGCTACATGCTACGGTGGGTGGATTTCCAGCTAAACTCTTCAGGGCTATACTGATTCAAGCTATTTCCAGTAAACATAATGCTGCTCTTGAATTTTCATCTATTGTCACAGACTTGCTCTTGCTTTGTCAAGGCTTATAGTGCCCTAATACCATCAACATCCCTCTTAATGCTTTGTTCTTCTAATAAGAATAATCCTCTTCCATGTCCCTTCTAATACTTTATTCTGGCATTAGTAATATGCAAATACTGAGCTAAAGATTATTATACTCTATTTTTGCTGGCTGTTTTCCTGAGAAATGTATTCTATTTATGGCACATGTTGACACAGCTGGTTCCAATTTTCCTTCTCATGCATAGCAATTTGGGGAAGCCTGCCACACTGCTGTATGTAAAAGCAATCATGCCAGGCTTTTGTTTCAGAGAGCACCCCAGCCTATGGGTCGTTTCTACTGCCTGAGGAGGCGATCCTTGTGTTCACTTGCCAGATTGTCCTCAGCTTCCTCAGCAGATGTGTAGACCCATCACTGGGGTCATGGCCAAGGATAATACCAAGAGGCAGACAATGCTTCTCCAGCCTAAGGCCTTGTTCTCCACCCACTATTCTGGAATAGGAGTGTCCACAGATGGAGTTAATCAGGGGTAAGTCCCTTTGCAGACAAGCCCTCACACTACACACACCACTCTGAAGGATGCTGAGGCCTCTAACCACATCCTGGGTACTAGATGTTCACCACAGATTCCCTCAGCACTGTGCCTTTATGCTGCAATCTAAACCTGAGCCTTCAATCTTAGCAAAGATCAAAAAGCATATACCCAGAGCTCTGCTATTAACTTATGACCATTATTAATGTGCTAGCTGTCACGCTTCACCTGCACATTTAAAAAGCCTTTGAAAATAACTAATTCATCTTCATGGTACTACTGTAAAGTTATCAAATGTCTCACACTGCAAATGTTTCACACCTAAGTTTAATCTCTGTATGTGTATGCCAGGCAAACCATGCTTTATTTTTCTCTTTCTAGCTGACCTGACAAAACAGAGGGTTTTTTGAGTTGCATTTTTTTTGTGGGAAGGCATGGGGAATGATTGGGAAAATGATTCAATATGATGACCCTCTGAATTCCTGTGGGACTCTGTGTCGAAAGCATACTTTTTTCTGCTTTCTCATTTTTGGAAAAAATTAAAGGCAAAGTTCCAAGTTCAATTCCCAGTTACTGCTGTGTAAAACTGGAGTAGCTCCACCAAAACCATGGGTATTATACTAGATTTATGCTGCTCTGAGATCAGAATTTGGACAGCAGGCTTTGTGGTCAGTATCTGACTATAAAGCTTTTCGAATTGAGGGTTTTGTAATCATCTCTCTCAGAATTCTTTTCAGATGAACTTCAGAAAGCACTTCAGACAATGCTGCATTTTTTCTTTTGAAAATCTGTATTTTGGTTAGTAAGCAATTATAAATGTAGTCTGACAAGTATGAAGTAGAATAAAACCAGGGAAAGGAACCAGCAAGTCTGAGTTACTTTCATTTGCTTTTTCACTAATACCCATATTTTGATCTGCTCAGCAAATGCTAGAAATGGAATTACCCCCCAAAATTTTAATGAACCAATCAAATGAAGTTCAGTTCAAAAATGGATAAAGTGACTTTTTATGCTTTCATGGCAGGGTTTGCACTGGAGAATCATTGGGTGGGACCCAGAATTTGTGGGGCCCTGTGTTGCATCATCCCTTAGGGCTTGGTCATGCCCCACAGGTCTCTTTTGCCTCCTCCTCCCAGCTGCAATGTCACCTCTTGTGGTGTCCACAGACTGGCTGTGCAGGTGATAGCCCCACCATGGACATCTGTTCCAGGCCCTCTTTCCAGCACCAACATGGCCTCTGCCTCCAGCCCAGTCAAAGGCATTCCTCCCATGGCAGGTGAAGAGCTCATAGCAGCAATTTTTACTTCATTTAATCTACTGCCTATTAACACCAACTTGTGAGTGTTGATTTGGGTACTGAGAAAAGAAGAAAATGGAGAGCATAAACAAACATTCAAAGGAACACCTCACCTCTTCATAGTCTCACCTTCCCTTATGTTTGCCTAGATTTGCAGTCAGAGAGACCCAATTTCTTTGGTGAGGCAAAGGGTGGCACAAAAGGTTGAGTGTGAGAGGGGGTATAATGGCTTCTCCTGGACAGGCCAGAGGCCTGGCACCTGTTTAAAGTGACCAGAATCAGGAACACCATGTACATCATCATTAAGTCCATTTACAGCCCTGGTACTGTATGTCAGGGATAATAAAACATCCAACCATACCAGTGTGCATTAATCATCCACCCACTAGTCAGAGGGATGTGGAAGCAATGTCTGTTTCCATGTATTAAGCATTTGTACCAGTAAGAGTTGTAATCAGTAGCATCCTGCTCCTCTCCCAGGTGCTGGGAGAAGCAATATCATGCTGCCTAAGGACAAAAGCATCCCGAGGACTGCAGCCCAGCTGCTGATGCTCTGTGCACAGAGTCATCACAAAGTGCTCCTGGATGTGGTGTTTGCAGCAGGAGGAGCATTTTACAACTGACACAGTCAGTGCAAGGAGCTGGATGTGTTGTTATTGTTTCACTTTTCATGGTGTTCAAATAGGATAGGATAATTATGAATCCCATTTATTTTTTTAAACCTCAGAAATAGGAACTTGTCTGTAGCTTAACTTCTGCTGCTGTGAGAAAGTCAGCATTTTGTTCTAGTTTTTAGAGCCTTCAACAGCAGTCTGGAGTTTATTTATACATTTCTCTCACTCTTGCCCTCTCTCTCTCACACACATGCACTCCACCCAGATCCTATGAGGCTATCTTTAGGCTTGCAGGCAGTTTGGATAGTTACTGGAAATCACCAGCTACTTCCATTTTAATTTCAAGTCTTAAAAAACCAAACCAAAACAAAACCAAAACACTGTAAACTGAACTTTAGCTTATCATAAACTATTAAAAATCTGCATATGTCAGTGCAGTCTGGAGGCTTGTGTATTTTCATAAAAGCTTGAGCTGTTTAACATCTAAGCTTTTCCTTGAAGTTTCACTGCTACGCTAGTCAGCCCCCTTTAGTATGCTGCTGTGCAATAACACTGTCAATGGATCCAACAGAAGTTGAATGAATCATGGGAAAGATTGGAGAATATCGCCAACTATTGTACACACACCACCAGGTCCACAGCAACTCCAGTATTTAGGAATGGAGGAGCTCAGGGAGAGGAGCAGAGGTATAATGCCTGTTGGGAAATGTCCTGTCTCCATTCAGCAATCACTTCTACTGTTGACAACAAACATTATCAAAGGCTCAGAGCAAAGCAAGATATTGAGCTTTGCAACTAGCCAGAGTTAGAGTTAACTTTTCCATGTTCATATAATTTAAGTTAATTTGAATTAGGTTTTTATTCTTCACATTTTCTGGCATAGATACTGTGTTTGAGCCCTGACATAGACTCTTCTATCCACACAAGTATTAACATATACAGGGTGTATTTTCAGAGTGACACTACTAAGCAGTTACATTTTAGTTGGCTGTGCTGAAAATTTACCTTTTAAAGACCACAGAGCATCTTGTCATGTTGTGCAAGCTAAGCTTCACCAGTGTCTTTTGTAAATTATGGATGTCATCTTAGATTCTTGCTGCACTACCAGGCTCCATCCAGCTACCATGTCCCCTGTGGCAATAGCTAATTCCCTTGTGCATTTTAATCTGAGGTTTTGCTGTAAGGCCCCATAGTTTTAATTACTTTGCTGTGAGCTCTGTTTCCTTCACCATTTCTTTTTTCTCCCTTGGGAAATCTACATTCATATCCAACATCTGTCACCTATCTCATTCTTGGGAGCAAAGGTTGATGTCATTGCAGTTTCCAGCCATATGTCAAGCTGCCAGTCATCCTGTGCGTGTCTCTTCCCCACACCTTATTTTTCTTTTGCTGAGAGTGATCTGTTCTGTACCTCACCACAGGCAGTGGGGTAAAACCTTTGTCTACACCTAGCATGGCTACGGCTCGTGCACTTCTTTTGCAGGGCTGTGCTGTCAGGGCTGCTCCACAGAGATGGCCATGGCCCCAACAAGTATGAAGCAGTCTGTGCCTCCAGGAAAAGTGAATGTGAATCATCCTACATTGGCTGGTTTATGCTTATTGCTGACAGCAGACCTGGAGGAAACTTGAATGAAAAAAAAAGATAGCTAAGTCCATTAGCCACTTCAGTTCTGCTTGCAAGGCAAAAAAAAAGCACTTCAGACCTTCATTAAGATACAGTTTTAAGTGTTTGTGCTTGTTACAGAAGCAGATCTGTGTGCTGCAAGGCATGCCCATTCAACTGAGCCAGCTCATTGCCACAAACTCCCTTTCACAAACTCTTGGATTTCCTTCATGGTTTCTTATTCCTCTCAGGGGGAGTACAGCTGCCCCTTAGATATCAGCAATTAGATATAAAGATGATAAATGCTATATAAAAGATGAAGGCATCAAGAGTATATAGGATGGGGAAAAAATGAGTCTCTTGCCACCTATGGTAATTAAAATTTTCATAGCACTTTTTGAAATCATAGGTGTGTTCATTCTCATTTCCTGGCCAAATTTCAAGTAAGCATCCTGTCAGCTTTATGTTATGTAAAGCCTTCTATAGACTGGAAATTTCTCCCTTCACTTCCTCTTCTTCCTAGCTGAGCACCTGCAGTACTTAGTCCCATCCCAGATGTGGTTAGATGATGGTAACTACTCACATAGGGGTGTAACTTGCAAATGAATTATTATTCCTGCAAAGGGTAACATGACTTTAATACAAATCATACCTTCTGCCATATCAGCCCCTTATGTACCTTCATACATCCTGTTCACCTCTTACAAAACTTTCTGCCTCACTGGTTATTAGAACATTTTATTATGGTTGTTCTCACTGTGTCCCAAATTCAAAGGCAGGGTAGTACAGTGACAAATAAAGCAAATGGTGATGTTTGACAGGTCAGTAGAGGGTAAAATGAATGAGTGTGAGATGCTGCAAAGCTGCTTGCCAGGGCTGAGCTGGAAATGCCCCTGTCAAGGCAGAGTAAGTTGGTCCCAGGAGAAAAGAACCACATTCTCTCTTACACTCCTGAGATCTGATTTTCCTGTGGCTCTCTCCCATGCGGTTTCCTCAGTATGTAGATATTTGGATGTGAAGTTTATAGTACTGAGTGCCCACCCTATCCCCCAATTACCCCAAGGCCTAAGATAGTAGCTTAATGTCGTGGTTTCAGCCCAGCCGGTAACAAAGGACCACGCAGCCGTTCGCTCACTCCCCCCGCCCCCCTCCGGTGG
>JANZLQ010000079.1:63957873-63980482 GCA_026212715.1 Elanus axillaris | reverse complement strand
AGGTCAGCTGCCCCGGCTATGCCCCCTCCCAGGTCCCTGTGAAAATTAACTCTATCCCAGCTGAACCCAGGACACTTAACCTTCTCCTGGCACTTCATAAATGGAGCTCACGCTCCCAAGAATGTCTCATGGTCTCATCATCAAGGCCTGAAAGCTTGCAGACTTCATGACTATTTTGAATACTCATTTTGGTGGGGATTGTGAAGGGGTTTTGTTGCTCAAATAATGTTGCATTCTGAAACATGCTGACCCTGTCAAAAGCTAATTCTAGTTCTCTGAAGTAGGCAAAGGAAATAGAGTTAGAAGAAAAAAATTATGGTATGCAGATGCTACTCTTGGAACAGTATTCATTTCCCTCTATTGTGATAACATGGATACCAAAAAAAATCACAGTTTGACAGTCTTCAGCCATAACATGCTTCCACCACTATCTCCAGTTTTCATGTCTGTGTGGTTTTGCTTACAGACACTCAGAAATTTCTCAAGAGTGACCTTTTTCCATTGCTTTTGGCATTTGCCATTTTTCCTGCTATTTTTCTGTGGGTATTATTCTTCTTGTTTTCTCTTGAGGCATTCTGTTATCTACTCACAGCTTCATATTATTCCCTCCCTGTTCACCCCATGCTTATTTTAGCTGCTTTTTCCTTCCTCTTCCTTACTTTTTCTATCATTTTCCTATGTAATTCTATGTTTTCCTTGCTTTCCTCCACACTTTAGCCAGTTGTCTACTCAGAGACCTCTAATATTTGAACATTGGGATATGAATGTGATTCTTCAAAGAACATCAGAAACCAGAACATTTTCAGCCTCCTAAATAGTGCCCTCATCTGATTATGACAACCACATTTGCTACTACTTTCCACCATATTTTTTCCCTAAACCAGAAGATCAGTTCCTTGACTGGGTGCAGCACATGGGAGGAAGTGGGGCATGAGAATGGAAAAGCCACCAGGAGGGATGGCAGTGCCTCTCTGACCAGCCCTGAGCCTGCAGGGATGACTTACTCCAGTCTAAACTGATGAAACCAAGGCTTTGCTCAAGGTGACCTCTTCATGCCTTGTCATCCTCAGTAGATACATGCGGAAACTGAGCTCAGGCCCAGGACTCTAATTTCTCAGCTAAAAGCTATGAGTATTCAGTACATAATTTCCACTTTTGTCCAAGTTCCAGTCAAGGCTTTCTCCTGCCTGGAGTTAGAGAAATGAGCTTCTCCTCCCCTAGTAACAAACCATATCAAACTTACAGTGACTTTGCTGTAGGTAGGCTAATAGTACAATGCATGCATTACTCTCTCCATGATTTCTGCTTTTCTTTCTCCTCTACCTCTCTGCATTATCTTCTGCCTATTTTCTATATTTATCTATTTCCTGTCTATGAATATCAAAAGCATAGAGTGATGAGAATGAAATAAATGGAAGCATGTAGAGTGTAAATAAAGCAAATCGGAATATAGTAACTACTCTAGCAAGCACTCTATATGGTTACTACAAGTTAAATGACGCCCACATGAAAAAGGTCCTCCTGAATTTAAGATAAACTGTTCTCTTCTATGGTTTGATTTCACATTGCAGAATTTCAATGTTTTATCCCTGCTGCCCCATTTCTTTGGGACTGCAAAAAGAGAAACCTCCATTATATCCCACAGATTTTACAAAAAAAAATCTATATGGCCTTGCTCTTTGCCTTTGAAATAGAGTGTGCAAAACTTTTTTACAGTGTATGGCTAATAATATTGCCCCTGGACACCCTGGTCCTGTAACAGAGGAAACATATGTGGTTCATTTTGCAAAACAAGCAACAGTGTACTTTTTTACCTCAGCTATGTCCAATAGGATTCAGCACTTGTCAGCAGTCTGTGGAGCTTCCTGTAAAATCCTATGGAATTTTGTAGAAGGAATATAAAGTTTTATCAAGATTTAAAATAGCCTAGTCAAAAGGATATTACTGTCTATAAAAATTGATGAGAAGCTGCAGGTGTCCCTTCTATTGTGTTTTTTAATCCCTTGCAGCTCTGCACCTTTTAATTGCACAGAAGTAGATGAAACAGAGGAAAAGAATGGGGAAGTAAGCATAAAATATATTCTTATGGGCCCAATTGGCAACATTCTCCATCTGTGACAGATATTTATAATGCAAATTTAACAAGCTTCATAATTTCTTTGTATTTTTTTTTTACTTTCTTTTGTAATTGTTTTATTGAAAATCAATGGTCTATTACAATCCTGTTCTGCCATCAGCCAGATTCCCAGTGAGTTCAGTAAGGTTTAGAGTCCTTACTAAGGACAGATGTACAAAAATGGCCAGCCACAAGCAACTAAGAATTCACTCAGTAGATCTACTAAGAGTGCCTGTAAGATACAAACCATCCTAAAGTGTCAGTAGCCTGAAGCTTGAAAATGTTGTATTATTACATCCACGTCCTCAACTCAAATATATCTTTGCAGCTACTATATGCTGTACAGTGACCTGTGCACAGATAATAATAAATATAACTAATAAATAACTTAATAAATAAGAAGAAATTATTGCTAAACTGCAGCTGCAGCTCAAGATATGACATCCAAAGGATCTTTAGACCACCCAAGATGCCAGCAGGATTGTTAGCTCCTTTCAGAAAGGAAAGCAAACTAGAATTATGCTCACATATCCTCAGCATTCAGCAATCAACAATCCAAAGCAAAGCAAGCCTGAAAAGACAGATCATCCTTAATCCATTGCTTTGTGAATGTATATTGCTAGAGACACAGAAGATTTCTTTTATCTTAGAAAAAAGGACATAATTTTAAACCAGTGATCTGTGGAGTGTGCATGTGTGTGGGAAAGTATGTGTGCTTCTCAGTGGTCCTGAAATGATGACCAAGATAGCAAACCCATATATGTTATGTATCTCTTCACATATATATATATGAAATTTCTAAGTGGTCTGTACCTATTCAGAAAAAAAGAATGTAAAGGTCTGTGCATTGAAACAGGCTGAAATAAAGGGACTGGCTGACTTCCCATTAGTGGAAGGGTCATGAGCTGGACAGGATTTCAAGTGCCATCCAGTATTCATGGTTTTGCAGTGATGTAGAATTGATGGTCTGTAATTGGGATTGCAACTGGAAAACTTCAAATTGCTGATGGTTTAACTCCATCCCAGGAAAGTTCTGAGTAAAAGAAAGTGCCGTTGAGTGAAAGCGGATGTCTTTTTGCTTTCCTGTGTTCTGTGGCTTGAACCCAAATCCCCACTGTGAATTAATTTATCCTCCTATAACCACTATAAATGCCATCACCTTTCAACTCAGCTCAATACTAAACAGGTACAAAGAACAGCCTGTGAAATGATTGCACCAGATTAGGGATCAACTATGTTGTTTAAAATATTCAAAACACCTCCCTGTCAAGGACCATTCTTTATTTCTTCTTTTGGTTTGTGTAAAACGTCAGACCCCAGAGGTGGTCTCTCACACGCACTACCTCTAATGGAGAAGGTATGGTTAGTATGTATAGTTTTAAGGAATGGTTTAAAGGCAGAGTTCAAGTGTTTAATTTTCTGGTCTTTGTTTGTTTAAGTTGAACCTCCCATAGTATTTTAATACACATGGCATGTCTTCATACCATGCAGGTAGATTGAAAAAGTATTGGCATGTTTTCAGACACAGTACTATGAAACAACCCCTTCTTAGGTGTTATACAGTGTTTTCAAAAAGTAAGTCATTCACCCCTTTTTCCCAAAGCTTTGATCTGAAGACACTTCTATACAATGGAAGAATCTTTAGAGAATGTGTTTGATATATATGCCAAGTCTCTTCTTTACAGAAACCTTGCTTCACAGATCGTGGGAGTGATATGAACAAGTCTGAAGTTTTTTAAATGTTGACGTGATATTTAGCTAATATTTAAGCAGCTCACAATGAGTTTAGCATAACCAAGAGAAATGTATTTTTCAAAGGAAAAGAAAACAGCCTGTGTAGAGTATCGCAATGTGTCCATTTTCAGCTCGCACCTGCATGCAACACCAGTGTTTTTTAATGTATAGTATTTCATTTCTTCCAAAAGAAGAGTCATCCAAAACCACAGCACTCTGAAACATTTATTTAAAAATGGGAAAAAGGACTTTGTACCTTTTCCTACATTCTGGAAAAAAAATGTATAGATTAAATCAACTACCAGATTCTAAAGACTTTTTGAGGAACCAGCTAGACGTCATGTTGACTTTTTAGGTCAGTATTTCTCTTTTCCACTTCAGACCTTCTGCTGGCCCAATTTACAGTGGCCAATTACAAACCAAGGAGAATCCTCCTTCCCCTATCTGACTTCTGTCTGATACATTTTTTTAGTTTCCTGGGTTTTTTTTTTCAACATGAGCAGTTCTAATGTTCAACATCACAGTGTTAGAAATTTTATTTATATTACTTTATATTTATAAGGGTTACTATTTTCATGCTTGTTATTGGTGCCATTGGAAGTGAATGATCCATACATGACAAGTAATATTAACCAAAATGTTAACCAAAACAACTATGCAGAAGGTTTGGAGAATGTTATTACCTAAGCAAATTCAAACAGCAAACAATTCTGTGGCAGGAAGCTGGAGCTAAACAAATTGCATGATAAATGAGGAACCTTTTTATTTATTTTTTTTAGCATTCTGGATGGTAAACATCTGGAGGAAATTGTCAGGAATGGTGATCTAATCAAATGAAATTATGTGCCCTGTCAGTTCCCTGACTCAGTGTCCTCACAGTAAGATAGGAATACTCATTGTCTACTTTCACATCCTACAGGATCTAATAGATCTTCCTAGTCCCTGAGTGTGATGGCACACAGGCAGTCCTTATGGCAAGATACAGCCATAATGGTCAGCCAGCATTGATTTCTTTGTAGGACAGGGCCACAACATTTGCAAAGCATTCAGCCAACCACCCTGACCCTACAAAATTTCTCATGTGGGTAAGAGCCACAGAATTAGAGGTACAAGATGAAAAAAGACCGTACCAGAGAAGAGGGATATCCTGGAAGAGTTCTCAAGCAGAAACCACAGGCAGGGTCCACAGCTTCTCAGGTGCCTGGGCTGCAGCCTGGGCCAGACCCAGGCTGTGCTGCACTGTGTTTCACTGTGCAGAGTGTGCCACTGGACCAAGCAGTGCTGGCCTCACCACATCCCCAGCCTCACTGCATCCCCGGACTTCCTTCCTCCCATTGCTGAGGAGGGCAGCAGCAGAGCCTCCTAGCCGGACATTCAACTGAGCCCTGGGTGGGAATCCCACCTGAACTGCTTGAGAGCTGCCAGTGACTTAAGAGATGGCTGTAGGCCTTCCTTGGTCCAGCAGAAGGCTTTCCTATATTTGCAGCTCAGTAGCAGAAATAAAAATAAATGTTTATCTTAGACATTAAAATGAGCAGATGCTGGGTTCATTGGGTCATCAATAGAGCAAAACCCAGGAAGATGCACAGCTTAATGTACAATGTGAACCAGATTTCCTTTCAGATTACATCTTTGTGTGGTCTGGTCTTTTAAGGTCATCTCCATCTGGGACACTGGATAATTCCCTTAGAATATTCACTTTGACTCAAGACCTCATTTATCTTTTGGAGGTAGTACAATAATCACAGCTTGTGAACTGCAGTACAAGACAGTTGCTCTGCCCTCCACCTTGCTCACTGATCAGACTGACAAGAGAACATCTGTCTCCAAGATCTAGAGTTGGTCTTTGTTCCCCTGGCAGTCTGGCTCCAGGAGTGTGAGCAAGAGTGAAGCAACTGAAGCAGAAATAGCTCCAAGTAGGAAACAAGTCATTTCCACGCTATTGGAAATGCATGTGCAGAGACCAACCATGTGTAGCCTGAAATTATGTTGGTGAATAAATATTCCAGTTACCATTCTCAGTCTGAGTTTATTGCTGGCAGTGGTCCTGTGCTGAACAGTGGTGTTATTGAAGCTGAGCTTAGTATTCAAGCTCAGCTGAAAAATGATGGCAATGCACGTTTTCTGCCAATTTTAACACAAGCTTAGCAGTTGAGTATGGCACTCTCTACACACATTACAATTTGGGGGCAGAAGGATTGTTTTGCAGAGCAGGTCAGGCAAGTATCATTAGCCAGCAGGGCACCTCTATCATAGAATCATAGAATTATAGAATCATAGAATGGTTTGGGTTGGAAGAGACATTAAAAATCCAACCTCACTGCCATGGGCAGGGACACCTTCCACTAGACCAGGTTGCTCAAAGCCCCATCCAGCCTGGCCTTGAACGCTTCCAGGGATGGGGATCCACAGTTTCTCTGGGCAACCTGTTCCAGAGCCTCATCACCCTCACAGTGAAGAACTTCTTCCTAATATCTAACCTAAACCTACCCTCTTTCAGTTTAAAGACATTACCCCTTGTCCTATCACTACATGCCCTTGTAAAAAGGCCCTCTCCAGCTTTCTTGTAGCCCCTCTTTAGGCACTGGAAGGCTGCTATAATGTCTCCCCAGAACCTTCTCTTCTCCAGGCTGAACAACTCCAAGTGTTTTAGCCAGTCCTCATAGAAGAGGTGCTCCAGCCCCCTGATCAGTTTCATGGCCCTCCTCTCAGCAAACACATTTTCTCTTACAGGGACTCCCCAAGGGACAACCCACTTGAATTTATGGATTTGTGAACTGCTTTGTCTCCATTGCCTTGCCATGTCCAGGACTACCTGCTATGAGGTTGGCAAAGAATTCAACATGCATTTAGATAAATATAGCGCTATCCAATAAATAAGATCCTGAGGGGACTCAGATGACTGAAAATATAGAACACTGCACAGGAAAGAGCCAAATCAGAAGACATATTATACACATCGATGGGCTCATGAGTACCATGAAGAGATTTGGGATTAGACTGTTTTTTCCAATATCTGAACAAATTATTTTTAAGTTACAGAGTCTCGCACCCCAGGAACTTATGTATGCAAAAAAATTATGTATGTTTAAGAACAAATAAATAAAATCATAGCAGAGAAAGCCACCATGGGCCATTGAATAAAAAAAACCACTCCTTTGATTCTGAAAATCTGCAGATTGTTGGATATTAGGAGCATATGAACAAATATTATGTATGCAACCTGTCTTGATTTATATTTTGGGTAGATATCCAATATTGGCACTTGTGGACACAGGATAATGGGGTGATGGACCTTTGCACCAGTATAGTGCTTGTTACGTACCTACCTTCTTAAATTGTTACTGGAAATATCCCATTCTTCATAGGTATGTGTATCATATGTGCACCTGGTGTGGAACAAGGCATCTTAATAAATTGGTGCTAACATGGAACAAATGGTAGTATTTTTTATGCTACCAGTGAGAACTACACACCCAAATGTCTTAAAACTGTCATCCAACTGAGAATTTTTTAAAACATGCTACATCTTTGCCATGTATGACATATTTTGCTTTAAATGAGTCTGTCTACTCAGAAGGAAACAGGTCTAGACTAAGAAAGGCCTTGTGGATCTTAGAAATAAGGTGACTGCAGGGGAGTACTTACATTCAAATGACATATTCTGCTTTGTCAATTCCTGTAATGCTTCAAAATTGATATGTCACTTTGTCTTGATAAAGGCTAAGTGCAGATAAAGGATTAATTGGATTCTTGGGCAGTAAGGAAAATGGTCCCAGGAGACCACAGATGCACAAAGATGCATGCAAGATTTGGGACTAGCCAACAAAAACTGAAAATACTTTTATTTTTGACATGCAGATCATGATCTGACTTTTTAACATTTACGGTTTACATACCGTTTACAGTGGAGTTTTGGAGGGATAATAAGTATTGGTTGGTTATTTTCTTGAATGCCAAGGAAGATACATAACTTCTCCCAGTATCATTCCGTGTATTCATACTTCAGCCTTCCTGGATTAGCATCTTAGCTTTACTGGTCACAAGTACATCACAGTAAGCACTCCTTTCCTCATTTTAAGTAATTCAGACATTGTATCCTGCAGATGAAATGAGGGAATTAATTTTAAAGAATTTTCCAATGCTGTTTCCTGTTTAAAAGCACTTTCCAATGCTGTTTTTAATTTATGATTTGTGGCCTATTTCTATGAGAGTCACAAGCAGCAACAGAAAAGCAAGCAAACTGTCAGCAGGCTTAAATTCCCTCTAAATGAACTGTATGTTCATGAACTGCACTGGAAAAGACTGGGGAAATCTGCAAATCAGATAGGATCATTTGTGCCATCTCAGATAGAACTTTTTAAACATTTAATTTTCTCAAAAAGCAGGCCCTGTTTTATAAAAGGGGCCAAGGAAGTGATTTACCAATTCAATAGTACTGCAACTGCAGAGAAGCAGGAAAGGGTGCACTGTGCTTTTGTTAAACATTGCTCAACATAGGCAACTGCATACGGAAATTGATGCCTTCCCTATATTTTAGCTGTTAATGCATAAAACAGCACAAATGTTCATGACCTAACGTCTGGACGAGGAACTTCCGTGCTCTCTTACTTCTTTCTTTCAGTTTAGAACTCATGGGGTTTTTTTGTTCATGCTACCTCAAAATATCGTAACAAAGAGAAGAAGGAAGAAAAATGAATTTAGGCAGCCAGTAATATAAAAGATCTTTTTTCACACCTTTTGACATACCAAAAGTATGCAGGGCCAAATTTTAAGCCTTGTTAAATGTGAAGGCAGGTTGAATAATAATTTAATTTAAAAAAAAATTATTTACATGCAGAGAAATTTCCACATTGGTCAGATTGATTAGTCATAATGAACAATTCATCCAGCTCCATTAAATAACTTTAAATCATTGAAATGTCTATGCCAGGCTGCCCAGATATCTAAGATATTGATCAGTCTAAAATGATGTGATCATTTGCATTACCAGTTCTGAATACTTAAAACATACTTTTAAAATTCTGTCCCTATTTAAGGACAGAATAGGCCAGTATGGAATCAGGAACTGCATGTATATAAACCAGGCACTTTCTGCTGAGGTGAAATTATCTGAATTCTCCAAGAACTGAAGAACTGTCTTAGGTTCTTCATTTTTAAATATAGGTCCTCATTTGTATCACCAGCACTGCTAGATGATACTACAGATGTATTTGGTCATTCAGTTCAATTCTGTGCAGCTGAAAGATCAACTTTTCCTTGTTTCTTCATGGTGTGACCTTATGTATTTTCTTCTACCTGAGCAAAATTACCCTGGGAAAAGTATTTAATACTTGCTTGTTAAGGGGGACTTTGCCGAGATGAATTTAGTGTAGACAGCCTCAGCAGCTCTTGTGATGTGTGGCAAGTGGTAGGATCAGGCCTTTTTTTTTTGGTCAGGAGACCAACTAACCCCAAGAATTACGACATTTCATTTAAAAATACATCAGAGCTAAGCCATTAGATAAGTAAACAGTTCCTGTTTGCTGGCAAAGAAGTCTTTTCAAACTTACTCAGCATTTTGTGTCAGATGCTGAATGTCTGTGGTTGTAATCTCAAATTCCTGTTTATTTTCAGTGAGTCAACTGTTTCTTCTTTTTTTGCCAAACAACCAAGTAGTTTCACAGGACTTGGTTTCCCTAGATGTCATGCTTCTCATAAGCAACAGGGCATAAGTCACTTGCCTTCCTCAATGCTGAGGGCATGAAAACCACTGTGATCACTCATTTCTCTCCTGTTTCCTTCATGCTGAATGTCCTTTAGAGCATACCTGACTATTAATGGCTGACTTCACAAATGTAAAAAGTGCAAAAGCCATTCCCTTCTTGGGTTGCAGAAGAATTCAGTGTGAAGGAAATTAGGAAGCCAAACAGTACATGGGAATGTGGGTATTTTTGAAAGGTTGGCTGGCATAACTCATTGAAGTAAGCTCTGTATGACTGTGAGGCCACTGGTATTATATATTCTGTCATCCTTTATCAGTTTTATCATTTTTTTCACTGTATTTTGCTGGTGTGAACAGTCTTTTCTCTTTTCTGACAATGAACAGAGTCACAGTTTGATTTTATGTGAGGAAATCTCCCTGGGAACTTTGCAGACTGACAGAACATGGGGCTATTGTTCACTGGGACATGACAAACCAGACCAGTGGAATATACAGCTGCGAGCCACAGGGCACTGCTGTTCTGTGTTGTAATTTTCTCCAGTGGACTCTTCCAGTGTGCAGGGGAAAAATCTCTCTTTTCAAAGAGGCTTAAGATTTAGGAGCTTATGTACTTGCTTAAACATCGGGTCCAAGAACTCAAACATTGCCAAAAAAGTTATGTGACATGGTCTTGTCTCATGCTGTACCAGCTGTGTACTGAGGGTTAGCCTGGCACTGAAGTATGAGTCTTACAGGTCGTGCGAGGTAGACCAGTGCCAATGAATTAAACAGTGCTGTGGGATATGCCTAGGCAGTGGCACACGATGCTGTTAGATCATTAGAATTGTCCTCAGCAAGGTTTTGATCCAAGACAACAAATAGACTCCCAGAATTTCCTAGACAAGATAATTTCCAGTTGTGGCCATCATGTTTGTGAAGGCAAGTGGGGTTAATAGGCTGTGGGGCCTCCTAAGAGGATTGGCCTCTGTGCCAGAAAAAAGATCTCTGTGGTGCTTAATTTTCCAGCATACGTGTAATCACTAGATTGAACTCCTACCTGAATGATTTCTGTAAATGTGATCTTCAGATTTTATATTTACAATAGATGGTATCTACAAATGATGCTATAACCCCTAAATCTGCTCCAGAGGATGCGCAGCACAGCAGGTTAGAACCCATTACTGTAATGCCTTGCTGTCTGCAAGTGTCTTGATTTAACACTGGGTTAAATCCAACTTTTCCATCTTCCTTCTGAGATTGACGCAAATTATGTGAGACCTTCTCTCTCCACCAGCACCTTCCAGTGGAACCCCAGACTGATAACTGCAGAGGCGGGACTTGGGAGCCCCAGCAGACGGCTTTCTGGACAGCTAACACAGGAAAATGGAACTTGCCTTTGGAAAAAAATAAAAGCACTGACAAGTGTTTGTGCTTTTGGAATGAAATTTAAAACTCTTTTTTCCTGGATGGGAAGAGAGAAAAAATGCAGTCAACAGCAGCGCAACCCAAAGAAGCCAACAGGATTTTCATTGTTGATATTTTTATTCGCAGATGCATACATGAAATGAACCACTGTTATAAAAATTGGTTGGATGATCGCTTTTTTCAAATTTTACTCTTCAGATACAATTGAGGCAAACACTCTTCTAACAACCTGTCTTATGTCAGAATACAGCAAAGAGGTGCAAGTTTCAGAAAAAGTGAATAGCATGTAGGCAGTCATCTTTAGACATTGTATCATTCATACCTAAATCAACAAAGGTCCTATACAATAAATAACTTTAAGAAAAAAAAATAGAAAAGGACTGCCTTATTCTTTGTGCACTTTGAGAGTGCCTTGTTATTTAAGCACTTGGGCAATGATCTTTTCCTGATGTTTTCCAAGCTTGATTTTCCCCCTGTGTTTCCCTTCCACTCTTTAACCCTATATCAGACCATGCAAAAATAAAAGTAAAAAGGAGAATTCCCTGTGGAACAAAAGGGAAAACAAAACAAGGTGGGTGTGGAGAATGTAGGGAATTTGCAACAGTGGATTCAACTGTATTTTAGTGTAGTTTGTAGCCTCATTTTTCCAGACTGCCCAGCAAGAGACCACATTGCCCAATTCGTCATATTTCAATGAAAGAGAAACCCATGACTTTTGCAGCTAGGAAATGTTGACATAAAGGAGTTCCTGAATGTTAGTCATTCCGCATGTTAGACACATTGCAGGCAAGGTCGCACAAGTTTTATTCACATTAATACCACCGCTGTTTTGTCTTGACAGGGTCTATGACAATCAGGCAAAATGCTGGATTTTTTTGTCAGTGCACAAAATGAAACAGCATTTTCCACAAGCACTTTGAAAAGAAACATATTGAGCATATACCATGGTTATGTCCTGTGAGTAGAGAACAGGTTTATTGCAAGGAAGGGGGCGTTGCAGACAACTGCCAGAAGGACATATTCAGGCACATGTGGGTATCTTCCTCCTCCAGTTGCTTTTATTATTATGCTTCTAATGCCCACATTAATCCTGTATTCAAGAATTCTCTCTTAGCATTGAAAAATCTGGACAATGAACTGCCTATGAGACTCCATCAAGTCTACACCACACTTTGAAAAAGTCACTCCTGGAAGTAGGAGTAGCTGGATATATGGAAGATTGAACCAGTTAAATTAAATTAAAGGGAGTTACTATCGTAGGCAAGGGCTCTGTGGCATGAACCAAGGAGGAGAAAGGCAGAGTTAGCTGTGTAATTTGAGCAGGATGAACAATGCAAGGAGAGGGATGGAAAAAGGCATGAGCAGATGTGGGACCCCGTATGGCTGGGGTGGTAGGGGTGGGTTCTTCCCCTGTGATGAGAAAGGAGGGGGCCGGTGCCACCGCAACCCACAGGACCATCTGCCTACTGCACACCGGGGCAGTTTGCATGAGAGGCGGTGGGAATGCGAGGCGCAAGGGCAGTACAGCTGAGCCTGTGCACCTGCCTTTGCACTCCAGTCTGCTGTTAAGTCCCTTGAGGGACCTTTGCTTTCAAGCCAGTTTTCATTCTCACTCTTATGTTTCCCTATTAGCAGCAATTCACTTTCCATGATCTCCCACTTTCCCGAGACTGGAATATGGCTGTATTCCATTGCTTTATTCAAAATAAAGAACTCCAAAATCCTTTTAAAAACATGAATATATAAATCTTTGTGTCATCTTAGTGAAGATGAAAATTATTGCTCAGAGTCAAGAAATTTGGTGCAAACTGAAGATAAGGCATAGGTGTTTATTTAGCCATTGTTTTTTGATACCTTCATTTTCAGGCCCTGAATATGTGCGCAAATGCCCCTCCCCCCCAAGCACTTCACCTAAAGACATTGACTAAATCAGTGCCAGTTAGGATTAGAAGCCAGGATTTTTAAAATCTTGATTTCCATATTTAGCTACCTCTTACTATCTATTTTCTCCTTTTCACAGCAAGTGATCACAGAGGAACCTTATAGCTACATATTTTCCAAATTATGTTAAAATCATTAAAATATTTGGGTTTGAACTGATACGCAAGGACTGTATGGACAAAATTTGAGTTGCTTCCCTTAATGTTCCTGCACACTGCTAAGCTTTAATCCTTAAATCCTCTGCTTTCTTAACTGATATGAGAATATGAAATGTCCCTTTTGTTTAAAAAGTGATTAGTACACCAACTTCAACTGAAGTAAGCATGAATGAAACAGAAGCTTATATTCTTCTGCGAAAGCAAGTGACTATCTGTAGTTTTTGGGTAATGAAAGGGGTAGGTTTCACAACAGAGATATTAGGCAGAACTAACCATCGGTATGTGTCATTTATTATTCACTGTGAAGTTGAGAGAGAAAAGCTCCTCTGCCTTTCCAATTTGAAAGCTAAAGGTCACATTCAAAACATTTTCAAGTTATCAGTAAAATTGAGGTTCTTACATCTGCTATAACCTCCTAAATATATAAATACTCTGCTTTGAGATTGTACATCAAAATATGCAGTTCTTGCTATTAGCAATGTAATCCAAGTATTTCAGGGTGTTGAAACCCACCCCATTTGGAGTTGCTTATCTTTCTAATTGAACTGCAAACAGGTTTCTGCTGGGATGGTATTATCAATCTAATGATTCTAAAAAGTGTGAAACTACTGAATTACTGAATCTAAGTTAAAATCCATTCAGAGAAAAGTAGAAAACCCACTACAAACCTGTTATTGCTTAAAATAATTTTTTATTGACAATTTGTTATTTAAAAGTATTTTCTCAAATTTGATTTTATTTTGCTGACATATCATGCTTATTAAGATACTGCATATTTTTATCCTGGGAAAGGCGCATATTTTTTATTTCTTAGGCTGCAAACTAACAGTGCTCTTCCCCTGTTATTTTCCCTATTGCAATAATTTGCATTGTTTTCACCCTAACAGTTTAACTATCACAATTCAAAATAGTGGTGTTGAAAGATACGTGAGCATTTTTAAAAAGAAATCAGCTTGGTTTTATTTGTATTTTGCCTCATTTGATTTGAGAAGTGCATTTATTTCCAGACAGAAATCTCAGGACAGGCATACAGCACCCAGCATGTGGGTCTTAATATTAGAAATACAGCAGTAATGGAAACTTGACATTAGAGACTCTCACAACACTTTTGTCTAAAAAAAAACAAAGCAAGCACCAACCAGAAACCCTCCACTGTTTAATGGTTTAAAAAATTAAGTCCATTCATTATGGAAAGGTTACTTAGACTGCACATGCCCCAGAGATTCTGGCTTCTTTACCAATTACTGTGATAATTTCCAATGATATGGACACCTGGTCTCTGGATACACAGTTCAGACTATTTCTTTATTTTACTGAGGACACTAAACAGCAGCCAGATGGCTGCTTATTACAAGCCTTTTAGGCATTTGAACCCAAAGTGAGAAACAAAGTATGCTTTTCGCCATTTTGCAAGAGCATAAGCTGCATACATACTGTGAATATGCCGGCCAAGACAGCTATAACATTTTCCTCCAGTATCATAAACATTTCTTTGCCTTACTCTTTAAGGCAAGGAAATATATTTTGAAGAGGAATATTAATTTCTTATGATTAGAAATGGGGAAGCACGTAAAGCACCTCCACATTGGGCTGTAGAAGAACTGGTGTGCTCTTGGAGCATGGCACTGTGAGGACCACCCTTGCTGGGCTTTGCACAGGCAACTGGCTGCAGCCAGATGGTTACTTGACTCTTCCAATAAAAGTATTAGCTAACAAAAGCCTAAGGAAGTATAAGACAACACTTCCTGCTCTGCTTTTTCCTTCCAACTCTTTAACTCCCATCCCAATCCAAAGCCTCACTAGACTTTGAGAAGAACATCTGCATTTTGGGAGCACTAGGGCCAACATTTAAAATCGAAGGTATTTTCTGTTAGACTCCAAAATGCCTAGCAGAATACTTATATAATAGCCTAATTCAAAGGGGCAAAGAGCATACTACAGCTCTTTTGTTGTTTTCAGAGAACTTTAGGCACCAGCCTGCCTGTCAGACGCAAGAAAAGCAAGACCCTAATGATCATCCTACCACCTCAGAAGTCCATGCATTCAGGCACGCAGTACCTGCCATTCCCGGAGCCAGAGACTGGAGATTGCTGGGATGGGAAAAAGTAGAGGCCGGGAAGGAAAGACTCCATGTGCACTTCTGTGCCCAGAAGGATGTGCTTGGGCATCAGGATAGGCCAGCCCTTTCATTTTCCCTTCCCTGAGGAAATAAGGTAGGTAGGATCTCTTTGCTTGGCTGCTGGCGTTTCTTTTTTACCTCATTCTTTTACCAGGGCATTTCTGCTTAACAAGGCTTGACTCAATCCTTGAGTTCATAAACTTTCAGACTTTTAAGTCTGTTTAGGCTTATTAATGTGTTTGGGTTGCAATATATATTTAAGAAAGACTTTCAGGCTTATTTTGAAGACTTCCAAATAGACAAAAGCACGATGATGTTCCCAAGTATGTTTTTTGCCATAGTTAAGCTGGGGACTCAGAAATGTTTCCTGTTATTTCTAAATTTCTTCACAGTCAGCATCACTCTGCATTTTTTTGTTACCTATGTTACCTGTTAACCTTCCATAGGCCATCATTAAGCCAGATCTTGGTAATTTTTTTGTAAAGGAAAATAATTGCAGCTTATTAGTCTTCTCATAAGATGGAAAGGTTTGATTTCCTCAAATATTCCCCCTCACCAAATCACTCTGGTTTAGGTTCCTTTCCTATTTCAACTACTTTTCCAAACATGGACATTAGCACTGAAAAATCTGCTCCCTTTTGCTCCCATCAATGCAGAACCAAGATAATACTTCTTCCTTAAGCCGCTAGAGCCAAGGATTACCCTCTCTGATCTAAAGCACTGGACTGCAGATCAGAGTGAATGGGCTTTCTACAGTCATCTGTAGTCATTTGTAGTTCCTGTTCAGTGTCACTGCTTTCTAGGAGGAAGAGAACTCGACTTTGACTTACAGTCCTTTCCTTCAGATATAGTTGTTTGTGAACATGGTTGGAGGTCTTTCAGAAGCCCAATCTCCCTTTACAACTGAAGCATGGCAAAGAAATAAGGGGGTAGAAGGAAAAAATTATAAAATAAAATAAAATAAAATAAAATAAAATAAAATAAAATAAAATAAAATAAAATAAAATAAAACAACAAAAGAATAACTGAGGAGCACAAGGAAGAGGAGAGGGAGAAGAAACTGTAGCAGGGTGGTAATAGCATCTTTGACAACCACAGAAAACCTAATTTCTAATTTAAAACCTAATTTCTCATTCTTCAGTTATCTACAAAACATCATTTTACCAGTTTGCTTCCGTGTAGCTGGTTTACCCATTTCAGTCTTTCAATATATGCAACTCTGAAAACTTCCTTGAATTCTGAATTGTTCTTCTTCCTTTCTAGCCTGGTTTTCTAAGGGAACAACCCCTGTGCAACTATGCCATCTGCCTGTCTGCCTCCCAACTCCAATTTTAGTGCAACAGCCAACTTGAGCCAACTTTGAAGGAGGTGCGAAATTCTCAAAGATGCTAAGTTCTTACAAGTTCATCAGAAATTGGCAGCCAAAAAGAAGAAAGAAGCCCAATTAAATATCTCATGGTGAGTGAAAGACAGACCCAACTTAGCATCTTCTCTGTTTGAAGAGGCAGCAGCCATCTGGCCAGTGTATAGACACAGTTTGGCTGGTTAGTCAGGACACACGTAGTTCTGAATCAGCCACAGGATGCACTGAAGTTTTTCTCTGTCAGATATGTGGGAAGGAGCTGAAGGTGAACCTGAGGTAGGGCAGAACGAGGGCCTAGAAAACACGCATCCAAGGGAAGCTAGATTTCATTAATCTTGCTGCTCGTCATCTTCCAGTGATTCCTTTTAAAGGAATGACCACCTTGTTAAGGAGGACAAGGAAAGGAGAACCACTGATAACTTTTGGGCTCAGTGCCAGATCATCAGTGGTTTTAGCTAGATATTTTACAAAAACAAGGAGTATCAGCATGGCCGAGACACTAGGAAACTCCATGAGATTCCACAAAATTCAATGAAGAGATGACAGCATTATACTAATACACCTTCTGTGCCATCTTGTCCCAATGCATAGTCATCACCTCACATCATCTTTACCATATATAAAAGATGACAATGCAGACTCCATGAAATATCTGAGCTGACTAAATTTTATAGCAGCTTCCTATTAAATATTGTTCTCATTTATACATGATGAGGGGTCTTTCTTTGTGCTTAGCAGTTTTGTCCTAACCTATTTATAACTTAGATACATGCAGCTGTTTGTATCACTTTCCGATGAACACAGAACCAGGTTTTGAAATGCTCTGACCCGAGAAACCCGATGGCAAATCGCAAGGGATTTCAAAGTTGAACCCTGCACCCTTATATTATTACTCTTACACTTTTAAAAGCAGCATTTAATAAATGT
This sequence comes from Elanus axillaris, assembly GCA_026212715.1. NCBI lineage: Eukaryota > Metazoa > Chordata > Aves > Accipitriformes > Accipitridae > Elanus > Elanus axillaris. The sequence continues at coordinate 63,963,016 of JANZLQ010000079.1, read as the reverse complement.
AAGTTTTACAGCAAGTTTAGGCAGTGTTCTTTGAAGACTGTCTCCTGCATTTTTATGAACAAGCCAAAATACCTTCCTGTAAAGTTGTTCCAGAACAGCATGGGTTATAAGAAAGAGTGTGATTTTGTCTTGTACACATCTGAGAAAGAGACTCTGCCATGGTAGATCACATCTGCTGCCAGCTGGGCTCTTTTATTGGATGTTAGAATAACAGTAGAAGCTGGAGCATCAACAGGGAAACAACTTGTCAAGACAGAGCAGATGGAGATGAACATAACTGATCAAAACTTGAAAACTAAGTAAGCATTGTCGCAAGAGCAATGGGAAAATGTGTCTGTTGGGTAGCTGCTGTGTGACAGTAAAATGTCAGAAAATTTGCTTTGCCTGAGACTGCAGAGAAAGACATGATATGATTTCTGTGGGACTGGTTATCTGAGAACTGAAAAAAAAAAAGAAGTTGTAAAGCAATAGGAAAAAAAACCCTTGCCATTAACATCTAAGGGCAGTTCTCTGGAAAAGAAAATTTATGCAATGCCTTTGTCCTAGAGGATCTGAATGCTTAGACAACACCATGCTGGGAGTCTGTGGCTTTGTATAAAAAAAAATTGCAAGCTAATGAGTGGGACACACAAACTTATGCATACAGTATGAAGGAGCATTAGATATCTGGAAAAGTTTTTGTGGTAGATAGTGAAATGTGCCTGGAGCTGCCTGAGCCAACCAGAAGGAAGGAACGAGGTCTGAATCATGAAAGCAAGGCTGGTTCCCAACCTCAGGCCGCAGGACAGGCCCAGTCTCCACTCAGCATGGTCTCCCAGCACTCCTCAGTTAGTGACTCAGGTAAGAGCTAAACCAGCTCAGCTGTTTTCCCCAGAAAGCCTGGAAGGTTTCCCTGTAGGGGAACATACCTTTCCCTTGCTCTGTGCACACAGCAGTGGAAAGGGCAGAGCACTTGCCTGACTTACTCTAGCGTTGGCGCTAGCTCTCTGGAGAGCACCTTAAATGATGGTTTAGTCTCTGTTTCCTTGTTCATTCAGTATTTTTGCAAAGAGCACCTATGGCTCACAGCTTTGGGCTCTGTCCTGGGAGTGGAGGAGGACACCTTTCTCAGTCATAGAGGAAGAAAGCTTAAACCTGGATTTCCCCAGTATTACATGAATGCCCCAATCACCATGCCTACTGGCCACCACCAACTCTCACAGAGCGTGTGGGGTTTGCAAACACAGTGGCAAGGAAACGTGTAGTTTAGTTTATTAACCCAGCCAAGGTGCCAACAGTGTTTGCTCCCCTTACACCTCCTGTGAGAGATCCCTCTGAGCTAGGTTTGAAGGATCAAATTGGCACAGGGAAGTCACTTCCAACCAGCCAGGCTACAGTTCCACTGTGCAACCATCTGTGTTTCCAACACTTGTGTTGTTTTCAAAGGATGTAGGAGTACTATGTGTCTCCCCCAAATGCAAGAGAGGCCATCCTATTTCCTGTGCCTGGGGAATCTTCAAAGGCAGGTTACAGAGACTCTGAGTCAGGCATCTCCTTCTCTCCAAGTCATATGTTTATGTGGAAGCTATCTGTCACTTGTGTCATCCATTCTAGCACAGGACAAAAAGTTACGCTCAGTGGAGTACTTTGTAAAGTATGTCCTAAGAGGAAAATAACAACTTCTGTTCCTCTATGGAAACTGTAAACAAGAAAATAAAATACCTTCTTGAGAAACTTGCTAGATCCACCTTTGGTATTTCTTCAGCACGTGCTGTGAGTGTAACCAGTTGGATGATTTCCCCATACAGCATCCAAAACACATTTCCAGCTACAGCTGCTCTTCACTTGCTAGAGAAAGGCAGTTACAGTCTCAGTGGACTCTGTACTGGCCACACAAACAACCAGCCTCATCATTTTTGCTGTCTTTCATTTATGCTATCAATAGCTAAGAAAGAAACAGGTCTGGGTCTCACATAATCAGAAAGGAGTGTGAAGAAGGTAGGGTAAAATATATTTCGCTATTTATTTTAAACTATTCTACAGAGTACCCGTATGTGGCAGGGCTGATTTGGTTTTTTCCCAAAGCAATAAAAGTTGGAGAAGAGGCCAACAGCAGACATACTATTGCTTGAAATACACTTACCAGCTCCAAGAGCTCTGGAGTTACAAAGACGTTCAACCATTTGAAGTAAAACAAAGTTTCTGTTCCAAAATTGGTATACTGGATCAGCTAGCTTCTCACTGAACTTTCCCATAAAGTAAAGAAACATGTATTGGTGACTTGTGACCATGAAACCATGCAACAGGTCCATTACAGAGATGAGTAAATCTCCTAGGCAGTCAGACTTGTTTGAAGAAAAGGACATCCACAACTGACAACACCATAAACTTTCACTGAGGTAACGGGCAAAGCTGGGATCAGGTTTATACCATATATATATCCAGCCTATATATCCATATACCATATATATACAGCCTATAAAGATTGTAGCTCTAACATCTGGGAGGTGATGGACTGTTTACAGATAAACTTCTACAATTGCTCCTGGCAGAGGCTCTGATTTGTGTACATGCTTATATATACTTGTTCTGGAATTATGTTTCTTAAAGAAGAAAGATTTTTTTTTTTTTAAAAGGAAATTAAAACTCTAAAGCAGAACATGGGTACATCTAGGTTTCTTAGGAAAGTACTGCCCTCTGCTCACAGCTGCCAGCCTGAGAATTTCCCAGCAGGGTGGAAGTGGGGAAACTGAAACCAGAGGAGAGCTCCACTACCCAACAGCCCCTGAAAGCAACTCCTTCTTCTGCAGCTGCACTCATGAGGATGCAGGAGAGGACCTCTCCCTGGCAGCTGAAGCTCCCTGACAGAGTCTGGGCAGTGTGAAGGTTCTTGCCCCCTGCCTGTGAAACAGCCTGGTATGACAGAAACAGGCTGCCAAGTGGCCAAGGTCTGCCAGGCACAGCACGTGCTGTAGCTGAGCTGGGTGTTGGGGGAAGAACCAGCTGCTTCCCAAGCTGTGCCATCACTGAGGGGCATCATGAATCCACTGGTTTAGAAACTTTCAGGCTTTCTGGGGAACTGGTGAAATGGAGGTGGGTATAGTGTGTCTTTCAGCATAACTTGCAGGTGCAGATTAGAGTAGGCCACAACACAGCTCAGTGGTGACCAACCATTACCACCCCGTTGCCTCTTGAGTAGCGCACACAGAAGTACTGGCCTTCTGAGGGCAGATCCCATACTAGGAACCAAGGAGTGCCAAAGAGACATCTCAGAATCCCAGAAATCAGCACAACAGGGAAGACTAAATGAACCCAAGTCCTACAACCAGGAGCAAGGTGATCCAGAAGGGATTTACCAGAAGGAAAATGGGCAACTTGTCTCACTGATGGTTATACTGCAGCATTCCTAGCAGTGTATAGGACCTGGGACGGACAATACAGATTGAGTAAGAGATGCTATGATGTATGCAGTTGTTTGTTCTTCTAGCAGATTGATTCCACTTCTGCTTACTTCTACACTTGGTCTAATCTTAGTCATAGAGCTGCTCTCCAACAGTATTTTGTGCAGCCATGTATAAGTGAGATCAGTCTTCAAACTACTTTCATTTTTTTAAGGGCTAAGCTCAGGTCCATCTTTATCTGCTCAGTTCCTAAAATCAAGACTTCTGTTGCCTTATTTATAAATACCTTTCAGTGTCTACAGATAACTAGATTTACCATTCATCATTAATCGTGATTACAGCCAGTCAAAAACTTGGGCATGTTTACCTTGCTCCTTTCTGCACTTTGACCAAGACACTAGGAACATTGCAGCTCTATTTTTAAGGCAATATTCATGCCACCAGGCTTTAATATCTGAGATACACCCTAGGTAACTCAGTTAAGCCAGACTGCACAATGTTTATATAAGGAAGGATTTTTGTGATCTGATCTGATGAATCTCCACAACTGGATTTCTTGACAGGCAGCCACCTTTGTAAGTCAATATTCAAAATGTTCATGCCATAGATTTATTTACTCCTACTAGATATCCTGCCAGCTGCAGAGGGAAGCAGAAGAAAAAGCAGACTGAGCTTCTAAGCCTTGCCATCCCCCACAAGCACAATTCTCCCCTTGAATGGGAAGAAAACTCAACACGCTGATTCTTGTTTTTCCCTTTCTCTGGCAGTGAGGTGAGCTCCCCAAACAGCATGGCCGATCATAGCCTGCTTCCCAGAGGCATAGCCCCCCACATCACCTCTGCTTTCGAACAAGTCCATGGGTCTGCTTCCAAATTACCTTCCCTGCTTAGAAATTCTATCTAACCCCAGAGAACTTGTCTCTCCCATCCTCCTACCTTCCCCTGCCTCTCTAACCAACCTCTTCCTCAGTGCCTCTTGAGAGCAAAGCAGCTTCCCTGGTGGCTTTGCATGTAACAAACCAACTTCCGATGTGCCTCTCCCTTACAGATTCAATTTCATTTTCTATTGGGATTTTGTGGCAAGGTTTTGGTCGAGGGTGGTTACAGGGGTGGCTTTTGTGAGAAGCTGCTGGAAGCTTCCCCTATGTCCAAGTGTGATAGGTTGACTCTGGCTGGACACCAGGTGCCCACCAAAGCCGTTCTATCACTCCCCCCTCCTTCTCTAGACAGGGGAGAGAAAAATATAACAAAGGGCTTGTGGGTCGAGATAAGGACAGGAGAGATCATTCACTAATCACCATCACAGGCAAAATAGACTCAGCTTGGGGAAAATTAACTCAATTTATTACAATTCAAAACAGAGTAGAGGGTAATGAGAAATAAAACCAAATCTCAAAACACCTTCCCTCCAACCTTCCCTTCTTCCTGGGCATAGCTTCACTCCTGGATTCTCTACCTACCCCATGCAGTGGAACAGGGGGATGGGGAATGGGGTTTACGGTCAGTTCATCACACGTTGTCTCTGCTGCTTCATCCTCCTCAGGGGAAGGACTCATCACACTCTTCCCCCGCTCCAGTGTGGGGTCCCTCCCACGGGAGACAGTCTTCCATGAACTTCTCCAACGTGGGTCCCTTCCACGTGCTGCAGTCATTCAGGCACAGGCTGCTCTAGCACGGGTCCCCTACGGGGTCACAAGTCCTGCCAGAAAACTTGCTCCAGCCTGGGCTCCTCTCTCCACAGATCCACAGGTCCTGCCAGGAGCC
>JANZLQ010000079.1:63916646-63957837 GCA_026212715.1 Elanus axillaris | reverse complement strand
ACCTGCTCTGGCGTGGGGTCCTCCACGGGCTGCAGGTGGAGATCTGCTCCACCATGGACCTCCCTGGGCTGCAGGGGAACAGCCTGCCTCACTATGGTCTTCCCCACGGGCTGCAGGGGAATCTCTGCTTTGGTTTTATTTCTCATTACCCTCTACTCTGTTTGATTGGCAATAAATTAATCTTCCCCAAGCTGAGTCTGTTTTGTCTGTGACGGCAATTGGTTGAGTGATCTCTCCTTGTCCTTATCTTGACCCTCGAGCCTTTTGTTGTATTTTCTTTCCCCTGTCCAGCTGACTGGGGGGAGTGATATAACAGCTTTGGTAGGCACTTGGCATCCATTAAGGGTTAACCCACCTCACATTTATATGTACTTGTATATGAAATACAAACTTTTGAGTCCTCCAGTTATTTTTATTCTCTCAAGAATTTCCTGATCAATGTGCTTTCATGCACATACATAAAAGTAGCTATGCAAGATGAAGTTATACAGTGTATTAGCTGGAGCAGATCACAGTGATCAGTCACACACTATAAATTGCATGTATTTTTTCTGTTCTGTTGCCTATGTTCTTGCAGGAAGTTCTGATGCTTGGTACCATCCAACAAATTTATGAGACCTGATGCCCCTCTTGCTGTGATGCCATGCAAAGGTTTTGCAGCTAAAACCTCAGCCTGTGAACAACTTCATGTCTAAGTAGTGCTTAACAGCACATATAAAGCATTACGACAAAAATAACCAAGCAGCAAGACTGGAAATGAGGAAATGATCACGTACAGCAAGCATTTCACCATACAGGGTCTCCCTATGAACAGATGTGAAACTACAGATTTCACCAGTTGCAATGAAAGAACATTTTGTTCTGAGACTGCATTTGGGATATGCAAGCTCTGGCAGGAATTATTAGCTTGAAACAAGTGAAGATAAATTAATAGTTTCCATTGAATATGCCAGGACAATTATTTTCAGCCCATTTAAAAATATTCACAGAATGTACTTCAACGTAACATCACAAGGCCTGCCTTAAAAAAACGGTGCAAGCAGGACTGAGGCCTGTAGCTCTGGGCACGTAAGTAGATTCACTGCCGAGTTTGGCCTTGCAGGTAGTAACAAGCTACTAAGGCAAAAGTTGTAGCTGACCCTTACTAATTTTTTAATAAAAACATAAAAGGTTTATGACGATTTCTGTCCTATTTTCTTTTCTTCCCAAACCAACGTTTTCTGAGTTGTAGGACAGTTGGTGGAGAGCCCAAGTACCACTACTGCTGACACAGATTTCTGCACTCAGGTCACCGAGTCACAGCATGGGGGAAACTGCTTGCCCAGGCCAGAAGCATTTCTGATGTTTCAGGAAAAAAGGTTCCTTTTCTCAAGTTACGGGAACAACTGCAAACCAGCTAGGTTCCAATTAACAAAAAATCAGGTCAAATAATGCATTTGGTGTGAGGCTGGAGCGAGCGTGTATTTTTGACTGAGATGAAAATCAAAGTCAGAACAGCATTAATGTATTAACATTTAAGAATTTGGTATTTTAAAATCTTCTAAGCATGTCCAGTTAAATAATACGAAAAACTTACTGAAATAAACAGAGGAGTCTGTTTGAGCAAGTTCAAATCTATGCCTTTATTTTGATGTTACATTCATACAAGTGCTGAACACAGCCAGGTAGATGCATGATGAGATGTATTCTCTTTTTCCAGCCACATGCATTATGTTAAGAGGCACAACCCTGGGCACTCTATAACAGTGATCTGAGCACATGTGCAATTTAAAAAATAGAATGCTGTTAGTGGCAATGGGATACTGTTGTGCTTCTGCACCAAATACTGTACTATACAGGTCTTTAAAGGAAGCACAGAACCAAAGTGTGTGGATTATAAACAAAACAGTTTATTAGTTTTGTATATGTTTTCAAGGTACTTTCATGCTGCAGTTTAGAACTCCATTTGTTAAGAAAGCAAACCTTCATAAACTCCATCTTCACTAAATAAACCACACAACTTCAAGGTTAAATGAAACAATCAAAAAATTCAAACCAGATCCTGACCATAAACTATGTAAACTCCTGGAATCACAAAAAGAATCCAGAAGTACAAAATGTTTTTCTTGGGGATTTTCTAGATTGACTGTTACTTAGGAAACCCAGGGTGAGATTCATCCCAGCGAGTTTTTACCATCTCAAAGCTGGACTTCTAGCCAAGCCAGTGACCTCAGCTCTTCCAGAGTGGACTCCTCTCACCTACATTAAACATCTATGTAAGAACAAGATGAACTGTCCTCTGCCAAAGACTATTCTGTTCTCCACAGGGAAAGCTTATGTTAATGCAATCAGATTTTTTTTTTTTTTACTAGGGATTCAGGGTAGGATATTAAAGCAAACCCATATCTAGTTATCAGTTATGGTATTACTTCTGCATTTTGTATGAAACCCAGTAAGCCCTGATACAATATACTTACATCCATATGACGTTCTCATCAAAATATGGCAGGCATTTTGACACGGTTGTCTTACCATAGTACCAACTGAACAAGAAAACTGAATGCTGGCACGCTTCACTGATTAATTAGGAATTTAGGCTGGTTTTATTTAAAAAAAAAACAACAAACAAAGAAACAAAACCCAACCTCAATGCTTTAAAAGTTGAGCCCAATGCCCAAAATACAACTCCATAATGCCTAATCTATTTGAAATTAACATCTGCTGTCAGGCAAAAGCATCTTGGAAACAGAGAAAAAAAGTTCAGGCCATTACACTGAAGCCAAAAAAGCCAGCACAAATCCTACCACCTTTTCTGCATTCTTCATATATCAGTTTCATCTTGCTCAGAGCATGCAAGTACTGAAACTCAAGAATGCCCATTCAATTGTGGAATTGTAGAAAAGCGTTGCTGCTTTTTTGACTCAGTTGCTATTATTTTGTGGTATCATTTTTTACCTTTGCCAGCACTACAGCAGCCTTGCATTCCATCTCTACTGCACACTGAGCACCACAACTTTGTGCACACCCATCTTTACAACAGTATGTTTAGCAAAATCTCATTAAGCACCCACTTCACTGCCATATTTCTGTTCAGCCTGTTACAGGTCCACAGTGTAGATTTTGTCACCAGATTCCAGCAGCTTTCAGCACCGCACTATTTTGGTATTGAATTCGAGGTATATCACTTGGTCTCCTGGTGGGTACTGGAGTATGACACCTCTTTTGCTGTTGACAGGAAGGTCTCAGAGGTAGGGAAATGCAAGATGGGCTTCTTTAACCATCAGGGAAGTCCTGGGATTATAATTCGCTACTCCTCCTTGGACTGAGGACTTGGAGGAGGTATAGAGGGATCAGGTCCCTGCTATCAGCTAGAAGGCATCAGAGACAGGCTGTAGCCGACAGATGGGATCTGGAGGAAGCTGTTGTCTGCTTGGTGTTAGTAGAAGAGGTCTCAGGAAATGGCAAGAAGAAATGGTACAGCTGCACCTCCACAAAGGATGCTGGGTTCTCCCTATGACGGCCAGCAGAACCACCTCTCTGACTGAGAGTTTCTAAGAACAGTCTTGAAGATTTTCTTTGGAAAAGCAGAAAAGGTCTACAATGCAGATCTGCAGCAGTCCACCTGGGACACCTGAACACCCCAGCCTTTTACACTGATTGCACTGCTTGAATTCAAACCTGCTCATGCTGGCATCAGGGAAAAATGGTAACGACACAGTAGTAAAACCTGTGTATCGGGGTTCAAATACATTTTAGTTTGAGCATATAAAGTGTTCATAACTTTAGTCTCTAGTGCTCCACTAACTTGACCAGCTGAAGATGCGGCTTGCATATTTTCCACTGACATGGATTACTCTACTTGAAGTGGGCTCTGCAAATTGCATTGCTTCAAAATGCACCACAATCACGGCTGACCATGGCAGAGCTGGTAAAGATGAGGAGACTGCCCCCACTGCTCCTGTGTTTAGTTCCCAGAACACAGCAGTAAGCAAAGATTTAGTCCAGCCCTCCTCAAGAGTGAAAATTTCCCATAATTGAAATACATAAATGACAGAAACACAGCTAGTAATCAACAAAAAAAAAAACCCATCCAAAACATAGTGTGAAATGAATAGCACCAAGGATGTTGAGGCCCATACATCTGTTCTTTAAAAGCAAAAACTGCAGTACCTAGGCTCACAAGAAAATGATAATCCAGTGTTAACTGAGTGCAGTGCTGAGACTGCATCCTGATACTGAGCATGGTGGTTTTACAGAGAAGCTAATGGGGAACTTTAACAATACAAAAGTACAAAAATAGATGAGAAGTTCAGTGGTTAGTAAGAGACTGGTTATGATCCATTCCCTTGAAGTCAGTTCATTCTCTAAATTCAAGAAGAATTTTGCTGTTGTCCTCAGCAGAAGACTGGACCTTAACCGGAGACTGTACATCACTATTGAGATTGGATTTCCAAAAATATAAAAATATTCCCTTTGCAGGGAAATTATTGCACATTTTATTACCAGAGCAAAATTAGAGAAGGTAGTACTTGTCATAGTGTGTAAGGCACATGTGTTCAGTGTTCTGGGATATGAAGTGTAAATTGTCAAACTTCAGGAGGGGATATGTACTTACTTGCAGGATTGTTTCTGTCAGTAGCTCTACAACACACAACATTATGTAGCAGAGGACTTAATTGTACTGCCATCTGCTTGAATGCCCAGACTCTAGAGAGAGTTGTGTATGCATCACTGAAGGCAGAATTTAGCCCTTTATCAAGAGCAGGAAATTTTGATATGCATGCACTTCCAGACATAATCTAAGCCTAAAGGTAATTCAGCAGACAGGCTGAATGGCAGATACACAGTTTTTGCCATGTGGATTAGAGGTCATGGATGCATTTTACATGGCTACAGACATTAAAGGCCAGAGTTCAGTACCAAATGAGGAAAAAGAAATACAAAACAACAAGCAACATCTTGCAGTAAAAGTATTTTACCAGAATCCTCATATACTGTCACTGCTGTACTATTGTTGCTGAGTTGAATTCTAGATTTCCAGCTCAGTAACTTGGCTGAACACCTGTCAAAATAATCACAGCTTGCTTTGTTTAGTACTGGTCTCTGAACAGCCTTTGGGTCAAAATGACATTATTGAGATTAGCACCTTGGCAATTACTTACAGAAAAAGTTGAAAGTTCTTCAAATAGAAGTGGTATTTCAGGGAAGAATACCTTTATAGCAAACCTGGTTCTTCAAAAAAAGTAATTATATTAAAAATATATAATCCATGACAGAACATTCTATTTTACCCGTCATGAGAAATAAAAATATTGCATACACAGGGTGCACTCAAAATCTACGGGTCCAAATTCTGCACTGAATTAAGTGGCAATTTTGCTGAAGTACCAGCTGGAAATCTTACATTATGGCCATTGAAATAAGTAAATAATAATTATTATTATTATTATTATTATTATTATTATTATTATTATTATTATTATTAGTGGTGGTGGTGGTGGTGGTTTTGTTGTTATTTCACAGGTATTTGGATTTTATCTAACAGTGCATCATTTGACCTGTAATAAATATAAATAAAGAACAAATTACATGTCAACAACATATACTCTCTTTTCCATACTATCTCAATTAGCGTGACCAAAACTGCCCATAACTACACCCAGTATTGATTGCGCTTCAAAGTTGGGTTTGTTTTTCGACAATACTGGATCATTTCGGGATCAAGGTTTAACCAGATGTTTTGCAGAGACCGTTCTACCGTTGGAGAAACCTCTGTGGGAAGCAGCTGTTCATGTCTTACTGCTATGAATGTTGAGGCTGTACTTCTCTCAGCCCCTTTCAGGAGAGGAGTCACTGTAACACTCGGTACAGTCAAGCTCCGTTCCAGACACTGATCTGGACTACTGAGGACTGCATCTATTTGACTTTTGACGAGCGGTTTTGTCTTCTCTTTCTTCTGACACATTAGCAAAACACACACAGAAATAACAGCAACAATAAGCAGCACAGACACTAGGACCAGGGGGATAATGATGTACCAAGGGTTGCTGCTTTCACCTGCCTGTTCTCTGGGACTCCTGGCATTAACCAGAGTTGTGGCCTTAGTCCCTGCAGATCCACTTGTTCCCATTGCCAGATTTACCAGTGGACCTTCCTCACGTAGATTTCCCCAGTGATTCTGCCCTGGCCACATGATTGGTTCAGTCTTCTGTGGTGCTACTGTAGGATCTTCATTCTGAGAGGTGGCTGGTGCCTTGTCCTTTGAGGTAATGTGAATTTTTAAAGTGGTTGTGCTGGTTATGGAAGGCACTTCAGTTGTAAAACCCTGCACAAGTGGAGGACTATATGGCACAATGGAATACTGAAAATAGCCAACAGCAGGCTGCACAGCATCTGCCCTGAGTATAAATGTGAATGAGTCATTTAACAGATCAATGCCTGTCATATTGGTATCTATGTCTAGAAGCACACCACCACTATCAATGTCAGCCTGCGTGAATGTCTGAATATCTTCGAACACTGCATCATTTACAAACCTTTTCTTCACGATCCTTCCGTGAGATGGGGGCACTATCACTTCAAATCTAGGATTACTATTTGTCAAATTAGCTAGCTCAGAAGCATCCAGGTCACTGTTTCTGAACTTATAAGCTGCTTGATTTGAAATCTGCATGTCAGGTACAACTTGTACTAAAGGCTTCACTGTGATGTTCAGCACTTGTCCTGTCAGATTGCCTTCTGCAGTGAAGAGCATAAACTCCAGTACTTCTTTGGAAGCAGTGAGATTTGTCAGGTGGTAAGACAGCCTTCCTGAGTACAAATCTGCCTGCTCAAATTTAGTAACCTGCTCATTTCCAATCATCAGATGCCCATATTTGAGTGGCTGTGTTATTTCATACATAATATTAGTGCTTTTTCCATTTGTGACAGCTGAAAGCTGCACATTAGTAATAGTGACAGATGTCTGGCCCTGTGGAAGTGCAACATCGGTAAGGTTGACCAGGACAAGAGCGACTGGTATGACTTCAAGATTGAATAGTTTGTATAAAGGGCGATGTTTACCATCAGTCACACTGAAATAAAACACCCCAGAAGATGAACTTCCATCCTGTACAAACCAAACTTTACCACTGTCAACATCAGCTTGTGTGAAATCCTTTATAGAGACACTGAGATTGCTTTTCATTGCTAAATAACCATTATTGGGGTTGCTAACAATGGTGTATTTGAGCTCAGCTGGGGCATTATCTAGGTCTTCAACTTTCAGATTATCTGACCCCAGCACTGATACATCTCCCTGTAGGACTTTCAAGTGCAGCCTTTTAGTCTTCAGTTCTGGAGCTTGGTCATTCACTGGAACAACAGTGATATTAAACATCTCCTCTAAAACTTCGCTATGGGGCTTTGTTGCAGACTTGCTCTTTAGGTTTAACCAAACAGCAAAAGTGAAATTGTCATTAAGCGATTCAGAATTATCATGTACGTACACAATTCCAAATTTGTTCAGTATGTACTGGGAGAAGTTGGGCTTTTCTTTGGTAACATTTCTTTCTTCAACAACAATCATGCCATGTTGGGGTAAAGATACAACTTGATACCAGACTTCATACATGGAGCGCTGTACCTCAGGTAGCTTAATCAATAGATTTGAAGCATCTAAATTTGTTTTGTTGATTAATACTCTACCTCCTTCCTTGACTATGGCACCTAGCAAAAAGGAAAAGAGAATCTTAATAATTGACTATTTTATAGTTGCAATGTTTCAAAAATTAGATATTAAACACTGACAATGCTCACAAAAGTTTCTCCTTCATGGTATCCTTGACTTTCGTATGTCAGGCTAAAAATATATTACCACTATTTTTAAAATACATCATGTATAAGAGACAAGATTTTCTACTGATGCATACATTAAGACCAAAGAAATACCAGTATCTCACAGCTTCTGTTTCTAATTACCTTTATAGCAAAATTGAGAATATCCCCTACAGCAGTAAGAAGGAATAAACATAGGCAGTTAATCTTATTTTTACAGATGCAGTGATGCAGTTTTCCAAACTACTATCTACACTACACACAGAAAAGCATTCTGGTCATTTATTATTGCAGAGAAAGTAGCCTTTGTTTTTTCACATTTGTTCACTGGAACCCAAACAGGTCCAAAACAATTTACAGCCCAAACAGTACAGCATCTTTACCTGTATTTGCCAGAAGGTGACTGTTCTGATCACGCCTGGTAATTTCATATGAAATGACAATATGGAACACCTGTAGGTCCAGAGCTGATGGTGGAGAGGAGACAGTAAATGTAAAGAAATCTTCTGCACTCCAGCCAGCTGACTCATCATATAAGTGCTCATACATGACCACACCTTCATCCACCTGTTTCAGGTAAAGAAAAGCCATAGGTATAAGAGGAATAATTTTCAACACAGAAGTGTAAGGAGAGAAAAAACATAATCTTAAGAACATTGTTCAAGATAGGTCTTTGTACCTAAGTCCATGCACAGTATATACAGAATCACAAAACTGTTTAGGTTGGGCAAGATCTGTAAGATCATTCAGTCCAACTGTTAACCTTGCACTGCCAAGTCCCCCACTAAACCATGTCCTTAAGTGCCACATCTACACATCTTTTAAGTACCTCCAGGGATGGTGACTCTACCACTTCCCTGGGCAGCCTGTTCCAGTGCCTGACAACCCTTTCAGTAAAGAATTTTTTCCTAATATACAACCTAAACTTCCCTTGCTGCAACTTGAGGGCATTACCTCTCATCCTATCAATTGTTACTTGATAGAGGAGACCAGCACCCACCTCGCTACAACCTCCTTTCAGGTAGTTGTAGAGAGCAATATGGTCCCCCCCTCAGCCTCCTTTTCTCCAGACTAAACAACCCCAGCTCACTCAGCCGCTCCTCATAAGAATTGTGCTCCAGGCCCATCACCAGCTTGGTTGCCCTTCTCTGGACACGCGCCAGCACCTCAGTGTCTTTCCTGTAGTGAGGGGCCCAAAACTGAACACAGCGCTCGAGGTGCGGCCTCACCAGTGCTGAGTACAGGGGAACAATCGCCTCCCTGCTCCTGCTGGCCACAGAATTTCTGATACAGGCCAGAACGCCGTTGGCCTTCTTGGCCACCTGGGCACACTGCTGGCTCATATCCAGCCAGCTGTCAGCCAGCACCCCCAGGTCCTTTTCCACTAGGAAGCTTTCCAGCCATTTTTCCCCAAGCCTCTAGCGTTGCATGGGGTTGTTGTAACTCAAGGACAGGATCTGGCACTTAGCCTTGTTGAACCTCATACAATTGGCATTGGCCCATTGATGCAGCCATGTAACTTACATTGAGAATATCTTGTATTTCTCTTTTTCTTAAGATGGACTCTGTTGCCAGGCAAGCTTACTTGAAAGTAGGTGAAACGTTACTAGGCATGAATGCTTCGTAAAGGCCTTATGTGAAGAACAGAGATATAAAACACTGAGAAACTTATCTCAAACTAGTGATAGTAATGGTGAACAGGAACTCAGCTGGACTATATATTTAGTGAATCAGAGTATCATATGTCTAGGGCTTTTTCTTCATAAGGATACTACCAGGGCTGGACTCATTGTCCTGAAAAAGCATATGAAAGACTGAAGGCTTGAAAGGGACTTTGATGCAGGTATTGCATGGTGAATAGCAAGAGATACTTGGTAAGAGACTATAGAAACCAGAAGGAGGTGCAATTACCGTCAAAATACACTCTTTTTTATAACCAAAGAGCTGATGGTATTACTTAGTGGAAAATCTCTACATCACAGCAAGAAGGGGATTCCTAAGAGACAGGAAGGAACCTGGCTTGTCCTGTACCTGCCTTCACTGACCTTGCAGATCATCATACTCAAGAGAATCCTATCAGTCCCACCATGAGGATTTAAGCCTCACAGTACTGCAAAACACTGCAGTAAATCTTCAGAGAAACACATATTTATACAAGATACAACCATTTACCTCTTTAGGCCCCAAAGCAAAAGGCAGTATTTTCAGACTAGGGTTCTCATCAGTTGGAAGTACACCCGAACTTTAAGATCGATACCATAATACACTGAAACTGCAATAGGATTACTAATAACCACAAGACTAGAACACTTACTAAATCTCATCCAGTCGCTTCAGCATCTGGTCTGCCTGATAATTCATTCATTGACCTGAAGAGAACACAGCTATACCTATTAAATCCTTGGCAGCTTCCCAGGCAACTACTGACCTGTCCTACATGCGTTAGTTTATAATTGCCAGAGAGATCTCTGAGATGGTGCTGGTTCTAAGTTTACTACTTGTAACATACTCTACACAGCTTGCAAACACCCTGAAGGAACTCATTAGCACATATTCCTATCACATACGCTTGAAAGGTGTGAAAATAGAAAACAACTGCTGCTATCACAGATGAAGCACTTCAGCAGTATAGAATCTCAGCCGTGACTACAGAGAGAGCTAATCCTGAAATTACTGCAACAGCCCCCACTGAGATCACTAGAGAAACAGGGCTTTCAGGGTCAGTTTTCTCAGCAGCCTCAAAACCATCCCAGCTTACTGTCTAAAAAATTCAGACTGATGTGATAAAATCCTATATGCACATCTCCAAGATTATGCTTCCCCTATACTGGTTTAATTCTTAATGGCTATCATAGAACAAAACAAAATTTATATTAAAAGAATATGTTGGTTCAGGATAACTTTCCAAAACATGCCTCTAGAACTTCCAAGTTGGAGAAAGCAGATTTTTATACCAAGAACAGGCAAAATATACATCCTTTAAATTCAACAGTGTTTAGTATCAATCTTAATAGCGTTATTTTTTTTCAACTGCAAGCCCATGGTAATATCTAGGCTAAGAAGAGAATAGAATTAATGAGGATTTCTGTGTTTACCTCTGTAATGACTTTAAATATAATGAAGAAACTGTGGCTTGCTGCAAGATGAAAATACTTCTAAGATACCATAGAAAGTACTGACAGAGAAAAAAACCCCAAGCTTCCTATTACCAAACAGAAATTGAATGTTTTATTCTCCATTACACAAAGAATATACAATATTTGTAATATCAATGTCATTTTCTCACTGATATTTAACTTCATGTGGCTACAACACGCTAGGCAGTGACAGTTTATTTAGAATCTCTTTTCTCTCCCTTATATCTCACTTTCTACCAGAATAAATAGCAAACAGGTTAGGATACCTTAATTCTACCTGCAATAAGTCACTTAGCTCTATTTGTTTGAAGTGAAAATGGCTAATACAAATACTTCTGACAGAGAAGAAAAGCATACACGTTATTACAGCTCAAATCCTTACACAATTTACAAAGTTCAAAGGAAAGTTAGCTATACATTAGTAAGAACTAAAGCTTTAGATAATAAGGGGCATTTAGATAATAAGGTTCTGACATGGCACTGTCTGATAAACGTATCTAAAGATCATATCCATAGGCAAAAATAGTAACACTTGAAAACATTAGCTGCAAGATTTTCTGTCTGACATGCTTAACTGTTTCATCTAATGTTCATAAAAATCACACATTTTAGGAACAGAATCACAGAATCATAGAATGATTTGGGTTGGAAGGGACTTGAAAGATCATCTAGTTCCAACCCCGCTGCCATGGGCAGGGACACCTTCCACTAGACCAGGTTGCTCAAAGCCTCATCCAACCTGGCCTTGAACACTTCCAGTGATGGGGCATCCACAGCCTTTCTGGGCAACCAGCTCCAGCACCTCACCACCCTCTCTCAGTGAAGAACTTCTTCCCAATACCTAATCTAAATCTGCACTCTTTCAGCTTAAAGCCATTACCCCTTGTCCTATCACTACATGTCCTTGTAAAAAGAAGGGCACAGTGTCATGATACAGTTCGTGTCCCTCATAACGTAAGACAAAACTCAGCAACTATTGCAACAACACCAGTAATAAAATGGGTTTAGGATATAGTTTGAAGAGAAACATACTGTGTTCATCCTGATTTATAAAGTTCAAGTGGAGATTCGTTCCACCACAGTCCTTGGTCAGGTTGTTTCAAATTTTGATGACAATAAAAATACCAACCTTTTTTCCAGGTCAAGTTTCAATTTCTCACCACTAGATTTTCTCATTCCTTCATATACTTAATCAAACAGCCACTTTTAAAATCTGTAAACGTATATTAAGACCAAATTATCTCCTAATTTTGCCTCCAGCAAAGTCAGAAGATTGAGCTCCTTTTATCTCCCCCACTTAGATTTTCTGAGAATAACTTACTGCACACAGAGCACACAGTTATATTCAGATTCTGCACACAGACATAAGTCATTTCTTTTCAGTTGCAAAAGAATGTTTTCCATCAAGTTACATGAGCTGCCACACTTTACTCATTCAAGTATGAGACCCTGTATCACACTTAAGATTCTTTAAACACTAAATATCACAGCCAATCAAGTCAATAAAAGTCCTCTTGGGAACACCCATGAGGGCTGTGTACAGCTGAAATGAATCTGATACTTGGACTTTTCATAGAGCAAAAGGCTACTCCTTCTGCCAAAAACTAAAGGCTTCCAACCTTGGACTGCTGGTTAATGGCACCAGAACAGCTCTTCTTGAAAAATACTGTTACAAGCAAAACAGTGGAAATTGCCAAGACCCTGACTGTATCCAAGCAGAGGGGAACAAAGGCTCCTCTTGCGTTCATTACTAGTTGCCAAATACTTAATGACATAGCAAATCTGGGTGATTGCACTGATGGGTCACATATGCCTGGTTACTTAACAGATATAAATGGATCAGACAAAGAACAAGCAACTGAGATGCCCTTTGAAGTAACAATCTACCCATGATCTAGTTATTATTATAAAGTAAATGCTTACCATAGACTGTGTAAAACTGAGGATTTCCTGAGTGGTATTATCAGAATTTATTCTTATCAGCCTTCCAAGTTTTGGGGAAGTTACAATTATAAAAGTTATAGTTCTGCTCCCTGCATTGGTCACATCATTGGTTACAGCTTTCAGGTCATGTTGTGAAATAGGTTTTCTGGAACCTAAAAAATGTCAATTACAAGGAACATAGATTTGCAACAGCAATTTTTCCAAAAGGGTAAGTTTTGTGTGCACAACTCACCCTCTCATCTAGGTATTCTACTTAGCATTTTAATATCATTTTATACAATCAGCAGGTTTACCCTTTTTCTGGTTACCTTCTAGTAACTCTTCCACAGATTTTTCAATTAAAAAGCCAATCAGTAGAATGTACCTTTGTTTTACAAATGAAAACTACAGTTCTTTTCAGCATATGTAATGGCTGAACACTAGCTTCTGTAAAAACAACCTAAGGTAAGGAATAGAGCACATATAAGAAGCTCTGTTCCTATATTACATGTCTAGAACTGAATTCAAACTCCAGCTGAAGTCACCATTGCCCACAGAAGGCAGGGTGATTTGGCAGGGAGATGCCTTAACACAGCAAAACTTCTAGTGAAAACACAAACCAAAATCGATTACCACTAGAAGCTTGAACCACACTGTATGGATATGAAAGATGATTTTCATTAAATGAAAATAAAAAAAATAGTAAATTAAACAAATTAGGAAGAACATCACACAAGAGAAATAACGGCTTGAACAGAAATAATGTATTAGTAAGATGGATGGAGACTGATGGGTAACAAAATCCTTTTAATACATAGCACCACACTAACCAGTACCTTCTGGCTTAAATATTATAAAGATTATAAAGAACTTTCTGGCATTTAGTCAAACCAAGACAATTTTTGCCATAGCTGTGACAAAACCAAACCTAGTAATTTCCTAGAAGAAAAAAGAAGTTTTATTTGGCTTCTTTTTGATGCACTGTTTCATGGTACACACTCAGCAAACTAAATCTCATGTTTAATGATACTTTTGGAGGAGCAATAGATTCCCATAATCCTATTCTCCCTGCCCCACTTCTGCCTCCATTTTTACATTTTCACTTTTTTTCTTGAGCAACAAGTTTTTATAGGTATCAATACATAATTTAGCAGTATATATCCTTGAAGTGTGAATCATCAATCCATCTTCAATGAAGCATAATGTTTATACAGGAATAACACAAAATAACATGTTCCTGCTATAATATTTAGAAGAAAAAATAAGGTAAGCAAACTGAAAAATGGGGATGTTTTGCAAGCCATTAGTAATGTCAAGATTCTGCCTGTTTACATGTAGTTGTACCCTGGTTCAAACCACATCTACTTTGAAATAAGAGTTGTTATAATGAAACAAGATCTGGCTCTGCCTGTTTTCCCCTTTTTACCCTCCCATGCCTCTCTCTGTCCATCCTGCTTTGAAAAGTGAAACAAACCCTCAGGTCTAGAAAAATTCTCCCACACTGTATCTAATTCAAGGACTCTCCCTCCTCTTACTCTCTCTTCCCTTTCTTGCGTGACAGGCAGAGGGAAGCACAACGTTGTGTTGTATGTAAAGCAGATGTGGACAGGAATGTACAACTGAGAGCAACAGTAAATCAGACCATATGTATCTGCAAATACAGTTATTTCACAATAACCTCCTACTTATGCAAATCAGGCCTTGTTGCCTTAACAGAGTAAGACAGAGTAATTCTCAAACATAGTCCCATTGTAGTGATGGAAGTTACCGCTCCAATTTTTCATAACCATATCAGGTTATCACACCACCACCATCACAGTGCACGGACATGGGGACAGAGGATGTGTGCCACAAAGCCCCTGTTTTTTCCTAGCAGACCTGATCTCACTCACTGCACAGCACAGGCTAAAATACAGTGTAGTGCCACAGACAATAAAGTCTCTCAAACTTTCCTGTAAAATGGGATCCTCCCCCAGGCATAACCTTCTCCTTCACTCATTTCTGTCCTGAGACTCGAGAACCTCTTCCAGCACCCACAGTAGTTCTGCTCTGGTCTCACATCTCAACAGGGAGAGGAAGATTATTTGCCAGCCAACCAACTGGGTGAAGGAAAGGGAACTGAGAATACTGTCTGCTTGATCCCAAACATGGGAGAAGAGAGGTCGCAAAATTAACCCCACCAAACGCAGGGAAAGGAACAGAGCGAAGGAAGACACACAACAAGGATGGGTGATGGTCCTGGTTTCAGCTGGGACAGAGTTAATTGTCTTCCTAGTAGCTGGTATGGTGCTATGTATTTGAGTTAGGTATGAGAAGAACGTTGATAACACTGATGTTTTCAGTTGTCACTAAGTAGTGTTTATACCAAGTCAAGGATTTTTCAGCTTCTCATGCCCAGCCAGTGAGAAGGCTGGAGGGGCACAAGAAGCTGTGAGGGCACAGAGTCAGGACAGCTGACCCAAAGCGGCTAAAGTTGTATTCCATAGCATGTGGTGTCATGCCCAGTATAAAAATTGGGGGGAGTTGGCAGGGAGGGGTGGATCGCTGCTCAGGAACTAACTGGGCATCAGTTGGCAAGTGGTAAGCAACTGCACTGTGCATAATTTGTATATTCCAGTCCTTTTATGATTATTGTTGTCATTTTATTAGTGTTATCATTATCATTATTAGTTTCTTGTTTTCTGTTCTATTAAAGCATTCTTATCTCAACCAACAAGTTTTACTTCTTTTCCCAATTTTCTCCACCATCCCACTGGGTGGGGAGGAAGCAAGTGAGTAGCTGCGTGGTGCTTAGTTGCTGGCTGGGGTTAAACCACAACGCTGACACAGAATAGGGCCAAGCTAATGCATATGAGTAAAATGCAACAGCATAAGCCATCATCAGTACCTAGTAATTTTGGTATCAATTTTTACTGCCTACATTTAAGATTTAGAAGGGGCTTTGGCATAAGCATTCTGCCTATCACTGTTAAGCAGTTACAAATCATCTCACCCATGGACTGCTTAGACAGCTCTGTTTCTGAATACCTACAAGTCAGCCTGCCTCTCCTTCTCAAAGAGCAACTCAGCTCTGTCATTCTTTGAGCAATTGCTTCCCTGAAGAGAGCAAATCCTCACATTGTAGATATCTAGCATACGTAAGGAAAAACCTCAGATATCTAGCAGTTTATTGAGCAAACTGAATAAAACAAGCTTCTGTTGAACAAAAAAAAAATAATCCATGAAGTGTATAAACAAATCTGGTATATCCAACACAAAAGAAGACAGCAGTACATGCTCTTATAAAATTGCAGAACAGTACATTCGAGAGAATAGATTACACCCAGCCATGAAGACATGGCAAATTCCTCACAATATACTCAATTTTTACTTCCCTAGAGAAAAGATTCTTCAAGTTGTCTCAAAATCAACTTTTTCTGCAGTGCTATGAACTATAACAGGACACTGGCTACTGTTTTTAAGTCTATTAACCATTTGGCACCATCATTGTTGTAATAGTAATTTCATGATGAGCACGTACAGCTGAAACTCATACAGCTCCAGAACATCTTTTAAAGTATCATAAAGAGAACAGGTGAAAAAGCTAGTAATACTTTTTAACACCATAAAGGAATTTTGCTAAGCCAAAGTACGCGAGAATTCAGGAAAAACTGCAGGCTTAGATGAATACAGCTTGCAGTGCTGAAAGACACAGTGTATTTTGCAAACTGGAAAACTGATTGACAGTCTAGAGACTTTGCCTTCTATGGATGTATCAGGCATACTTTTCTTACAATTATCTTTGGCTTAAGATAGAATTACTGTAAATCCCTGTGCCTGAGGCACCCTTACACACCAAAATCACAGATTACTAAGCTTCGTAAGTGGATTTATGTGAATCCCATTTATATCGTCTGAATTAGAAGATCATGCTGCTACAATCTCATTTTTTGTTGCCTGTGTTTGAGTGGTTTTTGTTGCAAGCCTTTTTTTGATATAGCTTATATTCAGGAAGTTTAAGAAACTAACATGCTCCTCTTCTGTATCAAATTAACAAATTAAGGTACAGATAAATACCTGTAGAGCTTTACCAATTCTCAATATCTCTCTCTGGCTGTATAGATCATGTTCAGAGCAAAAAGAAGGTAGCAAAACCCCAAGCGTGACACAAGACATTGCTGAGAGAAGACTAATCTTCATTTCTCCTTTAGTCCTGCAATTAATGTTAGATTACTAACTCCAATGAGGGATACTCATCCCAATGCAAAGCAGTAAATGGCTTTGGTAAAACTCTCTTAACACATCAACTCCTGCAGGAGTAGGATTTCATTAAAAAAAAAAAACCTCAGCTGATGATCCAGCTAATTCCAAATGCACAGATATGACTCAAAGTTTTCAGTCCTCCTGATTCATCACTGAGTCTGTGCTGCTCTCCGTAACTCAGCTTAAACAATAAGAAAGCAAACTAGCAACCTGGTGAGCTTACGTGTGCTATTTAGAACTCCATGGACGCAAGAGTCACTCTGCTTTTACCAGGCAAAATCACAACTAGCTAAGACACCTCTAGAATATGTGAATATAATATAGAGCTTTTAAACAAATCTGAATGGGGAATGTTCAGAACTTAGGCAGACACTGTTATTGTCACCCCGTGCTTATATATTTCATTGGCAATTTCCATGACTCCAAGCGCACGCACATATCAAAAAGGTAAAAGACTATAAAACAATAAAGCAATATGTTATTTGAGAAAACATAACTGTTAAAAATCAGACAGATAGATGTTCCCAAGTACAGTTTTCTATAGTTCAGCCAGCTAGCTATCTAACAAATAACTATATTATGCAATTATTTCAAGTGGACGAAGTCATGGTAATCTTTAAAAACAGACCTGGAAAGACTCCGAGTCCTTTGTTCACTTCAAGGCTAATGACTAGCATCTGAGCTGTGATGCTAAAAATCTGTCGAGGTGCAGAGTTCAAACCATCTGTTACCTGAAAGTTGAAGCCTCCAGACATTGCTCCTGTGGAAAACAAAAAAATGAATTTATCCTTGTATTATTCAGTTTCTCATCCAAAACATACACTGGACACCTTCTGCTCTTAGCTACAGTGAAATATATCCAAAGTAATCCTGAAGCAATTTTTCATCAGCACCTTTGTATCTTAATTAGAATTAAACATCTTCTGAAGGAAGAACTACTGGTTGCTGTTTACAACAAAGGCCAGACATCCCTTAGATGTAAATCAGCAGAGCGCCCCTTCTTTTTTTCTTCACTGATCCCAGTGGAGCTAAAACCAAGTTAAACTTGGGGATACAATGACTCCTAGATTTCCTGCTCCTTTTATATCTTAGGAGGTACCAAGGCACTTAAGCAGTCACATTTTAGCAAAGATGGAATTTGGGGAAACAACTAGAATGTTCTTTCATTTTTATTTACATTTAAAGGACTGAATCAACTCTCAGGTGGTTTCCTTTGCCTCTTCGCTCCGCTTCAGCTTTGCTGAAGAGTGTATGTTGTCACAGCTTAAACTATTTCAGAGGTTATGTGTACTCATAATAAATGCACATTTTTTTCTTTAATCTTAGGACCTGTATGTACTTTGGCACAAGCTATAGCAAAATACCTCCAGGAGTCTGTTCCTGTAAAAATACGTCTCTCAGAACTGACTGCTTTAAGTAGAGGGTCCTCAGATTGTTTAATTAGGCAGAAAGAGAAAATGAAAAATTGAAACATTAACTGTTGCAAACTGTTACCATTGCTCTTCTATTTGCTGTGCCCAATTTAGCCATGAGATACTGCTAGATGAATATATATCCTCAAAGTGGGAGCATGCCATGTACTTTCACGTAAAGATCAGCACTCCTTGCCTAACTATAAATTAACATATCAGAAGAATCAAATATGGGTTCTGAGATTATAGTTAACAACTCCCCTAGGCAATGCTCTTATTATTCAGCCAGGCACTGAAGCACCTCTGGGAGATCATATTGTTTGTATTTTAAAAGTTTTTATTCTCTGATGTCTTCTCTTGATAAAAATGCACAAGTAGGTGCACATTTAAAAAGGCACTGAGGAGTCTACTATTTGGCTTAAGTTGGGGAAAAAAAAGACTTACTGAGCCTCACCTCCTTTTTTTGGCTAGTGCAGGTCAACTGCCCAATTGACACAGACATTTTGTCATTGGCAGTTAGGAACAGAACTAAATCCTGAAGTGCTGCTTGTGTGGAGCATGTATTATTTTATCACAATTAATTTTTAAAGGCATATCTTATCAGAGGTGATAAAAAGGACACCAGAAGGAGGACTGTAAAAATTGCACTGACATGACACTGAGACTTCAGAACCAACAAGAGTTCAATTCAGTACTGCGCTAAGGAAAACACTGGCAGGGTTTAAGGGCAGACCCCATACTGTGAAAGCGGGATGGGAGCACCCTGGAGTGAAGCAAGGGTGGAAAAGCGAAGGAATTCTTGCACTGAAAGAGTACAGAAAAGGAAAGGTATGTTCTGCTTCTGTGTTTATGCTGGTGACAGAAAAATCAGGCATTATAGAGGAAACAAACTCAAAATTTAAGGGAAAAACGTGAGAACAAAGAGTGAGATTTGCAACTCACAGCACAGAATAAGCAGCACATTGCAACTGGCAAGACTGAGCAAAGATGAAGGGAAAATTTTATGAGGTCTAATGTTAGAGGCATAAAAGCAAAGTACAGTAGTACTTCCTTTAGCAATACAAAAGACCCTGAGGATGGAGAGTTACTGCCATGTACAGATGTAAAAGATCTGTGGTGCCATGAGGAACAGCCAGGGGATGGAAGACCTGGCTCAGCCAAGAAGATGCTGCTCTTCCCCTTGGAAAGAGCTAGAGTGAGTAGGAAGCGTATACACCAGGCTGTGGAGAACATGAAGTCAGGGTACTTCCCAGGAGGAGCCAAAGAAGCTAGCACACACTAGAAGACTGAAGATGAGGGACAGGGCAGCTGAAGAGACAAGGGGTAAAAAGCTGAATGACAGCAACCAGATAAGGAAAGGCCCCAGGACAAGGCTGGAGTAAGAAGATGAGAGTAACAAGTACACTTCTAGCAACAGCCCAAGATGAAGGAGGAAAGAAAATCAAAGACTTAAAAAGGAAAAGAAACAAAATGACCAAAGTACCTTTGGACACTGGAGGCCATGAGGCTGAGCAGATGGCAGAGCCAGAGAAGCTGCAAGAGCTGACACATGACCTGGGCCATTTACATTCCAAATTTACTGTACAACCCATGCTCCCGCTCACTGGAAAATGAAATTTGCTGTTCTTTTTACTTTTATTGATCAAGATTCACTTCCTAAGACTACAGATGTGCATTTGCCCTTTCTGGAACAGAGTGGATTCATTTTCTCATGCTGAGACTACCACCGTTCTACCACCATAGGTAGTCAAAGTCTCCCTTGGAAAAATTGCAACAGCTTGGCTCACTTTTGCCATGCTTTTGACTTTTCGTTTCCTGTGCAAATTATTTGAGCAGGATACTTACAGCTCACCAGCAGCTGCTTGTAAAGCAATTTCAGCAACACATATGCACCCTGCAAGACAGTGCATCGGAAGTCAGAGTACTTTAACTTGCACTAAGCCTCATGAAGACACAGCACAGATCTGGAATGACTGCTGCAGCCAAGGAAGCACTGGAAATAATTCCAGCCTGCCTCGGGGCTGGCAAGGGAGTGCTGCATCTCCCCCATCTCCTTCCCCAGAACTGGTTTATTCCTTCTTTAGCACTTCCTTTCTTCTTTCAGCTGAGGTAACAGGAAAACACAGCTGGAGAAAGAGAAAAGCAGCGATAGCCCTGTAAAAGCCCCACCTCTTCCTTTGGCTGGAAACCCGCTGGGATGTTCATTCCTGCAGCTTCCCAGCACTGCCACTCAAGGATGCATGAAGCTGTCCTGACTTCTTTTTTTATTGCCCACATGTTCTGTCCATAGCAGCAGCACAAATAACTCAATCTCTAGCTCTGGCCACTGGCAGAAAAAAGAGCCAATGGTTACAGCTGAATTCCTTCACAGCTTGAAAGGGAGGTTGACGTCACGCAGGTGAACCATAACTTCATTGCCCAAAGCTGCTTAGGAACACAAATACATTGTGGCAGGTATCTGAGAGACTGCTGGTCCATGAATAGCTCTACACTGAGCAAAACAGAAACGCTTCAGGCAATTCTCAGCGACAAAATAGAAAAAATAGATTTATTTCCTCTGAAAGCTGCATGGCAATGTCCCCCTACTGCAGACCTGTATTCAGAAAGGCTGCTACCAGATGAACCATTAAGACACCAAGGTTTCTTGGTGAGCACACATTTAAGTACTCATCAGACCCTCTCATTTAGTTTGTGAGATCATGTATCACATAACCGGTGTGCTGAGATTTTTGTGACATTACAAAGAGATCTTCAAAGGATTACAAACACAAATATACTGAATAAGCACAGTATATTGGTAAACAGAGATGGTATTTTTGAAACCACATACCATCATGTACAAATACCAGCTGTCCTTCAATTATATGAGCCTGGGTAAAACTAAGGACGGTCTTGTTTGGAGAATACTTCAGAGCCAAGTGCCCATTGCTAGGTGGAGTAATGGAATATATCAGTTCTGATGGTGAGGAGTCCTTGTCTTCCGCACAGAGGTAATCAATAGTTATTTCTGTGACTGAACCCACCCAGACCTAGAAAAGCAAAAATACAAAAATAACAGCATTAATGTATACAAAAGAAAATCGGGGGGGGGGGGGGAGAAAACTAAAAAAAAGAAAAGAAAGAAGAAAGATTTGTGCTGTGCAACACAAGCAGCTATGAGAGGTTTCCTTACTGTACATGCAAATCTCTAATCATGGACTGGAATAGTTCATGATGGAAAATGGTTTTCAAAAAACAAGACCACAAAATAATACAACTAAACAAACCCTACACCAGTTTGAGTTTTAGACAGCTGCAGCACGAGTGCTTTATTTGTCAGGCACTATCCAAACTCCTACAAACATAACAAAATTGTATTATGATAACTGAGTCAAGGAACTCCTTTCCAACACATACACGTGAATATTAGTGTCATGTACTTCACAGCAGGCAAGGCATTCAATATGCTCTACTTTAACCGGCAGAGAAAGAAAAAAGAAAACAGCCCAGGGACAGCACAATCTCTAATAGAAATGGAACACTTCTTGTAGCTGAATCATTTCCTTCTAACAACATGAACTAAAGGCCCTTTTTTAGTGCATCAACCCACTGAGGTGATCAGTCCAGTGGGAGATGAAGGACTCAACACCTCCAACAGCTGCTTAGCACTTTGCAAGGTCATGCTTCCAGACAAAACAGCTAACTAGTTTTTAGAAAGATGGTATAAACCCCATTACTCAACAGTAGTAAATCTAAATGTGTTTTGTAGGGTTTTTTAGCTTAAGATATGCACAAACTACAAGATCCTTCTTTTGAGCGGAATGGACTGCTGTGTGAGATTCATCCTTATCTTACCGGATAATTTGTTTGGAAAGGATAAGCAAGAGTCCATTTTACTCTTCATCTTTATTGTATCTATTTGGAATTACAGACAAAAGTATTAAGATTAACAAAGAACATACATATTTACCTCAACATAAAATGAAATTCCTAAATATTCAGTAAGTTGATACCAATTCTTCCCATGCAGAATTTATATCCTAGAGCCTGAGCCTTTAAAAACCTCAGCTTGAGCTTCAAAACACATACTGCATCACCTCTTCCTGTCTTCCTAGGGTCTTAGTACACTTAACAAATACCTGGCAGTAACATCACACCAAATGGTTGAAGAGAAAACACCATCCTTGAAAAAGGTAATTACATCTCTGCCAAAATCAAATATCAGCAATCACAGGTTCTTCTCTAAGTATTAGTTTTACTTTTTAATAAAAACAATGAAAGAAAACCTTTTCAAGCCACTGGGATTTTTACCCCAACACTTCAATAGGGGGAGAGATTTCAGACTACACTGTGTCACAAAATACGTGGCATGGAAAAAGAGATACTAAAATGAATGTATATTATAGAATGATTTGGGTTGGAAGAGACTTGAAAGATCATCTAGTGCCAACCCCACTGACATGGGCAGGGACACCTTCCACTAGACCAGGCTGCTCAAAGCCCCATCCAACCTGGCCTTGAAAACTTCCAGGGATGGGGCATCCACAACCTCTGGCTAACCTGTTCCAGACCCTCACCACCCTCACAGTAAATAATTTCTTCCCAATATCTAATCTAAATCTACCCTCTTTCAGTTTAAAGCCACCACCCCTCATCCTATCACTACACTCCCTGATAAAAAGTCCCTCCCCACCTTTCCTGTAGGCTCCCTTTAAGTACTGGAGGGCCGCTATATGGTCTCCCCAGAGCCTGCTCATCTGAGGCTGAACAACCCCAACTCTCTCAGCCTGTCTTCACAGTAGAGGTGCTCCAGCTCTCCAATAATATTTGTGGCCCTCCTCTGGACTCATTCAAACAGGTCCATGTCTTTCTTATATTGGGGGCCCCAGAACAGAATGCAGTACTCCAGGTGGGGTCTCACAAGAGAGGAGTGAAGGGGGACAATCACCTCTCTTGACTTGCTATTTATGCTTCTTTTAATGTAGCCCAGAATACAATTGGCTTTCTGGGCTGCGAGCACACATTGCTCGCTCATATTCAGTTTTTCATCCACTAATACCCCCAAGTCCTTCTCTGCAGCACTGTTCTCAATCCACTCATTTCCCAGCCTGTATTTGGGCTTGGGAATGCCTCAACCCATGTGCAGTACCTTGCACTTGGCTTTGTTGAACTTCATGAGGTTCACATAGGCCCACCTCTCAAGCTTGTCAAGGCCCCTCTGGATGGCATCCCTTCCCTCCAGCATGTCAACTGCACCACAGCTTGGTGTCATCAGCAACTTGCTGAGGGTGCACTCAATCCCATGGCCCGTGCAGCCAACACAGACGTTAAACAGTGCCAGTCCCAATACCAGCCCCTGAGGAACACCGCTTGTCACTGCTCTCCACTCAGATATCAAGCTGTTGACCACAACTCTTTGAGTGCAACCATCCAGCCAATTCCTTATCCACTGACTGGTCCATCTGTCAAATCCATGTCTCTGCAATTTAGAGACAAGGGATGTCATGTGGGACAGCATCAAATGCTTTGCACAGGTCCAGGTAGATGACGTCTGTTGCTCTTCCCTTATCCAGCGACACAGTAACCCCATCTTAGAAGGCCACCAGATTTGTCAGGTATTACTTGCCCTGAGTGAAGCCATGTTGGCTGTGACCAGTCACCTCCTTATTTTCCATGTACCTTAGTTTCCAGGAGGATCCACTCCATGATCTTACAGGCCAGAGAGGTGAGACTGACCAGCCTGTAGTTCCCCAGGTCTTCCTTTTTTCCCCCTTTTTAAAAATGGCAGTTACATTTCCCCTTTTCCAGTCAGTGGGAACTTCACTGGACTGCCACAACTTCTCAAATATGATGGATAATGGCTTAGCCACTTCATCCACCAATTCCCTCGGGACCTGCGGATGCATCTCATCAGGTCCCACGGACTTGCGCACCTCCAGTTTCCTTAGATGGTCTCGAACCCCATCTTCTCCTGTGGTAGGTGATTATTCATTCTCCCAGTCCTCACCTCTGCCTTCTCCATCTTGGGTGGCATGGCTGGAGCACTTGCTGGTGAAGACTGAGGCAAAAAAAGTCACTGAGTACCTCAGCCTTCTCCATGTCCTAGGTAACCAGGTCTCCCATTTCCTTCTGGAGAGGGACCACATTTTCCCTAGTCTTCCTTTTAACACCAACATACCTAGAGAAACTTTTCCTGTTGCCCTTGACATCCCTGGCCAGATTTAATTCTATCAGGGACTTGCTTTCCTAACCTGATCCTTGGCTACTCAAACATTTTTTCTGTATTCCTCCCAGGCTATCTGTCCTTGCTCTCTGCCTCTGTAGGCTTCCTTTTTGTGTTTAACTTTGTCCTGGAGCTCCTTGTTCATCTATGCAGGCCTCCTGGTATTTCTGCCTGACCTCCTCTTTGCTGGGATGCATCACTCCTGAGCTTGGAGGAGATGACCCTTGAATACTAACCAGCTTTCTTGGGCCTCTCTTCCCTCCAGGGCTTTATCCCATGGTTCTCTACCAAGCAGATCCCTGAAGACGCCAAAGTTTGCTCTCCTGAAGTCCAGGGAAGTGAGCTTGCTGTGTGCCCTCCTCACTGCCCTAAGGATCTTGGAACTCCACCATTTCATGATCACTGCAGCCAAGGCTGCCCTTGAGCTTTACATTCCCCACCACCCCTCCTTGTTGGTGAGAACAAGGTCCAGCATAGCACCTCTCCTCATTGGCTCCTCTATCACTTGGAGAAGGAAGTTCTCATCAACGTATTCCAGGAACCTCCTGGATTGCTTATGCCCTGCCATATCAGGGTGACTGAAGTCTCCCATGAGGACCAGGGCTTGTGAATGTGAGGCTGCTCCTATCTGTCTATAGAGGGCCTCATCAGCTCAATTTTCCTGGTCAGGTAGACTGTAGCAGACCCCCACCGTATATATGTGCTTTCTAATTAGAAAAAAAAGGTTTGAAAAAGAAGTTGTGTTACATTTTGTAATAGAAAGTATCTTGCAACCCTGAAATAGCTACTTTCTCCCTTGAAATATGTATTTCACTGTAATGTAATTACGACTATCGAAGTTTGATAAAAGACCTATGAAAACACAGAATGATAAATAATAGCAAAGGCTGACTTATTGAGCAACACCAAATAAGCACATCAGTGTCACTGGTTTTGTACTGAGACCCTTAAACTCATCTCAGTAGCACTTGAGTCAGATTATCCTACGTAGAAAATAAAAGGTCACATACAGAATATGCAAAAAGGACTATGCAAACATGTTATTACAAATAACTCATTAAATACCCTAGAGTTTCAAAATTTTTTCTCTTACTGAAGGAAATAATGAGCTTTTTTCTATAAAGCCAGTGGTTACTTCTACTGTTCCAGCACATTAACACACAATGCTTTTTAAAGTACTGTACATGACCTGAAACATGATCCTTGAAGAATGAAAAGATATCCAAGAGCTGAAAAGGGCTGTAGGGAAGCAGACACTTACAATATTGCAAACACTGTACAAGTGTCTTATTTTCCACATCTGGGATCAAAGCATCCTTGAATAGTACCATGAAAACTGTAGCTGAGCTTCCAGGATGTAGCATTACACTAATTTTGTATGTGCCTAACACATTCCACAGGCATGGTCCAAAAAAAAGGTTCACGACACTGCCCAATGGGAAGTAATTCATTCTGCTCTACTTACAGCATTCAGCTTGTCAGTATCTCCTTGCATGCTACACATCCTACCAGACACCACACTCACTTACCAGAGTATTAAAATGGTTGTGAGAGATTTAAAGAAAACAAAACAAACAAAACAACAACAAAAAAAACAGTGTTTGTTTTTTTAAAAAAAATCTAATTCTAGGGAAATACAGCCCTCTTGTGGCAACGGGAGGACACAGTCATTTCAAGCATCACTACCCATAAATATATTTAAACACATACATAAATGCAGCAAATAATGCCAGGATAGTGATTTTCTTTAAAATTTTCTTTAAAATTTTCCTTCCCCATTCCCATCCCAGAAAAAAAATTACCTTAGAATCTGTGGAAATTTTAGGATATTACACCTAAAATGCTGTTTAGTTTCTAAATAAACACATCCCTTAAGCACTTACTGTTCTAATGGAAAGACTTTAAATTAAATGCAAGGATTACTTGTGTACATTACAGAAGCTCTCAGGACAGTAAAACTTTCTGTATCTCATATGTTACATTAATGTAAATACTTCAGCATATCATAAATTGTCAGGCAAAAGAAGAACCAACCACCTAAAAACTTCAATTACTTGCATTTCCTACAGAAAAATCAGAAACAACTACCAAAATGTTTGGTTGGTTGTCCTCCTGAAACTCCCTGCATGGTGTTCATAACCCTGATGGCGTTTATAACCTCCAAAACAACAGACAAGGTTGTTTGAAGAAGGGATGTTATGCATGCCTCAGAAGTGAGGGAGCTAGAGTTGAAGGATTCATTCATCATGTGTACACATGCCCAACAGTTTCCTGCATTTGGCCAGAAGCCCCATGATGAAGGCCAAAATTAACTTTCATATATCCACACTAATCTTACTGGCCACATAATGCAGCTCTTTACAGAGACTATTTCTTGACAGCAGGTGCCATACGGTAATCTATTCTTTAATTGTTCAGCCATTCTTTCTCACTTTTCGTACTGAGATCTCCAAAATTTCTGAGATGCTAAACTTCAGTCAACTCAAATGGTCCTACTGGACTTCAGTTTTCATAGTACTGGTCCCTCATTTTATACTTTTGTATATTTTGTACATTTCCAACCTTTCAAAAGATATAAAAGAGCTACTGCTTTTATAAAAGCAACTCAACATTCACCACTAGCAATGTCCTTGAAGAGCACAGACTCCTTGGCTAGAACATGGAGCCAGCAAGTTATCACCCTACATGAGAATGTCTGGCTCATCTCGATATTTAGCACGACTAAGTAAAATCCATTTTCTCCCACCTACTTGGGATGTGCAAGTTTGCTTTGAAGAGGATCATCTCAGTGCAGTCCTCCCAGTATGTAACTCGATTGCCAGATTTGTTTTAGTCTGCACGTGAATCCAACATACATGTGCATATTGGTACCCACTCATGACAAAAAGTTATTTGTCAGCAATAGCTAATGCATGACCAGCAAAACCACAGGAGCAAAGGCAGCATCCTAGTTCTGGATATGCAAATTGCTTCCCCAGCAAAGAGGACCAACTCTGGCTAGGTTAAGCTGTGTTATTATTGTTCTTGGGAACCCTAAACTTACAGATAATTTTAGAAAAATCCATATGCTGCACTGCAGTGCACTGCATGGCCTCAGTTCCATTAACAGACTGCAGTTCAATGCCAGCAATGCACCAGAAAGGAGACACAGAAAAATTTCTGACTAGACATATATCCCTTTTGTCTGTGACTAGACAAACCTTACTGGGTGCTGTGCTGATGTCTGTAGAGTACCACTGTAATTACTTTAACCGGGGAAGGTTTTGCTCTGTGAAGTGAGTCTGCCCTTCTGCCAGCAGTCTCTGCACAGGGCAGGGTGTCTTGTGTTGTGGGCACCTGCAGATTATCACAGACTACCTGCTGTTACTGTGAAGCTGCACAGTACTACCCCTATCACTGTTTAAAAATTACATCTTGTCCTTTTAGCCTTGACAAGGCTAAATACACAACACAAGGTTATGATCATCTTTACAGTTCCATTCTCCCTCTGCAACACACAACTAAACATGTAAAATTAAATGCATGGTTTAGGTGCCACCAAATTCTAAACTGTATCATACAGCACTAGGGATGATGTAGCCCCAAAATACCCTGCTAAGCTTCTTTCCAACCTATTCCTAAATATCTTCGCTGTCTTGACGCCTCTCACTGGTTTACTGTGACCACAGTTTCATTAGCTGACCCATATGCATTTCATTCTGCCTTTCAGAGTCACCTGATTTGTTTTCATTCATCAGATCTCAGACTGGAAGCCTCTACATGTGGGAGCTTTTTGGTTTACACAGGCACAGTGTCCATAATTAATTCATTCTGATTAATGAGTGCTTTAATTATAACACAAACAAATAACAATCCTATAAATAAATAAATCTGAAAAAGCACTGAAACTGAAGTGACAGTAGTGACTTTTTTTGAAGATCGTAAGATTAAAAAGCCAGCGATGGTTATTAAGAGCAAATGGTAGCATCAGTCAACAATTTTAAAATTTTCTTCAGGAACTGGGGCGGGACACACAACACACAGAGTTAGAAACAAGTTACCATGTCCTTTTTTTAGCCCACAGTATCATACAGTAATAATTTCAGTGTCTGCACTAATATTTTTATGACTTCTAACACCCTAGGCTTTCACAGATTGCATTGTATTATTCTTATCGGGAACTTTTAAAGAAGGGAATATTCCTGTTCTGTATCATAAATACCCAACACGTAGTCAATTCTCTAATTAAGAGCAAGTGACAATGCTGCTCTCTTCTCTCATCCTGTCCTAGTGGGCATCCAGAGAGGAGCAGGCAGCAGACTGCACCTCAGCAGGTCTGACCCTTTGGTACACTTAATGGTAAGAGGCACAGGGTCTGAATGAAAGCTGTGCAAAGACAACAGTGAGACGTTTGCATGCCCATCATGACTACTTTTGGTTCTTTTCCAAGCTACTCTGTTCATCAACAGTCTTCAAGATGCCCTAGCAAACAACACTAAAACACAACAATGATCCAAGTGCAAGCCATCCCATGCGACAAGCCCTATGTCAGTCCAAGAAACTTCATGTATCTTTAAGGTCAAAAGAAAGCTCAGTCAGCCCTCTAGATAAACTTTGCAACAGCAGAAAATGTTCTTCATTATTAGAATCTCCCTAAATACACATTTCCCATGTACCACCTCCCTTCAGTAACGCTAATTTAAATGCCACAACCACCATTTATTGTATTGACTGTCCCACCAGATACAAACTTAATGCTCTATTAATGAAGGGGCATTAAATGTTATCAGGTTACAAATAATTTCAACATTTCAAAATATTGACAAACATACCCGAAGAATTCTGTTAACTTTTATAACAGGAGCTTCATCATTTACTGCAGTAACTGTTACAAATACAGTTTGGGGCAAACTTTGCTTCCACAATTCCGTGTTATTTACTATGACAGTAAAGTTGTCCATCAGTTCCTCACTGTCATCATGAACATAGTAGATTAATTCTTGTTCCACCTGAAAAATATAACAACCTGAAAAATTAAAATGGCTAAAACAAAATGAATGGCATATTAAAAAAAAAAACATTCAAGTGTAGTCAAGCCTCTCTGTATTTATTGCCTCCACTGTTTATGACTTCTAAGACTTTATTTATGCTCCTATCTGATCTATACCTCTATCTTTGTTCTGTACACAACAGCCAATTTTATAGGTCATCTCTCCATTCCTCTAGCCAGAGTATCTTAATTTGCCAATCTTGGCATTCCCCCTTCCTCCTGAAAGGAAAATGGAAAATCCAATCCCACTATACTTACCACAATTTTTCCTGCAATCTATAAACTGAACATAGTATTAGTAAATGGTTCCTTACGACAAAGTTTTGCTTCTTAAGAGCTAAAAGACTGAAAATTAGCTTATCATGCACATACTGGCTCTCTGTAAGGAAAGACATGACCTGAAAAATAATTTTTTTCCACTTTACTCCTTGATCAAACTACACACCATTTCCTCTGGTCTTTTCAAAATGTACCCACAGTCTTGTCTGTCTTATACTTCCAGAGCATCAACAACTCTGCCTGAGTGTGAGTGGCCCATCAGTCCAGTGTGATAATAGCGCATTAGTCTGTGCGATCAGTGAGACACAAAGAAGTGATGTGGTTCACCACAACAAGGCACCCTCTCTCCCCACCTCAAATGACAAGCTAGCAATTGCAGAAAGATCTTCGGTACAAGGCTAGAATAAAGCTCAAACTCATGCATCCCACCACCTCCCACCAAATCATCACATAGCTTTTAGCAATACAAAGAATTAATCATGACTACAGCAAAGCAGATCTAAGTGCATTACCTGTTTTCTGGTAAATGTAGTTAACTTCATTCCAGGAACACGAGAGTTTTCAACAAACCCATGTTTTGGCTGCTCAGTTAAAATAAATTCACAGCTGAGTCCTGCAAAGTGTCTACTAGAAATTTTTAGATAGTCTTCCACCAGGGCTTTTGAGCCCCCTTCAATTACTGTGAAGTTCTGTACTTCCAGTGGAATCATTCTGGGGATGATGTCTACAGAGATGTCTATTCCACTCACTGTTCGGACACCGTTGGTCACATCCAGAGAAAAACTGTCATCTACTTGGTCAGAAACTGTCTGCACATACTGAACTTTGCCCTCGTCAACATCTTGCTGTGTGAAGCTCAAAACTGGCCTCTGGTCAGCACCGAGATAACTTTCTTCTGAGGAAAACTTCCGAATGTATCCATATAATGGAAGCTGTCTTACTGTGAACACTAGCTCAGATGGAGAACTGTTTTCATGAACAACCTTGAATTTAAAAACATACCCCAAAATTATTTAAACAGAAATGGGAGAAATTCTATAATTCTCTTCTGGATTTTTCACTTTTAACCCTGGGATTGACTACCTAATTAACTGGCATTCTGTATTTGGGTTACACAGTTCCTAATACAATACAATACTTTAAGTAGACGTGTTAAATAAACATGTCATGGGAGTGTTTTGTAAATTTTGAAAAGGAACACACTGTGGAATTAACTAACAGCCTAAGAACCACAGACCCTGCCTGACACAAGCATTTCAACAGCACAGCCATGTGCTGCCAGAGTCCCCTCACAGTGGTTACTGAAAGACTACACACAAACAACAGGGATGAAAGTACTAAGCAAAGAGAAACAACTCTTGTGACTTGGTGTGTTTAAAATTTTGGATGCAATCCTCAGTGTTAATTGGGCTAGCTTCAAACTGAATGAAACAAAACCCTTTCTTCCTTGGCACTTCCCACCAGCTCAACTAAGAATGATACATGAAGTACCAACAAATGTCACAATTAAAACAAACATACAAGTGCAGCATCTCCAAATCTTAACTTTCTCAAGCACCAATATGCAACAGAGTCAAAGAATACAGGCAGGCTTTCTCTTTAACATAACCAGTTTTCCTTTCTAGAAATGGAAGCTTGCTAGTGTCAAGTCTCTCCAGAACTAAGCATCCAGAATTCATTCATGTTATTGAGAACCAAGAAGAGTTAAAGAAGAGGAGAGAGACTAACCACACTGCAATGGCTGAGAACCCAGTGAAGAAAACTTGCTACAAGATGGCAGAAATGGACAGCACAGTTAACTTACTTGCAGTTTTCCTTTACTGATTTTAACTGGTTTTCCTTCTTCAACCAAGAGATTGTTTTTGTTCACAATCCTTGGTGGCCACTGATGACTTTCCAAATATATGCGAACATGCACTCCAGCATCCAGATGGACATCTCTGGCATGGACTGTAAAGTTAAATGTGTCAAAAAGGTTGTTGCTGTCATCATGCCTGTAGGTCACATACCCCTTTATCAGATCAAATTGAGTAAAGGAATCCATCAATAGATTATTTACATATATTCTTCCATATTTTGGGAAAGAGAGTATCTCATATGTAAGCTCACGATCATTTCTTATGTCTTGGTTTGTAATAGCACTTAAGTTAGCTGTTGTAACAGTTTCTTCTTTCCCTTTTTGAACCAACAAACCTGTATTATTTGCCAACCTAACATAAGGATCAGTGGCACAAACTTCTAGAAGCAAAGAGGTATAGTGCTTGCCATCTGTCACAAAGAGCACAAAACGCCCAAAATCTGCACCGCGGTGTATAAACAGGACTTGCTTTTGCTCCAGGTCCACTTGTTTGAATTGGTAGAGTCTGTGCAAAGTATCATTTGTTAGCACCAAGTCCCCATTGGAAATGCCACGTCTAGTATATAGCAACTGACCATCATCAAAATCAGAATCAGGATCATGATAGCAAAGATCTTCCAAAGTTAATAATCGCTGCCCATTTCTCACTAAGTTAAACATCTTATCAATTACACGTACTGGTTTCTCATCATTCTTCAGCTGGACAGAAATGTTGAATCTAATTTCTACTGACAAAGGTTCTACTTCTGGATCAAAGTTTGCCAACTTTCCTGACTCTTCACTGGAAGCTCTGACAACAAATTCATCAAACACTGTCTCAGAATCATCATGCACATACATAAGGCGCTTATCAGTTATATCTTTGTTAGTGAAAGTGGTGAGATTATCATTACTCTTGAATGAGCCTGAAAAATTAATGAGTTTTAATTTCCCATGCTTAGGAAACTGTGTAACTTTGTATTGGAAAGTTTTATTATCCAGTGTTTGCACAAACAATTTCGTCTTTGTTATTAACTCTTCTTCACCTTCAGTAACAGTAAGGCCATTGTTAGTCAAAATAATGTTTCTGAAATCTGATTTGATGTAGACTTCAAAGTCATATAAATTTGATTCCAGATACTCTGTAGAAATGAGGAATCTAAACGAATCACGGTTGTCTTCATGGTATCTGCCGATTACTTCATATGCCACTTTTTGATCAGTAATATCTTTCTGGCTAAAGACTGAATCCTTTTTCAAAGGCTGGTCATTAAGCAGTATCTGTCCATTCTTTGGTAGGGACAGCAATTTAAAATGAAGTTCATCTTCAGGTATTTCTAGATCCACAATCACAGCAAAGAGATTATCTGAATTCAAGTACTTCCTTTTTGTTTTTTCAATTTCTAGAGGAGCGTGTTTCAATAAACTGTACCTTAACCACTTCACTTTGATTGGAAACACATGCTCTTCACTGATTCTGTTTCCTATGCTAACTTTGAATTTAAACTGGTCAGTAACATTTTCCCGCTGAATTTCTTTGAAAGTGCTACAGTATCTCACACGGCTGCGCTGAACAGAGCGTTCAGAAAAAGAGTTGACTTGCTTCCATTCCCCCCTTGAATGCTGCCTTTGGACTTCCCCAAATTGAGGTGCCTCTGTGATCTCATACCATATCTCCACCTCCTGGAGGTTAGCATTTGTTTCAACTGCCAGATGCCTAGGTGTGATCAGAGCTGTAAAACCTTGGCGTAGTTTTATTCCTGAGTTATTGACAACTCTGTATTCCAAAGGAACTGCCATAACACGTAACACAACAGTGTTGCTCACCTTCTCACCGTCACTTGCCCTCAGAACAATCCTTGAGTTCTTGACACCTGTGTGGACAAAGAAAACAGTGCCTTCTCTTAAGTCCTCATTAGAAAAAGTAGTAATAGCTTTTCCAGGATGATTTGAATTTTCTAAAAATCCTGCATCTGCATTCAGATTTCCAAGTACTGAAAGACTGAGACCCACGGGGTCTGTATCTTTATCTAGAACTTTTATCATATCACTAGTCAAACGTTTCTTTGAGTTCTCTAAGACAAGAAGCAAGTTTCCCTCAGGAAGTGTGATCTCAGGTGCATCGTTTACTGGAGTGACAGTAATGCTAAACACATGCTGCTCATTTCCTTGCAAATATAGAGGCACAATCTTCTCACTGCTAGTAGAAATGGAGAAATTAAAATAATCATAAGTGTCCTCAGAGCCATCATGAACATAAAGAATCTTCCCTTGCCACACATCCTGCATAGTAAACTTATTCACCTCCTGCACTGGTTCAACATCTAGTTTCAAGTCTCCATGACAGGGTGGTTCCTTTATTTCAAAAAGAATTTGTGATTGATGAATACCTAACTTCTGAAAGTCTAAGTTGACTTTAATATGTTTAGATTCGAGTGAAGCTTGTCCACCCTCTGACACAATCAAGGTACTTAGAACTAAGAGGTGGCTTTTTTCTTCCTTGCCCAGAGAGACAGAGTTTTCAGGGGAAATGGCAAATGTTGGGGCTGCTTTCACAGTAGGGCTCTTTAAAGCCATCTCTAAAGAAAGATTTGTATTAAAAGCAGTCTTCGTTTCACATCCAGCTGATATGTCCTTTGTTACCAGAACATCCTTCAGTGATTTCTTTTCTGAATTTGCTTTCAGGTCTCTTAAGCAACCTTTGAAGGATCCTCCTCTGGCATACTTCCCAGACACCGAGATTAGCTCTAACTTAACCACTTCTGATCGTGTGCTGTCATCTATACCACCTACAAAGAGAGACCCCTTCAAAAGCGGCAGCTTACTGTGGAGAGGCAATGATTTTTTCACAGTTTCTTCATCCAATGTCAGCTGCAAATATTCTGCAGTAAATTTCAGTTTGATGTAGTGCCAATGACTATCATTGACTGACCTACGAGAGGAAAGCTGGGTTCTACTTTTATGTTTTCCAACATAGGCTTTAATTAATCCATCTTCCATTTCCATTGCAATGAAATCTCCTGCTTGCCCAGGATGGTAAAGTAGCAAGCCACGTGCAGCTGAGGTTTGCAATTTATACTCCAAGATTCCCTCATCATCAACATTCCATGATGGGAAAGAAACATAGGATCTAGAACTGAAGAAACTAATGGGTTCATCTTCACCTGCGAAAAATTCATCACTGCATCCCACCAAAACTTCATGGACATTTTTAAAGCCAGGAGAAGGTCTCAGAGGCATCAGAATGTCTACCTGATTGAACAACACATCATCAATACATCCTCGGAAACTGGGTAGTGCTCCAACAAGGTAGGGAACGTCAAGTTTACTAGTACCACCTATGTAGAATCCATAATCAATATTTAATTCATAGAGAATTCCAGGCATTTTTGCACTAGTTCTATCATGTTTATCAATTACCAATGTGACATCATCATGTTCATGACGTAGTTCAACCAGGTGCCAAGCTAAATCATTCAGCTGAGAGCTTTGCTGAGAATGCAGTACTCGTTCCCCCATGCCAAAGTTAATTCTCAACTGCAAGAGACAGAATTTTAACTATCAAAATCCAAAGTGGTATTTCTCATAATCATATATTAAGATATATTTAATACATTAATTTTCCTAACTTTTCATATTAAGCACGTAATTTACAAAATATAATTCAAAAAATAAAATCCCACTTAAATTTTGTGTAGGTTTACTTGCCATCACAAATATGACTTGAATAATTGCAGAAGAGGGAATGGACTCCTCTGCAGTTCTGCTAGGACCAAGAACTCCTGAGAACCCAAGTGACAATGACCTTTCAAGAACTGACCTTGCAGAAAAACTATTATTTGGATCCAAACATTTTCTATGATGCTAACATCATCAAATCTGAAATTTTGCCTTTACTAAACGTCATGCTTTGAACACAATTATCTTGGTTTTAAGATCTAAAGATCTCAAAGGCTTTTAGAGGCCAATTTTAATAACTATCATTGTAAGAAATAAAGACCATCTTTTGAAATTATCAATTATATTATGTGATTTTTCAAATTTTAAAACATAAACTTTAAGACTTGATATAGGTAACAGCTTAAAGGAAAACACTAAACAATACAGTCTACACATATCTTTTTAGCTACAGTTATAAACTATACCTGTAACTTTCCTGAGTGTAGCTCCATTAAACAATAATCCTTCTTCCCAGCTGCAAGAAAAAGCAGTCCATGTGGCTTGCTTGTTCGAAACTGCAACTGTAAGGACGTCCGAGAGGATGCTTCTGCCATGTTCAACTCCACAAAGCTATCACCATAAAATGATACTGAAAGAAAGAAAGGAAAACAATCAGGAGATTTAGTTACACAAAAAACCCACCTTTTCTTATCTACAGCTAAATATATATAAAAAACATATTAACTCCCTATATTAACTCTCTTATTTAGGTATGAATGAAAAATAGATCTCAAATTCACCAGTCCAAGCAACTGGGTAAGAGCTCAGTGGCAATACCAGTACAGACAAGCAGTGAATATAGCCCAGTATTCTACCTCCAACAGTGACAACAGGGAATCCTAACAACAGTGCAATCATATTTAATACTGTCCTTCAAATACTCTTCCAAATATTTTTTTGTTTCAGGTGATTTCCTGAGCTGGTCTATTTTGTAACTGCCAAAGGATTTCTCTCTGAAGTACTCCTTTACTTTCTCTTTGGAAACATCTTCATCTTCAACATGCTCTTATATCTCTGTCAGAGACATCCTTTGTCATCTGTGATGAGAAGACCCACGGGTCTCCTGCCACCTGTGTGGTTCTTTCATATGTTCTCATTCATCTCTTTTCCACGCTGATGTGCCCTCTTGTTTCCTGTATGCAGTCTCCAACCACCCCTGCTTGCCCTGCTGGCCAGTCACTCAGTTGTGTACAGGTCACCTTCACTCTCTTCTCTCATCTTTTCTGCCTTGAAGAACAGTAACACCAGCAAACTTTCTCATTTGACTACTCACTAGCTTTACCATCCCCATTATTACCGCACTGAACAGCACAGATCCCAAGACCAAATCCTCTAGAACTCTGCTAGTTAACTTCCCTCCTATGTAAAAAAAAAAAAAAAAATCAATCATTTACCCCCCCTCCTATCTTTTAATCCATTACGTAACATACAAAGCCCTGCATCCATATCCAATGGCCGCTCAAAAGCCTTTGATATCGAACTTTATTAAGAAAACTCCAAGAGGTTTTTGTAAAGCAGAACTTATTTGTAAAGAAATCTTACTGACTCTTCCCAAGTTGATCCTACTTACTTCTGCATCTTCCATCCTTTGTTACGCTATCTATAAATTTGAATCGTATTGATGTCAGGCTTACAGTCAGTCCCCTGGTCATTCTTGTTTTAAACTCTGGCATAACATTTGCCACCCACCAGGCT
This sequence comes from Elanus axillaris, assembly GCA_026212715.1. Taxonomy (NCBI): domain Eukaryota; kingdom Metazoa; phylum Chordata; class Aves; order Accipitriformes; family Accipitridae; genus Elanus; species Elanus axillaris. The sequence continues at coordinate 63,920,567 of JANZLQ010000079.1, read as the reverse complement.
TCAGGTACTCAGGGAGTTTAAAGCATGAGATCAGACATTACCCTTAGCAAGAGAGCAATTTCATCACTAAGTTTTTTCAGGTCAACTCCTCTCGTGTCCCCCAACCAAAAAAAGGAATTTCAGTTTGGGACTCCCCCCAATTAGCAGTAAACACCATTTCATTTAGCTTCTCTGCAGTAGCCATGCCCTTTCTGAGTGCTTCTTTTATACTGATAACTTAATCAACTGGCTGCACAGACCCTCTGCAGGGTTTTTGTTCTTGACGTATTTAAGAATGATTTAGTAAAAGCTTTGATTCCTTCAGCTAGCTGATCCTTGACCTTTGGGGTTTTTTCAGGCCTGTCTATTTTCACATTACATCTGCCAGGGTTTATGATGCTTTCAGCTGTGTTTGGACACAACTCTTGAAGGACGCCACCAGTTAAAAATTTATTTTGCAGCTTTTAGCTTCATTCTGAGACAATTTTCTCATTTTAACACAGTTCTTTTTTTAAATTAAGCGTAACTGCAGAAGACTTTTGAGGTGTAATTGTTCCTGGCTCTACATAAGCTATCTCTCTGCTTAATCTAACACACTCTGATGACACTTACAAAGTGTAATTTAACTCAGACTCTGAATTGGACTCTGCACATTTCAGAGTACCAAATCAAAGCTCTCGTTAACCAGCTATTTCATGAAACAATCATTAATAGTATCTACAAACTTGCTGTAGTATACATAAAAATTCTAGGTGACTTTCCCAAGAATAAGATTTCAGCAAACCCCACAGCCAAAAGCTATATAACAGTGTGTTATATTAAGTACCCAGAGAAACACAGGAAAGATTTTTAGATTACTGATGTACACATATTTCTTGCAAAGGAAGAGTCACCACTGTGCATAGAAAAACTGGTTCCAAGTTGAACAAAAATGAATTTTTCCCCACCAGTTTACTTCTAGCATAAAAGAAGCTTTCATCAAATAGCTCTAATATATGTAACAGGTCTTCCATAAAATCTGTACAGTAAGAGAACCAAAGCTGTTTGTTGTATATAGAAAAGTTATTAATGTGGGGTTAATAAAGAAAGACCTCCCTTTTAAAGCAAGTATTGGAATAACAGAACTAGAGACAAATCCCCAGTATAAGCGAAGGACTAAATTTTACTAATAAGCCAAGAATCATGTTAAATGTTTGTAATTTTTATATCACGGCAAATCATATTATGGCAGTGGCTAGGACTGTCACTATTGTATCTACCATACAGATGGACTATAGGAGATTGTCCCTACCCTATAGAGCTTTGGACCCAATAAAACAGGTAAGGGAGTCCTCTGACCTCCATTTCAGCAAATGAGCCACAGTATCTACTGTCTTCCTGAAGATCACAGGAGGCATAACCTAGCTGTCCGAAATAAACTGTTGTAATCAAAGGATTACTCCATTTCCTTCAGCCACTGTAGTAACATCAGAATATCAATATGATGTTATGGGTATAAGAAACTTTCACCTCGAGCAGACCCTTCTCACCCTACTGAGACTCCTAGAATCAGTTACATTCGTTTTGCTACATTACATCCTAGCACCCCTACACAACTGGCAGGTAAGACATTTCATTATAATTTTACCAGTGAAGTTCCTCAGAAATTAACAAATGAAGACGTTAATGTCCTGAAAGTTTCATTATGATCTCTGTAACACAGCCCAAAATTTCATTGGTGAATTCCTGAATCAAAACTAATGACTGTTGAAGGAACCTCAAAATAACTTTTAAAGACATCATATTTTCGTTAGACTCAAGTATGTGGGGAAGAAACGCTGGATTTTGGGAGAAGCAATTGAGCAGAAAAATAAACTTATCCACGGATTATTAAGTGCAATTTAGAATAACTAGAAATGAAGTTGCAGAGTCAGTATTTTGTAGTGTGCCACTGGGAAACAGTTTGGTGTTTATACTATACATTAATTTCCTGGAAAAGAAACTTAAGTTAAAGCTTTTGCCTTCCATAAAACACTTCAGAGTCAGAATCCATCACTGAAGGTGGGGCAGGAAACTCAACATCAGCCCAGGCACTGATCCAGCACTAAATGAGATCTTGGGCCAAGACCACCTACAGTGCCTTGGCGTGATTTCTGCTTCGGTACCCACCAAACTAAGAAGCCTGTTACTATAATATAGGAATCAAGTTCCTCTAGAGCAAACACTTTTAGAATGATTTCTGGCTGAAACTGTGTTGTGAGTGACCTCAAAATGAATCTGGTGTCCCAGCTTTGGAAAAGGGGACATTTTGTCACGGACCATCTGATCTTAACCATACCATTACAGAAAGTAAGTTAAGTTCAACCAACAATACCAGCCTTGAAGCTACTGGAACAGGCAAATTCAGTATATCATAGAGGGAACAATTCCTCTGGAGTGCCTGGGCAGATAACCTATTCTCTAACAGCTCTGTGCCTCAAAGTGAAAAGATGGGTGGAAGCAGCTGAGAATAACAGCCAGATCTACATCAGCTATAACATCCCTTCATGGACAGGGACACAGATACACAAAGGCTCAAAAAAATAAGAGGCATAATCACATGGAATGCAAATTTAAAGATCTGTTCAACCTCAGTTACTGGCTAATTTGTGGTCCTCATCTCTTCCTTCTCCCTTAGAGCCAACCCTCAACTCTAACTAGAACGACCACACGGGGGCTACAAATCCTTCCTAATATTTCCATCATAACAGATAACATTTATATGGGAAGTGTACATTTTGAGAATTTTGTTTCAAGTAGTTTTACTGAAGATTCCCAGCCAGATCTGTCCACGGGTTTCTTAGAAGTAACCATGAGAAACCAGGACAGCAAAAGCCTTCATAATCGCAGAGCAAAAGGTTCTTCACTCATCATCTAGTGGTGGCATTATAGGCTGGCATTTTATCCTTTGTTCAGCTTTCATTCTCCAGTGTTAAAAATATCATCAAATTCAACAAACAGCTACACTTCAAATAATTTTTCTTCTGGTTTCCGTGCTCAAAGCGCAAAGCAATAAAGCCTTGTCTCTTCCCTATTGCCAAAACAAACTCCCCAGAAATGTATGTACAAGAAACCAAACTGGGACTTACGACATAATTATCATGAGCTACGCATATCGATCCAACAACAAAATCAAGACTAAAGAGCTAATAGAAAGAAGGGTGTTTTTTTTCTTTTTTCCCATTTTTTCTGTCAGTATTTCTCATTTCAGACTAGATTACGTATCTTCTCAGTAATGCACAGAGATCACAAGGAAGAACAGTGATCTTGGAATCACAATTCCATGCTCACTTCTTAATTGGCAGTAATTTAATGCAGACTTCATGTCTGCTCAACTCCTTTTGGTCTCCGCTGTGGACAGCCAAAGCTCTACATACCTCAATCCTTTCCTTCTCCAGATCCCTTTTACACCTTCTTCCCAAAGACAGTCATAGGGAAAGGCTTTCCCTACTGTGCCTGAACCAGTAACCCAGAAAGACTTTTATATTCATGTAATCCATAAAAGTTTTTACACTCACAACAGATGAAAAACAGAAGAGGGACATTTTACCAGATCCCTCCCCTGCCTTTAATATCCTCCCTCCTATGTAAGGAAGTATTTGGACAATGTTTCTGTCTTCAAAATGTTTAGGAGGTATCAGTGCCAGGGTCCTTTAAAGATAATGCTTTGGCCTGAAGCCTATAGTGTAAGGAAAAAAAATGTAGATAACACTTAAAAGTATATTCAGACATCCTGAATCCTTCTGATGTAGACAAAAACATTTCTTTACTCTTAATACCAAATATATTGACCTTCTGTTTTCAACACTACAATAAATGTCATAATTGGGCCACAGAATTACTGCTGCTCAAACCAAACAGTTCCCAAACTGTTTCAAGTCTGCTAATTTGCTTGAAAACAACTATGTATGACTTGTTGGGGGG
>JANZLQ010000079.1:63890098-63911051 GCA_026212715.1 Elanus axillaris | reverse complement strand
GCGGCCCGGGGGGAGCAGCGGGAGAGTGTCGCCGCCGCGGCCCGGCGCTCCGCGACGGCCTCCTCCCTCCTCACAGCGCGGCTCCTGCCGCGTCGCGCCCCCTGCTGCAGGAACACCGGCCTGGGACGTGAGATGGGCCCGCGCACCTCCCCACGGCCCCGGGCCGCCCCTCTGGCCCCTGCCTGGCCCGCCGCGGCTGCCTCTGGGGCAGAGCAAGGCCCGGGGCCGCCAGGCCTCCTCCACAGTGGACACGCCAGCTGTAAGTTAGAGCCTGCGGCCTCGCCAGGCCGCTCAGGTTGTTGTTGCTCCGAGGACGGAGGCTGCAGGGCGTCCCTGGGCCACCTGCTCCCAGGGACAGGCTTGGCTCTCCTGACGGCTGTAGTTTTGTCTCGGTGCCTCGGCCGAAGGAGGCTGCTCTGAGGTGTCCCCAAAGCCTTCCCCTCTGCTGGCTGGAGCAGCCCGGTCCCTCCATATTATTTGCATATGGTCCGTAAAGAAACGCATCATACCTCTCGATGGAAGAAGCGCGTAACGGGTAGACAAAGCGTTTGGAGCATAAAGTGAGATTGTAACCAGTATCCAAATTAGGCAAAGGTCTGCATTTCACACCTTGTTATTGGTGTCCTGTGCTTCAAAGCACAAGGTTTCCGTTCAGAAAATGTTTTGAAGAGCACATTTGAACCACTGTTGTATAAGCCACTTACCATACTTTATTCAAACATGCAGACATGCCTTCGGTTACATACATCATCCGTGCCAGGAACAGCCTTGCAGCCATAAAATTTCCTCTGATGTTATCAGCTGGCGGGGTGCATTGCAATGTGCCTCAACAGGTCGGTTGTTTTTTTAACTTGTTACTCCCTTACACATAGGACTGGAATTTGTGACCTGAAATCTGACACAAAGCAAGCAGAGTAAGTAACTAAGATAATATTCCAAAACTGAAGAAAGAAGAAAAATGGTGATGGCATGAATCTCTTTTCTGGGTCATCTGTCTGGTTATTCTCTTCCTTTGAGGTTTGCAGTCATCATTTAGTCTAGATTTTCCTTAGCGATTTCTGGCAGGCTTTGCTGTCTTTACATTTTTAGAACAATGTACATGGTGGGAGGGGGGATCTGTGCCCAGAGGGAAATTGTGGGGGGTGATCTTCACCCATATATCACTCAACAGCTTTATTAAAGATCTCAAAGGCAGAGGCCTGATAAAATTCATTCTCTTCAGACTGGCACTCAAAGAATATTTGTGGAAACCTGGAGAAGGAACTGTAAAAAAGCATCAGTCTAAGATGTGAACAAGAAGGGCAAAAAAAGGTTTTAACGTGGAATAATAATTGATAATATGACTGGGGCTGGAAAAGCAGACCTCCAGGTGTGCAGCAGTGAAACTGTGCTGCGGCGGAGAAGCCTGAGGAGAAATTTTGCCTTTGCAGCGTTCATGTGTTGCATAGGTCTGACTTAACGTTTCCCCAGATGGGAGTACTTGGCTTCACTAACCCTGTGCAGAGAAGTTTGCCGTGAGAGTCCTTGGAAATACTCCAAAAGGGACAACATCACTTGCACTGTAGGCCTTGGGAAGTAATACTCAAAACCACATTAGGAAAAAAATAGTGCAGCAAGATGCTTATATGAGAGGCAGGAGGTATCATATCTGGCTTTTATTACTCAAGGATTTCTTACGTCTTGAAAGCATGACAGGACTTGTTTTCTAAACAAAAAGTCATGGTTATGCGGACAGATATAACAGACAGGCAGAAATCCAGTATGTAAAATGTTCTTGTTTGTGTTCTTTCTTCCTCCTCTGCAGGACAGTTCCTGTATGCCAGTTCCATATCCAGTAGTCAGCCTCGGTGCTGAGTACTTTTGTGCAAATGTGAAAAATCATCCAGCTATTTGACAGATTCTTCCCTATTAATGATGGAGATCTGCTTGTTTGCATCTGACAGCCTATCAGTCTATTAATTAAAGCAGAATGCATGTTACTAACCACTATAATACACTACGCATCAGTTTCTTTTTATTGGCTTTGGCTGGAGAAAGGTTTCACTGAGAAGAAAGGAGTCTCTTGTGGTACCAGAAACCACTTTAGAGATTAGTTTCTATTCAATTTTCAACCAACAATACTCTTTGCAAATTGCTGCTTCAGCCAGGGCTTCCTTAGGGTGCCTATAGGCTTTCAAACAATTTAAAAAAAAAAAAAAAAACAACAACTCTCCACATACTTTGAAATAACTTCTAACAGATTGCTTTGGTTTTGGTTAAATTGTGCTGAAATTACTGTTGTGGATAAGTAATAAACACTCAGAAGACATGCCTGGATAATTCTGATGTGAAAGATTGAATGCTGGCTGCAAGCAGTGAGGGGAGGTCCTGTGCTAATAACGTAAAGATCTCCAGCTAAATAGAAGGAATTAATAGTCTTTGGATAAAGCAGTAGTAACCCAACATTTAGTGCATTAAAATGGTATTTTAATCTGGCATCTTAATTTTAATTTAACTCTGTGTCAGATGACAGATATGCAACTTGGATTTCCTGAGTGGAGGGGCAGCATAGTGGACTAAAGCTTCTTAACATCTCAGATACAAGTTACAGAGCTATGCTCTGTAGTCTTCTTCAAAAGCAAACACAAACTTGCAGTGGTCCGTACAGATCCCCAAAGAGTCTAGCTGTAATGACACTAGAGGGAGTCCTGAGGCTGCAAGAAAATCCTTTTCCTGTAACAATTTCTTAAGCAAATAGTGCCTTCAAAATGAAAATGTTGAAATAGAGCTTCTGGGGAAAATGAAGGAGGCATTCAATTCAGATGGGATCAAACAGTATTCAAGTTCTAAATTCCAAGTTTTCCAATGATTCAGTAGGCAAGCCAAGTGAATTTAAAAGGGGGTGTTGTTAATAAGGACTTTATTTTTTCAATAAAGAGGATATTTAAAGTCAGCATTCAAAATGGAGTAAAAGAATCTCTTACATTTTTGTTCTGATAACTTAAATTACAAAGGCCCTGTTCTACAAAATCTGTGCTCTTCTTGTGATCCTTCATTGAAGACTTAACAGGTAGACCATGTGGTCCTGAGTTTTCAAGTTAGGCAACTGAATTTTTACTGAAGTCAATGGGAGCTGTTAGTGCTCAGCACCTTGAAGTTCAGCCTACACATTTGCAATAAAAATAGATTTCCCAAAAGTACATAGATGCTTCACACAAGTTACTGTGGGATGCTGGTCCATGCGTGTTCCCAAACCACTTTAAGAATTTTGAAAATTGTAAGTATCTGAAAAAGAAATCCACATGCAGCCAGGACTGCCAGTCCTCAGTAGCTCAGAATGATATCTTATCCTGTGCTACTGGGATTGGGAATATTGTTTGTGCTGTGGGAGATCATAATGAGCAAACTTAAAGCAAGGCAAGTTTGTCTGCTCTGGGTGAAGGAGAAGGATGGCATTGGCATTCACTAGGGATCCAGATGCTTCCTTTCATACCCTTGGTGGCCCATGCCTCAAACCTGGGCCTCTATATCTGCTTCAGGTATCCACCATAAAAACCCTGTCCCTTCAAAGATATCACAGAATGAGCGCTCAGCTCTTGTTCCTCGCCTGATGTTAGGTGAGCTCTGTCAGAGAGCTCTGAGATTGCATTCAGGAACAGCTCATCCAGGAAATGAAAATATTCCTCTTTTTCAGCCAGAGTGGCAGAGCCTGAGGGACTCAGCACAAGAGGCTCTGCAGCTGCTACTAAAAGAAGAGGTTTGACTGTTGGAGGACCCAGAGAAGAAATTGGTGGAATGACATTGGTGGGCAATGGTGCCCTTCACCTGCACAGCAATAGAGTGCCTTTGAGAAGAAGCTGCTAAGTGGTAGTCCTTACTGAGCTGCTCATGTGGCCAGCCCAATGGACATCCTCAGTGTAGTAATGTTAGCAGGGGAAGAGGAAGATCACAGCCATGTAGGCGGGCCAGATACTGCATTTTCTACCTGGAGCTGTCCATGGGGTGAAGGCTTAAGCATGCTGCTCCTCCTCTTTTTTTCCTTGTGGGTGGTAGGGCCCATTACATTAGTTTGCGGCTGTGCAGCTGTGTGTATCTACGGACTGTGCAGTGGAGGACCTGCTGCCCTCACCTGCTGTCCTCGTGTTCATGCCTGAATTGTCATGACTGCTCAATTACATTAATAAAGGCTGCTCTTTCTGCAAAAGTAATACAGTTTTAGAAAAGAAATGCCATGAAGAAGCATGAGTATATATTATGATGCTGCTGTTGTATAGACTCTGCCTTATTCCCTAGAGGATTTGTGCTAGCAAACATAGGATGCTCTCTATGTGGTCTCACCTAGCCCCAGATCAAACTCCTTATTTCTTAGCAACACAGTTCCTTAATTTACAGAATATAATAATGAGTAATTAGCTTGCATATTAAGTGTTATTGAAATCAAACTTTGATTTTTAAAACAAATGTGCAAAGTGCACCAAACAATGCAGGAGCCTTAGCTTGTATTATTTTTGCTCGTTTGTTCAGTTTCGGTATGTGAAGATGTGTTTCTTTATCCAGGGTATTTACTGACACACATATGTACAAGAGTCTGAAATGTCACACTGGCCTTAAAAGAAATGTTCATTTGCCCTAAGTTCAGTGTTTAGTGTTGAAGTTTAGTGTCCTCTTTTCTGCAAATATGTATGCAAGTCTCAGGCCATTTCTTTCAAGTGAACCTATTTAAAACTTCTGACTCCAGAAGCTTCCTCAGAGATAATCTGTCAGAATTGGGAGTCTTGAACCAGATCTTCACCACTATCTGCCAAGGCAAAACAACTTTTAGTCAGCCTAATGTCCAGCAAAGAAAAAACAGAAACACAACTACAGCAAAACTATGCAAGTTATCTTAGCACAGGGAGGAGACTAGATTTCAGCTTTTGTACAGGTCAAAGGAGGCAGAGGAACTCGAAGGGATGGTGCTAAAGAAAATGCTTTCATGTCCCTGGCTTCAGTGCGCTGGAAGAGAAGAGCAGCTCCCCAGAGAGGGCTTCACTTCCAGGGCGATGGCATGTGGTCTCCCTCAAGACATTTGCAGAATTTAATTTCTTAGGTTTTAGTGAAAAATATCATCTCATGCCATTCCATGCCTTATTTAGAGACTGTATAGTGATCAGACACTGCAGCAGCACATTTACAGGGAATATATGTCAGAATGTTGAATAAAAGCAGTGAAATAGAAAAAAAACTCATACCGTTTTGAGTTTCGGAGGGGTTTTATGCACTTTTCTGCCCTGATTTATGCAGTTTTTTCTAATCCTTTTTGGCTTCAGCAGGTTTTTTTTGTGCCACTCCTGCTGATCAGTAACTTTGTTGTGGTTGCTTGTAACTCAGCCCTCTTTGGTTAGACCCTTATTTTCTGGGAAAATCATTTATATTCATCCACACTGATCTGTTGTTCTCATTTGCCTGTGCAAGTGGTTCAGACTCTTCCAATAATGGTAATACATCTTTCTTTCACCAAGTGAATCCTGGATTAGTGACAACTGTCCTCAGCATCATTGTTATTATTCTGGTTGAGCATCTGGTGCTTTTTCATGTGCTGCCTTTAACATCACTAGAAGTGAGTGATGTCTTTACAGCCCTCCTGCTCTGATACTCACATGGCTGTCATTCCTGCTGCCTATATTAAAAGGTGCATTTGCAAATGCATTTTGTACGGCTTCACTTTTGAGATTACTTATCAAACTGCAGCTGTAGTAAGTTCACACCACTGCTATGCAGAAAACTGCCTCTTCCTGTAAATCAATACCCTCTGCTGATAGTTGCTTTTGCACCTGGATTGGATTCCTGTCTTGCATCAATCTTACACAGATGTGGCTGTGCTTGCTAAATTGTCTCTGGCTCATACTAGCTATTTTCACAGCCTTCACCATTTTGACTGTTTTGTTTTTACTGAAAGACTTGTATTAGAAGTAATGGGAGCCTCTCTTTTTTCTCTTGACCATGGATACAGAATAAAGTTGGCTGTGGGTGCACAATAATGTAGGATGGAAGGGACCACCTGAATCATTAAATTCCCCCTCCTGGCTACTGCAGACATTACCTCATATAATAGTCACTGTTATTCATTTATTGAACTCTGTCTTAAAAACACTCAGATGGCTTGGTCTCATCCCTGTCCTGTACCTGACTGCCCCTTTGCAAAACTGCTCCAGAATGTGATTATTCTTGCGGTCTGGAAACTTCTGACTTTCAGGTGAAGTTCTTTGTGGGCAGCTGATACGTCACTTGTGCCAACATTGCTTTTTAATCTAAACAGTTACCAAACCCTTGGTGCTAAGCTTTGTCCTCAACATATTTGTAGATGGCACTCTTTTTCTCAGCCCTGGCTGAACAAACCTAGCTTGTCTATCTAGCCTCCTCTCGCAAATTAGGTTCTCAATACCCTCACTGTTTTTTTCAGCCTTCTCTTGCACCCTTTCTGGTTTGAAACCATTTTTCAGAAACATAAGTCACCAGAATAATATGCAGCCATCCAGACCTGGTAGCAGAAAGACCTTGTCTCATGCCTTCCCCCTTTCACTTCAGAAGGTTTATCTCTGCCTTAGTCCATGAATCAGATTGTCAAATCCAGGAGAGACCTATTTACCTCAAACCTGGCAAAGGAGAGGACAACTCCAACATCTGGCACATGAGATGGCCATCTTTGTGCTGCTCTCCAGAGGCCTCAGCTTTCTGTCTTTGTGCTGTCTGATAGCAACCTCTCAATGATGGATGGCTAAGACTGATAGGAATTGCTGGACTAGCGCCTATACTTCCCCACCCCAGATGTGTGGAGCACAGCTGGGATTGGCATGGGCCTTGTGCCACAGCAGGATTTACCACACCTCTGATGGCAACCTGGAGCCTGTGTAGTATGCAGTATATTATGTTCACTATTGTGGCTCTTTATTGCTTAGAATTTGAACATTACTTATTTCATGCACCTGTTAGAAGCTGCGTTGCTTTATTTTTCTCATATCTAAACAAGTTGCCCCTTTGCAGCTTTTTCCCGAGCACTCTCTGCCAGGTCTCTGTCACTTCATCATTGTATTTATTTGCCTGGGGTAACAGAAGTGTTGCACAGTTTAGAAACGAGTACAGCCCAATGGGCTAGGAAATGGGTCTGATGAAAAATTAAGAAAGAGTGAAATGGTAGACTGAGATGAGGTGTGGTGAGCTGTGCTGCAAAAGGGACATCATGTAGAACTGCCTCTATGTTTTTAATATTTTGGTGATATGTTTCTGTAATGGTTAATAGGGTTAATATTTTATATATCATGTAGGTTTTGCTACGGAGTTTGGAAGAATGGGATTTGAAGGCTCGGCTGTTGGCTTGGCACTCATGTGCTTGGGAGTATTGCATCAGGTAAGAGGACCTGGGAAAGTACAGGAGGGATTTTGAGTGAAGAGAACATCAAAAAGACCACCAAAGCTAGTGTCCATGTTGAAGCAGATGCCACAAGCTCAGTGATGTATGGCCTTGAATGGAAAGACAAACAATAGCACTAACCTAAAGGCCTGCTAACACCAGCAAAAGCATTTGCATTGAGCTTGACAGGGCTGCGATTTAATCAAAGAAGTTTTAATCTAGTACACATAGAAACATAGAGACATGGCAGGTCTCAAGATGACTTGGTCACCAGTAAAAGCTGATTCCTAATGGCTACAGGTTTTGCAGGCCGAGGGGACAAGTCCTTACAAAGCTTCAGTTTTTCTTGCTCTGTGGCTAACTTGTCATCTAGACAGGTCTCCCAGTGTTTCCCAGCCAGGACAATTCTTTATACAAAGAAGAGCAAGATTGTTTTAATTTTTAATCTATTAATTTCCTTAAGAAGGAGGTTGTTGGTTTGAAAAGCTACCTCTTAACACTTGTGCTTGTTTTGGCTGGGGTAGAGTTAATTTTCTTCATAGTAGCTATGAAGTATATAGAGCTATGTTTTGGATCTGTGCTCAGAAAAAACAGTATTGATAATGCAGAGATTATTTTTGTTACTGCTGAGCAGTGCTTACACAGAGCCAAGGCCTTTTCTTCTCCTCACCCCACCCCACCAGCAAGCAGGCCTGGGGGGCACAAGGAGTTGGGAGGGGACACAGCCGGGATAGCTGACTCCAACTGACCAGAGGGGTATTCCAGGCCATAGGAAGTTACGCTCAGCATGTAAAGCTGGGGGAAGAAGAAGGAAGGGGGGATGACATTTGGACCGATGGTATATGTCTTCCCAAGTAATTTACAGGTGATGGACCCCTGCTTTCCTGGAGATGGCTGAACACCTGCCTGCCGATTGGAAGTGGTGAATGAATTCCTTGGTTTGCTTTGCTTGTGTGTATGGCTTTTGCTTTACTTATTAAACTGTCTTCATCTCAACCCACGAGTTTTCTCCCTTTCACCCTTTGGATTCTCTCCCCCATCCCACTGGAGAGAAGTGAGTGAGTGGTTGCGTGGAGCTTAGTTGCCAGCTGGGGTTAAATGACAACACTTCAGGCATATTTGACTCATCCTGTTTGGCCAATCCCTCCATGCCCTATTAAACCGGGTGTAAACACTTTGTTCTGATGTGTGGTATTTCAACCCTGAGATTACATTTTGGAAGCAGCCTAGTTATTGTATCCCACTCCACTGTCCAGACCAACTGAACTGGAGCCAGTTCATTCTGCGCTGTTACTACTGAGGAATGTTTCAGTGGTTTGGGTGGACCCATGGGAGCTGGGAGAGAGAAAGACATACTCTGTAAATGGTGTCTATGATACCTACTCCATTTTATGGAGTGTCTTCACTACTCCAAGTAGTATGCCTGTAGACTACTATATGGGAGATACTGGGCTCTTACCCCCTTCCCTACCTTGTGTTTAAGCAGTCCATAAAGCCAATCATTGCCCACCCATTGGCAGTGCACATAATCCCACATTTCACTGCACATCTGCTCAGCCACCTGTTCAGATACAGGCTCCAGTATCAGTAATGCCGTTGCTCCATGTTTTTTTTCCAGCTGTCTGATCACGTGCTATTGCTGTCTATCTTTTTTAGGCAGATCACTGATGAAAGCTTGTTTTCTTGCTGTTACTTAGCTAGGAGAACTCAGTGCAAAAGCCACAGACGGCAACAAGGCCATCTGAGAGACATCAAGTTTCTCCCTTGACAGCTCATGTTCATGAAGGACTGCTTGTAAGACAAGAAAGAAGTGCTCAGGCCCTGACCAGTCACAGGTGATGGTAGGGCTCATCTGCAATGTCTTTCAGTGCAAAACTCTATCAAATGTTGGGAGAGCTAGTTTCTCCTTCCAGCTTTTACTGGTCATCTCAGATCTTCATGGTGCAGTTGTTCTCCAGCTGGTGCTTTGGGGTTCTGCTGTAATGGGAATCACTTTTCTCTTCAGCAGTGTAAGAATGACATCTCTCATCTGAGCTGGCTTTCCCCACATTTTCCCACTGTCCCCAACCTGGCAGTAGTACTATCAGCACTAGTAAAACTTTGGCCCTTGTTTGAGACCAGGTCTCTAAACTTGCAGGGACACTCTAAGCACTAGGTATGGTCCTCCCAGCCAGGGCAGTCTAGTGGTATTGTTGAAATATCACCATGGTTGAAAACAGAAGCTGGACCTGGAGACCCACCTTCACTGAACTGTGGCAACATACAAGTGGACCTGAGCTAGCACTGACAGCAGAAATAGGGCTATGTATGTGGAATGCCAGTATTACTTCCCAAACTATATCCAGGCTGCCCCACGCTGCTATAAAGGTATGTTTCAGAGTAGAAATTCTTCATAGCAGCATCACTGGAGTCAAAACCGAGCAGATATGAATTGCTTTAAAACAGAAGGAGACTGGATGCTGATCATTGGTTCGACTTCTATCAGAAGTCAGGAAGACTGTGGGAATCAGGAAGACCTAGAAAGACAGAAATGTTGACAGACAAGGAAAAGAAAAAAAAAATGTGTAAAAACAAGCAGAAGGGAAAGAAAAGGGAAAGTTTCTTCTTTGCTTGTACCTGCTTTGCTGTCTGCCCTGCAGGTTGTAGGTAGCTGTCTCTGGGATATACATACCAGAAAGAAGAGTAAGTATCCTAAAGAATTAGGGAAGAGGTTTCACCAATCATTTATTTTTACAATCTGTCAGCATTTTCCCAAAAACCGGGATAATCCAGAGGGCTTATAATTATTTCATAGGCAGACCCCCAAGCTTCCAGTCGCAGTCCTGTTCCCCTTCAAAAGAGGGGAGCTTCTCTCCCCTCTTTTTTATGCTCACAATGAAGTGTGATTTTCTGAGGCTCTAGATTTGTGTTCTTTGCACAGAAGAACAATACTTTTTGTTGTTACATACTCTGGCCATGCTTCTTCTGCAAACACTTTAGCTTTTAGGCACAGCATGTCTGGTTTATTTTGGCTTCCTTACTCTTTTTACCCAGCATATGAGGAAAATAGATGTGCATCTCCATTGCACTCTGCTCAGCTCTGTATTCACAGCATACTGATCTATGCCATTTCTGGACACACTCTTGTATCTCCTAGCAGGGTTGATCTTATACTGCCAGTGAAACCCTTTGAGGTAGACATTGACCAAAACACCCTAAAACTAGAAAAAACCTTGCTTTCCCAGTATTGTCCCAATTTTCTCATTAACAGTGGCAGAGGTCAGCCAAATCTAATACAATTCCTGTGACGAGATCTCAGGCCTAACTACTTGCGTGGGTGTTTCCTGAGTAACAGCCTGCCCGCAGAGAGCCCAACTCCCTCCCCACTCCTACTGATGTGGCACCACTGAATCCAGTTGAACTCCAGTGTTTGAAAACTGCTGAAAATGAGAGCAGCATCAGACCCACCCAATGGTGTGCATTTTATGGGTCTTTCATTTTTTCCAACCCACCACTGACTCCACTTCAGGGCTGTAAAACTGATGCTTATAAAACATAATGCTTGGTAGACCAAGTGAGATTTTTCTGTAATTCTCAAAGTGTGTAGGATTTTGAAAGAAAGCAATCAGCTGCCTTTGTGCAAATGTGGTTTTTCATATGGAAAAAACAGAATTAGTCATTTGATAGCTGACATTGGAATACTGTTATGTTGCAGATAGTCATTTTTCCATTACGTACAGTGTGGAGGGTGTTTTTTTTAAGTAAGCCATAGCTTTCAGCCATGTGATCCAATGAAAATAATTAGACATAGGAAAGGGACTCCCTCTGGATCTTAGTGATCCAAGTCTCTCTGATGACACAAGTACCTGCTGCTTTGACCATCAGAATACATCCATTGTAAAAATGTCCTTAACATTTGGGTTTGCTCACAGAGGTAGTTTTAATCCTCCACCTGACAGTCAAACAGGGAATTTGCCAGTATGGGCAGCCTCAGAGCAGTATTTTGCAACCGCTCAGAATTCTCTGAATGCAGGATGACTTCAGATATAGACCCACTGAGAGCATTAATTTCCCTGATATATAAACTTCTTTATACGATATTACCCCATCTGTGTAGAAGTCCTCAAGAGGGAAGTAATAACAAAGGAAGAAATTTACATGTTCTGTTATTCTTCTCCTTTGACGCTATCGCCGTGTGGGGCTGAGCTCTCCATCCTCCAGCAGAAAGAAGGATTTCCTTTGTGTTTCCAGTCCTTTTCCCCAGAATTGTTGAGCAACCAGCATCTTCTGCCAGTCCCAAGATAATCTGCTGCATAGCCAGTTGTTTTCAGAAACCAGGAAGCCTGGTCACCTGCCTAGAAAATGGAGTTAGGAGTTGTACACATAATCTATGGGGTTAACATCTTGTCTTTGTCTTGAAATTTAATACTCCCCAGTTGCTGCTATTTTGGATGATCAAACTAAGCAATTATATCATTTTGACAGTTTAACACATCCCTCATTACGTTAATTTTCAGTGGAAAGGTTTGCAGTAAAAGGTCAATGTTTGCCAAAGAAACCACAAAGTCACCAGTTCTTTCAGTGAAATAACTGAAATCAGTGAAATCAGAGTAGCTGTGGAATCTCGCATACACCAGCTAGTGAGGATATAGGCACGTGCCAGCACTGATGTGACAGACACCATAGCAATATCAGGCAAAGAAAACGTCTGAAGTGTGAAAGGAGATGCTTTGGAGACCATTGAGATTTAGGAATAAATGTCTTTTAGTTAATCACTGGAATATGAACACTGCAGTGATTTCTTTTTCCATGGGGGGCTTGTGAAATTTGATATCAGACTAACCAAGTCCAACTGAGATAGAAATTGTCTTAGTTCTGCTTCAGTGAGTGCAGCGTTGGTGATTTACACCATCTGAGCATCTGAGTTCATGTTGCTGCTTGTAACCATGGTGAGAAAGGTATATTCCAGTGAGCTAACTGAGTAACATAGCATGCTGGGGTTTAATTCTTTTTTTTTTCTAGTAGTACTATGTCATATTATAGAGCCTTCCCATAGAAAAAAAGAGAGCTTCTAACTTCATCTTTGTCTCATTAATATTACAAGCAATGGCAAGAGTAATATGCGAAAGATGCAGAAATACGGATACAATTTTTTACGAGTAGCTTTTACAAACTTCTGCTTGTTGTGATGGGGACACAGCAGGCTGGTATGTTTATTTGTCTGCAAGTATTCTGGTAAATTCCAGGAAATATTACCTACTGTTCTTGTCAAAAGATCAAAATCTTAGAGTATTACATACCATTCATTTTCCAGTGTGAATGTGATTCATTCCTGATTTTTCTGATGACTCATTCCCTCTTCTCATCTTGGCTTCTCCAGATGTAAATCGGAAAATATATGCAGTCCTTGTCTAATTCTCAGGGCTGTTTTGGGACCTAGGTAAAGTTCACTAAGTGTTTTAAGTAATTCTTAGGAAGCATGAAAGGCAGTCACATTGTTCTTGCAACAATGGAAAATAATGCTTAGATTAAAATTATCTGTTGGCTTTCTTTGTTAACAATTTTCTGAAAACACTGAGAACAGTCAAAGAAGCAGTTAACTCTAAAGTATTTGTTTCTTAGTCATATGCTTGTAGAACAGTGTGAATTATTTGATTTTTTCAATTAGGGGGCCAAACTGAAAGAAATTGGGGGAATTATTTTGGCTCTACCTTGGAAAAAAATGTGGTGGGAAATGGGGTGAAATGAAATACTTTATCAGATCCATAAACCAAACATTCATTTCATTTTTAGCAGTGCTGGGAAGCAGGCACAGTGAAACAGAATTTGCTTGCTCATAAGCATGTGGATGTTGAAGCATTTCTCCTAAATAACAAGCAGACAAGTTTGCTCACTTTATCACAACAGCACTAATTTCTTCTCTGCCAGGGTCAGCAGGGAGAAGAGGCATCTTTAAAACTTTTCTAATTGCATTTAGCTGGGCTTAATTTTAAGCATGTCTTTTAGCTTTGGGTTTTAATCATAACAAATAATCAATTGAAAGAATACTTTTAAGAACTAGTAAGCCAAAAATAACAACTGTATTGCAGACACTACCTCCCCTTCCCATCCAGCTCTGGCAAGTATTTCCCTTCCTCTTTTTCTCCTCTTATCCAGCCATGTCCTCCAACAGGACCAGAAGTTGGGGTCTGCAAGTATACAGGAAGGCAGCTGGGAAGAGAGGAGGTAAAAGTATTTTAGGCATGGAGAGGAGAGATATTTTCTCTCGTTCCCTATATACTTTCTAAGCATCCTGCCAGCCTTAGAGGGAAAAGACACTTCATCTGCCAATGAGCTTCAATGTCTTTTAAACTGATATACTTTTCCTAATCCAGTATTAGAACACTGGAATGCCAAATGACAGTCCTGAAATGTCATTTCAAAAGAGCATTTGAAATGGTTTATTTGGAAACTTTCTAAAATTACATGTCTTGAATTTTATAAAAATAAATAAATTCCCTCCTTTTTTTCACTCTGAAACTGTTTACAGAATCAACCTGAACTGTACCAATAGCTCCATCCAGCCCCAGCAGTGCCTTTTTTTTTAATAAACTGAATGTCTGCAGCCTGGTCTAGTGCTTTGTCAGATCCGAAATGTCATCTGCTACCTGCCAGCCACTGACTTACATCTTGATAAACGGTGTTTTTCATTCCATGTGAACAGGGGTTTGTTCTTGTTTATACCCAACTATATAGAACAGCTCCTATTGTCCATTGTTCCCTTATGTACTTTCAGAAAACCTGTTTGTTTCTGGCAGCCTTCTCTTCGAGGAATGTGATGCAGAGCACAGATAAAAGCACAAGCATCTGTTAAGATGATTGTGATTGGCATTATCCTGACAACAGTGTGGAAATTGTCTGCTTGGGGTGGCAGGCAGGCACAGCCAAACAAAATTAACAGTAGCTTCAATTTACAGTGGGTATGATAAAGCATATGCTTTAATTCAAGGCAACTGTGCAAAGCTGCTGCTTATTTCCTATGCTTCCCATGCATGACAGTCGTGCACATGCTGATTCATTCAGGAGGAGTTGACACTTAGATAGGTGGTAAGCTCCAAAATACTTTTGAGGATAATAGTACGGCTAAAGGCAAAAACTGAGAGTTCTTCAAATATTAGTTCATTCTTGGGAGCTTTAGGGAATGTTTGCAATCCTAGAAGCTGGTACTTGCCAGACTTCAAGTGTTGATGCTTTATTTCAGTCCTGAGTGGTGGAGGAAAGTCTCCCCAGTCATCAGTGCTATTTCAGGCAACACTAAGAAAATTCTTGATGTGTTCTCATTCAAGCTTTGACCTGACCTGACCCTGCTTAGCTTTAAAATCTGACAAGCATGGCCTGAAATTATTTTTCTATAGCTAAGGGTTCAATGTGTATTTAAATGCTTTAGGCCTTCTACTATCAACATTAGACTTCTGTTCAAAGATATACTGTTCTGTTGGCTTCTACATAACTGATTTTGCCCTGGCATCGCTAAAAAATATTTCTGTATGGAAAAATTGCTGAAAACTGACATCCTATGTGGTTTTTATATTTCTCACTAAAATATGTTTTTTAATAAGGCCCTAAGAAGCTTCACTGATGTGTGTTGAAATTCACCACTGTGTCGATTTTTTTATCATTATTCCTGATTTGCTGGCTAGATTCAATGAAATAACCTTCCTGAAAGAGACCAGCTGTTGCTATTCCTTCTATTCTCTCCTCCCCCAGATTTTTATTTTCAGTTTTGTATTGCAAAATGTAAGAAATCTTTTCAAATGCCTTCAGCTAATACAAGTGTCAAGTTCCCTAAACATCAGCAAGTGAAAATAGCTGTAGAGAGTCTTCTGCACAAGACCCCAGTCCCCAGTGCTTTCATAAAATGGTCAAAGTGAGATGACTGACATGCAAACCAAGGAAAGACTCTCTCCCATCACTGACGTTTCTCTGTGGGCTGCACAGAGATATCAGGTTGATACTTTGATAGATTGCAATCTGTTTTCAGCAGCTGACCCAGACATAACATCATCATTTCCTGATTATATTGATATGTGTTTCTATTATTTGCTTATTTTGCGCCTTGAGAAACAATTCCTTTTTGTTGTTTAACTGTAAACAGCATTGCAAGGCCTCATATTAAATCATAATTATTTACCATGCTGTTCACGCACCTTTGTCCCTGGGGAATGTGGTGACGTGAATTTACAGGAAGATCGGGGTATTTCTCACCAACAGTTTCCTGTTATTGATATGCTTTTGTTTAGTTGTGATCTTTTTTTTACCCTTTCAGGTTCTCAGGGGAAAAATAAACAGGCGCATGACATTAATCACAGTCCTCTGGTATCGTATTGGAGGCCTCACAATACTTTCGATGTGGAATTGTGAACAAGGTTTGGATCTTCCGAAAACACCAATGACAGGGTATTGTTTATTAGTGCTTACTCTCTTATTCTGATAAATTATTCCAATAATTCTTAAAAATTCTTTTGTGATCAGGTTCTTTTAGAAGTCAGAAGGGTTCAAAAGTTTATGAAGACAACCTTGAACAGTTTGTGTCTATGTGTATAGATTTGTATAATTGGGCTAAGTTTCCATTTGAGAGAAAACATGGATCACATAGAGATACAGAAGTAATTAAAAAATCCAGAGTCCTTTCAGCAAATACTGAAATACGGCCAAATATGGCCAAAAATGTTTTCTTCAAGATGGTTTGCCAGCTTCTTTCCTTTATAAATAAATGAAGCCCGTATTCTTTCTGCAAAAAAAGGTAATATATAAATTCTATTCTCTAGTACGTCAAAAGCCACCAGCATAACTACCAAAGTCGTTATCTAACACATCTAACGTAGATCTTAAATCTTTTTCAGTGGTTTTGGCTATGCTACTTTTATTTCTGTCTCTGTGGATGTGTGGTACACTCCTAACCAGTGACCTTTGCATAGTATCTTGATTTTGCAATAAGGAGCTGCGGCAGAACAACCAAGAAATTTTATGTCAAAGCAGATTTTGGGAGGTTTGGATTTTTTGCTTCCAAGACATTGTGGAAATATTGTGATAAAAGGCAAAATGGCACGTTGTCCCAGAGAATCCACACCAGGAACACCACCAAGGGACAGATCTGTTGTCTGCTCAAAACTAATAGATGAAGTTCCCTAGCACACCAGCAAGCTCACCTCCCACTCTCTGCTATCACCCTTGAAGGCCTTGGGTGTTGGGTTCTCTGTCAGCACATAGACCTCTAGAATAGGGTGTCCTTTTACTTTTTTCCCAACATGCAGCCTTTTTAGCAGGACCTGTTGAGATGCCAGATCCGAGTTGTGTACCCATGCACTGTGCCCTGGCTATGCATGAGCAATTGTGTGGTCTGAACCTAGCTGTGGCTTAATATTTCATTCATACAGATGATGTATCCTTTCACCTGCCGCCAGAGCCCATTGACCTGGTGAAGATGGACTCCATTAAAATGTTTTAGAAATGAATGAAATGCCTAATTCCCTTGTCATATCCGCAGTTACTCACCCTCTGAACATGCAGAGTTTTAATACGGTTCTTCCTTCCTCGGTGAGGGTTTAAGATAGGGATCTCGATCTTCTATTTAAGTACCAGACAGTGTGGAAGGAAGTCAGAATTACATTTCATCCAAGACATTTCAGGCTTTTCATTCCTCCTGGTTTGGTGTTTGGGATCAGTCCTCAGCAGAGAGGAAGAGAAAGGGTCCATCATTTCTCTGAGTCCTTAAGCATTTTGTTGCTGTTGTTCCTCTGTAGTTCTTGCTCTCTGCTAACACCTCAGGAACCATTTCCACCAAGATGGTGAGACCAGCTTGTACTTTGTTATGTCCCTCTGAAACCTTAGTTGGTGATTTTGATACTTTTAGTATCCCTTTTGAGAATTTTTATTATTATTCTTTCATGCCACAGTAGAAAGTTATTTCTATTGTTGTTAAGTGCCTTTGGAAAGCAGAGATGTCAGTCATGATCATTACAGAATCATGGTACCAAATCAGGATGCCTTTCCCTCTGCATGGATGCTTATGGCCACTTTGGCTGATTTTTTGTTGGACTAACAGATTGCTTTCATATTTGTCACACTTAAGAGGACAAATATTCAAGATAACAGACAAAGGATAAGTGTTTGGCAGTCAATGTTAGGTCAAAATGCTTATTCACAAGCCCTGTCCTTGCTATTTTCAGAAATACCAAAGTTCTGGAAAACTAAACTTTCTTAAAAGCTCACAAGTCTCTCTTGTTTCCACAGTTCATTATCTTGTTGAAGAAGACTCATTTCACCCAGGATGTGCACTTTTCTATTAAATCAGCAGATGTTTTACAAATTTCTCTTGTTCCCTAATGACAACTTTATAATGCTCTTATGACTTCCTACTGGTCAAATAACACTAAAAAGTCCTTGATTTTCTTGCCACTGCCTTTTAGCTCTACATAATATTTAACTGGTCAGGCAGTTGGGCTAGATGATTGTTGTAGGTCCATTACAACTGAAATAATCTATTCTATTCTATTCTATTCTATTCTATTCTATTCTATTCTATTCTATTCTATTCTATTCTATTCTATTCTATTCTAAACTTCCATTCACCGACTGCAGGGTAACGTTCTCCCTTGATGAGGCTGGGCATTGTGTTATCCTCTAGTTCACTATCTCCAATCTCTATATAGCTCTAAATGCTATTTTAACACAGGGGCCAGAAGAATACTGCAGTATTTATCTCAGTTGAAAGCATGGGGTAGTACTCACCAGACCTAACTCAGACAACTACAGTGTGGACACCTACTACTGATCTATTCTTCCTAGTTCCCCTATGTAATCTATATAGAAAAATAAGTTCTTTGAGTGAATTCCTCTCACCCTCTAGAGGACACCAAGAGCAGGTCAAATGAGTGTATACCGTTGTTATGAATGACCTGGGTTTAGAAGCATAGAGGTTTAGCAGGAAAGCAAATGACAATGCAGCTACAGCTGTATGAACACTTTAAACACAGAGTTGTGGAAGTGGTGGTTGGAAGGGACACCTGGATATATGAAGGGCCTCGGTCCAACCTGCCCCTCCAAGCAAGACTCACCATCACTGGATCAGGTCAGCCATAGCTTTGTGGAGCCCCGTGGAGCCCTGGGACTAACACACACTAACTGGCCACACTATTAAGCTCTCTTAGTCTAGTCTCTTGGTCTCTGCAGCACATTTCTGTTTAGTGTGGTAAGCCCCACTCAGAACCCTAGCACTGCATGTGCATCCCCTTCTCGCCTTGGCAATTCTTCATCATCGCTGGGGTTTTTAGCATTGTTCATCACATAAGTGTGATTTAGCCATGAGCTCAAGCGTGCAGAGGTACCCAGCACACAGTAGGCAGTGCAAATGGAGTGCGCTCTCTGCAAGTTTTCACTAGGTTGTGAAATGGATGCTCTGAGCGCTCAGCCACAGCTACAGGGAATGGCAGATATATTCTGCCTTTGAGATGCAGGGTGCAAACAGCAGGTCAGCCTTAAGTGGAACTGTGCACTGTCTTAGATTCCTAATAAGATCTCAGTTTTGCCATTAAAAAGTATATTTTCTACCTGAGAGGTCAATTACATAGGTGGAATTCTAGATATGCAAATGCCAATGGGTGAAATGTGCAGGCTTCTTATCTGCTGTTTTGTTTGCACACAGAGACCAGTGTCCCTTAGTATGTAAATTTGACTGTTTTGAAGGTAAATTTGGGCTGAAGTTGGACCTGAAAGCCAAGTGCAAATCCTAGAGTTACCACTTGCTGGACAAAGCTCTCAAAGCTATTGGCAAATGTTGCCCTGGAGGCAGCCTGGTCTCATCCAGACAGTGCTCAAACCCAACACAGAAAGGGGGAAAGTAAATATAAAATCATTCTGCTCCATTTAAGAATTCCAATGGCAGGATCACAGGTCTTAAAAAAAGTCTCCATGAAACCCAGCCAGCTTGAATGTTCAAACCCAGCATTTCCTAACACCTTTAGTTTTAGCTGAGAAAGGGTAACACAGGTCTATTGGAATCCAGGTCCTGAAGACATTTCAGCTGTGGTAGTGTCCTCTGCTGACTTATTTAGCTAATGAGAGCTGAGTCACAGCAGTCAGGAGACTGACACAGAAATGGGAGTGTTTGAGTGCAGACACCCTCTCCATTTATTCCAGAGGTGTTTACAGTGTCCTACGCCTATGAGATGCAGAGCACTCTCATCTCATGCAGGGAAATTTCTGAGTACTTTTAAAGTTGCACAGTTGAGTAGAGCATACAATATTACTCATATGCTTAAATTTAAACACACCAGTCAGAAAGCTGATCCCAATGAAGAACTGAGCCTCCCAGCTATTGAGGTCTACCACAGAGAATACATTTTTAAAACATAAAACCCCACTATCTTTTCTCTTGCAAAATATTTATTCTTGCTTTTCCTAAGCTTTGTTTTTCTCTGATATCTTTCACATATTGGTGCCAATGTCATTTTACAATGATTTTGGCACAGAGTACAATATATTAAACTCTTCCTCTCCACACAAAACAAACAAATGAAAAGAGAAACAGAAAATCCTTTATCTGTTGTCTTTTTTTTTTCCTCAGAAGTAAATAGTTACCCATTGTTATGATAACCACAAATCACTCATGAAGTTTACCAACAACATTCTGGGGAAAATGAAGAACAATATAGATGCCACTAAACAGTTCTTAGTTAAAAAAAAACCTAATATGTTATCATAGCAATAGGCACTGATTTTATTTACAGAACTTCATTTTAAAGGAGAAAATGCCTATTTGCACTTATAGTGAAGTATGGCATGATACAAAGATATATTTTTTACATCATTTTTTCTCTGGATTTCACATAAAATTCAGCAAGTTTCAACTGAAAAAAATGTTCAGCAGAATCCAAACCTGCAGTGTTCCCAGAGCACTTTGCTGTTGCTTTTAAGAAAAAAATAACACAATAATTCTTAAAAATGTCCAGGTTGCATCCCTTGTCAATTCTTATTTTATCCCACCTGCTTTCTTCCATTGCACTTTCAACTCCCCAGGTTCCATCCAGTAAAAATCCTATTTAAATAAGAGATTTAAATCAGCATGAGCTAAGCAACACATTTTCAGTCAAGGTGGTGGAATACAGGTACAATGCCAGGAGAGTTTACACAGGCAGAGAAATTATTTCATTCTTAATGACAAGAAGGGGGCAGAGCTCTTGGCTCTTTCCCTTGGAAATGGGGTTCTTTGGCAGTATGATTTGAACAAATTGCCACCCCACAGTGGGCTAGCGCATCATGCTAACATTGGCTGTGTGCCTGTATAAAATTGCCAACAAAAGCCTTAGTGGCTATGCAGTTATTCCGTAAAAAGAGTCTCCTGTCAGCAGAGCGTATTCCACTCTGAACTGGTTTGAGCGATGCCAACAAAAGTGCTTTCTTGCTCAGGTGAAGAGATGTCACCAGTATCACTAAAACAGAAAGCCTTTTACATGCAGACAGCCCAACCGTGTGGGTGCAGCACATGCTGTAAGTGCTGCACAGCCTCATTTAGGATTGGTGAGCCCTGGGGGATGCACATGGCCTAGCCAGTCCCCAGTGTCTGTT
>JANZLQ010000079.1:63877768-63890032 GCA_026212715.1 Elanus axillaris | reverse complement strand
TCTCCCTGCCAGGCTGCTTTGATGGGCCCTCGATTCCTTAACCCATGCACACAAAACTATCACTGGTTGTGTTCATGTCACCCCATAGAAGTGGCATGTCCAGCCCAGGAACGGCAACAACTGCAGGTTCACATTGCCAGGTCTGGAACGTAAACTCCGCACAGCCCACAGAGCTCTACGCAAAGCATTTTCAGGAGGGCCATGAATGAGATGCAAGGGGGGAACCTGGACATGGTTTAGGAATTATGTGATGCTTAGCAAGCAGTGTACCTGAAAGGAGAGAGGCACAGCTGGAGAGGGGACCAAAGCACTAGCAGAGCAGGCACACCTTGGGGAATGAAAGGAAAAAAAGGCAATAAAGTTGGAGGGAAGTAATGTGACAGACAGGACTTGGCCAGGGCATAATGTGGTAGGCAAAGATGAGCCACTTCTCTCCACTAAGCACTGCTGGGTGTAGCTTTATGGTTTTCTCTTTCCTTTTGTTTTATATGTTTGCTTATTTTTAATTTCTCCCCAGAAGTTCAAGAGTGTGTGTGAATTCAATGGCAATGCCTCTTGTCCCAAACTCACAAATACTCTACTGGATTTGGATTTATACTTCCAACTTGCAAGACACAAAGAAAATTCTTTTAACCCCTCTTTTTAAAAAGGGGAAAAAAGGAAGACGTGCCTGGCACTACAAGCTGGTCAGTCTCACCTCTCTGGCCTGCAAGATTATGGAGCAGATCCTCCTGGAAACTAAGGCACATGGAAAATAAGGAGGTGATTGGTGACACCCAACAGGGCTTCACTCAGAGCAAATTGTGCCTGACAAATGTGGTGGCCTTCTATGGCAGGATTTCTGCATTGGTGGATAAGGGAAGAGCAACAGACATTATCTACCTGGACTTGTGCAAAGCATTTGACAATGTCCCACATGACATCTCTTGTCTCTAAATTGAAGACACATGAATTTGGTGGATGGAACACTCAGTGGATAAGGAATTGGCTGGATGGTTGCACTCAGGGGTCGGTATTGGGACTGGCGCTGTTGAACATCTTTGTCAGTGACATGGACAGTGGGATTGAGTGCACCTCGGCAAGTTTGCTGAAGACACCAAGTTGTGTGGTGCAGTCAACATGCTGGAGGGAAGGGATGCCATCCAGAGGGACCTTGACAGGCTTGAGAGGTGGCCTGTGTGAACCTCACGGAGTTAGTTCAACAAGGCCAAGTGCAGGGTCCTGCATATGGGTCAGGCAATCCCAAGCACAAATACAGGCTGGGAGATGAGTGGATTGACAGCAGCCCTGCAGAGGACAACTCAGAGTATTAGTGGATGAAAAACTAATACGAGCCAGCAATGTGCATTCACAGCCTGGAAAGTCACATTCTGGGCTACATCAAAAGCATAATCAGCAGGTCAAGGGATGTGACTGTCCTCCTGTCTTGGTTGAACCCCAGCCAGCAACTAAGCACCACACAGCTGCTCACTCACTTCCCCCCCAGCCAGTGGGATGGGGGATAGAATCAGGAAAAATGTAAAACGTGGGTTGAGATAAGAACGGTTTAATAGAAGGGAAAGGAAGAAAGTAATAATGATAATGGTAACACTAATAAAATGATGGTAATAATAATAGAAGGATTGGAATATACAAGTGATGCACAATGCAATTGCTCACCACCCACTGATGCCCAGTTAGTTCCCAAGCAGTGATTGCCCCTGCCCCCACTCCCCCCAGTTTATATATGAGATCCGATGTCCCATGGTATGGAATACCCTGTTGGCCAGTTTGGGTCAGCTGCCCTGGCTGTGTCCCCTCCCAACTCCTTGTGCCCCTCCAGCTTTCTTGCTGGCTGGGCATGAGAAGCTGAAAAATCCTTGACTTTAAACTAAACATGACTTAGCAACAGCTGAAAACATCAGTGTGTCATCAGTGTGTCATCAATATTCTCATACCGAACCCAAAACAGCACCATACAGCTACTAGGAAGACAATTAACTCTATCCCAGTCCAAACCAGGACAGCTCCTCTACTCCTCTCTCCTGAGACCCGCCTGCAGTACTGCATTCAGTTCTGGGGCCCCCAACATAAGAAGGACATGGAGCTGTTGGACTGGGTCCAGAGGAGGGCCATGAAGATGATCAGAGGGGATGGAACACCTCTTCTGTGAAGACAGGCTGAGAGTGCTGGGTTGTTCAGCCTGGAAAAGAAAAGGCTCCGGGGAGACCTTATAGCAGACTTCCAGTGCTTAACAGGGGCCTACAGAAAGGATGGGGAGGAACTCTTTAACATGGAGTGTAGTGATAGGATGAGGGGTAACCATTTTAAACTGAAAGAAGGTAGATTTAGATTAGATGTAAGGAAGAAATTTTTCACTGTGAGGGTGGTGACGCACTGGAACAGGTTGTCCAGAGAAGCTGTGGATGCCCCATCCCTCGCAATGCTCAAGGCCAGGCTGGATGAGGCTTTGAGCAACCTGGTCTAGTGGAAGGTGTCCTTGCCCATGTCAGTGGGGTTGGAACTAGATGATCTTTCAAGTCCCTTCCAACCCAAATCATTCTATGATTCTATGATTGTTTTCCCCAAATGATGCCTCATATTAACAAACCAAGTAGTAAATAAAAATCTCAAGCATAAGGAGATTTACTGTTCAGCTGGTAACGAGTGTCTGAGTTTAAATGGGGTTTCTGGCTTTTTTTTAATTGTACTTTATTAGTAATAGACTAATTGTCAAATACGACTTTTGGCTGAATCATTTATTTCAAACAAGAGGACAACATCCTTGGCTGATGAAAACATTTGAAAGTGCTAAGCGTACAGATCAGAAGGAAAAATATTTACCTTTCTTGAAGGCATGATGGCAAGGAAAATATTCTGGAGACATTTTCAGCTGCTGCTTGGAAACTTGGCATTGTGGCCAGGGGACTCATTCCAGCAGTCTTTATGCCCCTTATACAAAACCCCACTTGCCCTTCTGAAGTACCTACTGGGGAAGCACTGCAGAAATAGGCCTATTCATCCTCAGGGAGAAAAATCCTAAAGCATAGGTTTTAAAAAGTGACAAATTATTTTCAAAATCTCAAGGATTAAAAGGAGACCTGAGTGTGTTTCCAGCTCTCCCTCATCTGGTGGGTAAATCCAGCTATGTTACATCAGTACTTTGGGTCTCACTTTCTTCCTCTTTAAACAGGAAGGGGAAATGTGCTTTAGAGATAAAGATGCAATCGCTATACAAGAGGTAAATATGGCTATTATTTTTTATTACAGATGTAGGACATAGTCATTGCACTATAGCATTAAAAGCTTCACAGCTTCTAACACTGGCTCAACATTTCTTCTATTTTTTTTCTGTTTTCTGTATTGCATGTTCCAGATCATGGAAGGAAACTTACCCTTACCAGGAAGAAGTGGATAGAAATAGTATAAAGCAGTAAACATTTTAAATTTAATTAAAGAAAATAAATTAAACCTGTGGTGTGGGACAGGGAATAGATAATCAGAATGAGATGTCATTCTCTTTTACAGAATCAGAGGAGAATGGGACATGGTTTGTCTGCTGAAATAACTCTCACTGCACCCTGGAAAAACATTTGTGGTGATAAAAATATATAGAACAACTTTTTATAACAAGAATTAGAAAAAATGCAGACAGGAAGAAACAAATTAGCATAGCAGAGAGGCTGAATTTACTTTAGCCCAGCAAGAGGCAAGCAGAGAACACTAAACAGGAGCTCAAAGAGCTACTCTGACACAGACAGCAGTAATATATATATAGCATGTCATCCATATATGAGGATATACTGCTAGTCTGATTCTCCTTGTGTGTAACTCATGCTTTAGAGTCATAGAGGGAATATCAGGGTTATTGAACCATGATTGTGAGTTACAGGTGTGACACATCACTATGCATGTTAATTACATCCAACATTTCAAGTATACGTGTTTGCATATGTGCATGCTTAGCTGCTGGTGTTTATATGTGCTTGCTTTTCCATTTCAAGTATACGTGTTTGCATATGTGCATGCTTAGCTGCTGCTGTTTATATGTGCTTGCTTTTCTCATAGCAGCATGGGTTTGCAAAGCCCCGCATGGGACTGGGACTTCTTTGTACTTCACTCTGTGTAAGCTCACAGGAAGACATGGTCTTTGTCCCAAAGCATTTTAATGTCTACCTAGAAACAATGGCATGAAACAAAAGGAGGGAAGCAGAGAGGGAAAGGGACAATGAGGTCTCGAAGTTACGTGAATCAACTCCATGTACAATAGAATTGACCTGAATCATCTGAAAGGCTTCTTGGTTAAATAGCTTTGCTGTCCTGGTACATGTCCGGGCAGCTGGTGCTTTTACATGGCTTTGATGGTCTCTCTATTCAGTTTTTGTTCTGATGTGGAGGATGTTTGCATTGTAGGAGAATCAGGCCTGATTTTGAGGAGGGAAGTAGGACTTCCACGTTTCCATGCCACTGCAATGAGTTTGGGAAATAAAGTAAAATCTAGGACATACAATGCTTTTTATAGCATGTCTGAGGGATACAACAGGAACTGATATTGGTGTTATTATCTGTCCTTCTAGATTTTTCTGCTTCTACAGTCCCAGCAGGTTCAGAGATATGCATGGGCAGGGGCTGTGGAGACAATCTTCCTGTGATTTAGTTTCTGTTCCCTGTGAAATCAATAACATTTAATTGCAGATAACAGTCAGTCAGCATCATTCATGTGCACCCTCTGTCTTACATACAAACATACTTGTGTGAAAAATGCTGGTTCCCAAAATATCTGTGTGAATAAAAATATTTTCACACGAGTCTTCCTGGAAAAACAGCTGTGAAGATGCACAAGCCTGCTAGAAGCAAACGTCCTTCCAGAGATAGATGAAACATTCACGGCTGTTGTGCAAACTTGCTGAGCTGTGATAAATCAAACGGCAGCAGTAGCCATCTCACGCTCAGAGCTCCTTCATTAAAATTATAAGGGTCTAGGATACAGAGGAAGTGCACATCCTGCACTATAATCAAGTCCTCCCTGTACCAAATTATGGCAACCAGACGTCAAGTGGATAGACAACCTTCTTCTTATTAAGCCACTAGATGCCTGGAGGTTTGCCTTGCAAACATTTCAAAAGCACTTTGTGAAATAGGATGATCCAATATGTAGGTCACTAGTCTGGTACCTGCAACAGCTGGCTGGAGCCCTTGCTTCGTCATGGAGCACCAGTAGTGTCCTGGGTGGGACATTTGGCCTCCTCTTTCCTCAGTTTGCCATCTGCAAGCTGTAGTGGCTTTCTGTCTATAAGTGCAGCGATGGGGAACACACTAACGACTGTGAGATGCTCAAGCACATAGACATAGGTAGAGGAAGCACCACAAGGTGGTGAAAGGTTTTTGTAATACACAAGCACTCCCCAGTGTTGTTTTCAGAAGAAAAATATTCCTACCTGCTCAGTGCAGATTCAGCTGAGTTCCTATATAAGTTGCACCAGAGCTTTTTAGAGCACAAGAGCTACAGGTAGCTCATTTGCTGTTTCTCTGTATGTGAGCACTGCTAGTTGAACTCCAAATGCTTCTGTCTCCCTTCTTATTAAGGGTGCTATTTATAGCCCCTCTGGCTGCATTCCACCTGAAGGTCAGATTGTTTACATGGATTGAGGATATATTGTGTTTTTCTAAATAGAGAGCACATTTTTCGATTCATTAAAAAAGCTTTTCTCTGCACAACATAATGGACAGACTTTACTTCTCACTCACAACAGAGACCTGGCTGCAAATCCAAGGAGTTCCAGAGAGTAGAGATGGCTGAAAAATTGGGAAGGACAGTAAGAGTATCCACGTGCATGCAGGAAAGTAAAGAACACCCAAGTAATAAACACAAATATATATAGGTTAATGCAAGGACATTTGTCTCCATTGAATGTTTAACCCAGCTTTATGTTTATATTTCTTGCAGCAACTCCTGATTGGCTAGTAAACAGCATATGAAGTCCTGCACAATTTCATACTCCGTAGGCAGTGCTACTGTTCCCATTATTTCTTCTCCAGTCACAGAAATTTTCCTATTTCCTTTATTGGAAGCAGGATATGAGATGATATTGTTCTCTCCTTTCTCTGTTGTTTTTTAGTTCTTCAGCATCTCCTCACCTTAATATAACATGGCAGAAAATATCACAATGATAAGAACTATTCTCTCCATTCCAACATTCAAAGACATAAATAAAGAAAATGAGCCATTTTAGGACTTTGATAGGGTAGTAGTTTGCAGGATAGAAGCACATGGAACAGGCAGAAACTCTTACACATGGAACAAGGTAGTTCACATTGATCAGACAAGAGAGCTATTTTTGGCATTTAATTTTGATCCTAGGAAATTAAGTGTCCCAAGTAAGAGTTCTTATCCAGTGAATGGTAAGAGAAGCCAGTGTATGGCCAGTGAGCTGATTATAGGCTCAGACTTAATTGGAGAATTAAGGTCTTTAGCCTCTCCTCTGCCATTAATTCCAGCCACTACCACGTCACACAGTGGCAGCAGTACAGCCTGCCCCTAAAATGCAGCCCATCAACAGCCTTTAAGCCTAGTCTTTTCTTTCCATTACTGAGACTACTGCAAATTTAAGAGCCTATGGAAAAAAAAGAAGTAAAAAAAAAAAAGTTTAAAATGAAGTGTCTGGAAAGGGCTGTTGAGTACCCACCACCCTGCAAAGGCATCCAGAGAGCTGGAGGTGGGGAGTACTGCCCAGCTGAGCTCTGCCAGGTATATAGCAAGAGGGGAAAAGAGCAGATGCAAACCCCACAGCTGAATTTGCTAATGTGCTGTGAACAGCTGGGAAGCTTAGGTGGCTCCCATCAGAGAATGAACACTTTGGGGCCAGGGGTTAAGGCTGGATGGTATTTCTTCAAGAATCACTTGAGATAACAGAAAACCAAGGGTTTCGAAGGAGTCATCCTGTCTCAGACTAAAAGATGTGAGAAGCTGCATGTGGACCACCAGTTCATGAAGTGATTAGACTGGGTTCTGCCCAACACTTCCATTCACAGCTGAGTCTTTCAGGGCTATTCTGCAGCACAGCACAAGCATCTCTGCCACCTGCACTGGTAGGCGCTTCCCAGAACAGTCCCCTGCCTTGTTTTTACGATAGACCTGCTCACTGGAAATTGCTGCCACATCCCAGGAAGGTCCTGAGAAAAAAACTGGCAGTTCAGATGGCCAAGAATGGAGCCAAGCACCATTATGAAAAGGATATTGGGCTAGAAGGATCTTCAGTCTGACCTAATATGATGGCTCTTACTCCCTTCTTATGTTATGGTCTTCACTGATGTGAGCAGCAGTGCTGGAAGATGACTGTACCTCATCCAGTGTTTGGGCTGAGATCAGCTACCATGTACAACCTATGTGAAGTCATCAGGTTCCTGGTGTCACAATGTTTGCCCCTTTGAGTCAGCTGACACTGATCTCACCTTCTACTTTTTGTGTGTCCACCATGGGGATCAATAGAAAACAGTCCCCCACACTATGATCATCTACTTATCTGAGACAGAGACAAGCTAGCTATAGACTTGAACACCATCAGGACCTGGAAAAGATCTAGACCAAGGTATAGCCTATGCTGCCTTGGTAATTACTTAATTTTGTGCCCAGGGCACTTGTGCATAGTTTTCATCAAACATCATTTTATCGATGTTAAGCCAGGTGTGGCGGTGGAAAGGTGCTGTGGTTGTTGGCAGTGCTGGCTATGCCTGCCCTCATGCTGGCCAGAGGGAGCCAGGTATTTTTGCTTGTCAAGGTAGCATCCAAATTTCTGCAGCTTGAGGAGGCTTTTTAAAGCAGGGAGATGAGAGAGTTAGGGGAGGGAAACAGATACTTTCACTGTTTGCCCTCCTTTGTTGAGTGCACTGATTTGGGGCTTACTGTTGGGCAGTATCAATATTGCCAGCCCTGAGCTTTCAGTCACAGACGGATGACAAGTCCCAAGAAATCATGGCATCAGTTTCAAAATCTTAAAGGGTTTGGTTTGGTTTGGTTTGGTTTTTTAACAACACCTTTTGGACTGGCTGCCGATTTCCAAGTCTCTGCATCCACACCTGCAATGAAGTGCATTCCCCTGCAACAAGGTTTATTGGGGGGAAATAAAACTTTTCCCCAAAAAACTTTCTACATTTTTAAACATCAGCTAAGATTCCTAACTAATTCTGTGCAAACAGGTCCTAAGTTACTAGCAAAGCATTCAATAACGTGAGATTTGCGGTATGGCTTTAAGAGGTGATAATATTTCCTGTTCTGTCGATCAGCTATATGGCTGTACAAGATTACAAATACCTCAGTATATAAACGGGGGTGGGGGGAAACTTCTTTATAATACAGTGTTGCACCAGAGCCCATTTTGTTCCTTTTAATATTAAATGCCATTCTGGAACTTTAATGTGGGACTGTATAATGGCGGTTTCCCATGTGCAAAGACCAGGCCATACTGAAGAGCAGACTTGGGGTCTCCTTCTGTGCTGCTCTTTTCTTATGCTTATAAAGCCTGAGTATGTTCAAAGCTGAAAACTAGCAATGTAAATTTCCTAAATGCCTTTAGAAAACCAAGAACTCAACCACTGCCAAGAGAAACCTGAGTTCCTGAAACTGGACAGCATTGCTTGGGTTTCCTTTTAAGAAAAAAAAAAAAAAGAGAGATAAGAAAAAAAAAGAGCCAAATGCCTGAAATATGTAAGATGGAGCTATACAGGAGTTAAAGGGAAGCTGCCTAGGAAGCAAAGCAAAGCCCAAAATAAAAAGCAGGAATGGAAAACTAAAAATAACAAACAGGAAAGTGTGACACAGCTGCAAGGGCTCTGGTGCATTCTCCCCCAGCATTGTACCTTTTTTTTTTTCAGGAACATACTAATATTGTGTTTGGATTTCAATGGCATTCCAATCCATTATTTGTTCTTCAAAAATAGATGTTTCTCTTGTGAGGAAGAAAGAGATTTTCAAGTAATGTTCATATGATTTCAGTTGTCCCAGTTTATCAAATAACACTTTTATAGGCTTAGCATTTGCAGAGCAGAAAAACTGTATCAGTTATGTCATTTCAAGAAAAATTAATGTGTCTCGTTAGAATGGTGAAGACCAGTTCATGCATAATCAGCTGTTGCCCTTAATTTCAGTTGACTATTTACCTGATAGCTTTCAAAAGTAGGAACGGAGCTAGGACATGAATCTGAGTTGCAGCTACTTCAGAAGCACAGTGGATGGGAGGGAGTCAGGGAGGATCAGGAGCATTGTGTACTAATAAAGTTGAGGAAACCTCTGTCTTTTTCTTCATTCAAACTCAGGTTTGTTTGTTTTCACAGAGCATGTTGTCTGTCCTGAGAATCCTGCAGGAAGGACATGGGGGGCTACGGGGCTGCCTGGGCTGCAGCCAGATTCCTGGTGCCCGCAGAAAAGCTGGGCTTTCCAGGCATGGGAGCGACACAACCACCCCAGCCATGACCAAGGCACCCAACACGTGCACAGGGGTCACTGGCAGCCACTGCATGAGGAGATGGGAAGGCATGCTTCAGCTTTGAGAGGTCTTGCTGTATTAACACCTATTTAATTGCTATACTTGCCCATTCTGCAAAAATAAGCCACATGTGTGGGTTGTGCATGGTCTGTGGCCACCCAGAAGATAGATGGACAATTGACTACACTTGAATAGTGCTGGCGCCTATTTTGGGAGAGCAAGAAAGCCAGAACACACCAGTTTGTCAGTCCAAGTTTCCTCAGACAGTCACAAACCCCAGTGGAAACCACATTAAGACCTGCCAAACTGGAGATAATGGTGCCTATCAAGTTATCAGTCCAACTCATAAAATTTCTATTTTCAGCAGACACAACAAAAACAGGAAATATTTACCATCTTTGCAGGTGTCAGGAAATACTTTCAAAGCACTACTGTGACCTGACAGTCCATTTAAATAGATAGCAAGCATGTACAGAAGTGATAATAAATATATTTTCATTTAAAATATATATTTTGGTGTGTTTGCTGTAATATGTATGTCACAGCAGATCAGAGTGGGAAATTTATATTGTTAATCACACTATGGTGATTAGACAGTGATATGTCTCACGATACTTCTGTGAATGTATTTATATAATGAAATTGTACATTAAATTATATTAAAGATGTTTTGCACAGTTGAAGCTGATAATGCTGTTTTTTCGTTAAAAGTTGGTCTACACTGGAAACATATTTATTACATATTATTTGAATCATGGATGAATACATCTGATATATTTCAGGATTTTCTATTCTGTGTACTTCAGACATCACTCTAACACATATGATGATAGATTGTTTGAACTGTAATGGTGTCTGCAACATCCTATAATACAGGCTGTAATAGAAACTAATACTGCATCATAACATACTTCTTATTAGTGCCGTTGCATATTAAATATAAAAATAAGAGGCAGTGCAGATATTACTAGCTTAGTGAGTAGTTGAGAAAATAAAGTCTACCTACTAGAAATGAGGCCTATTTGCCAAATGCACTCATACTGGAATTAATGTATGACCCCACTAAAAAAAAATCTAGAAACTAAATGACAGGAGCATGTTGTGTGACAAACCATCTCATGACTTTTACCCAAGGAGAAGAGCATCTGTAGCTAACGTTCAGGCTTGTGTGGGAAGGAATGATCAGCTAAAAAGAGCATGCCTGGAACATGGAGTTGGGTGAAGAAAGAAATAAAGTCTAAAAGAAAATCCACATGTGCAAAATAGGGGAAATGAGTTGGAGTGTGCAGTAGGGAGCCAGGAGAGTTGTGAAAGGAAAGGTAGAAAGGTGAAAGAAATGAAAAAGAAGAGGCTGGTGAAGAGTGCTTGGTTCCACAAACATCACTTCATGTCCCTTGGGAAGAAGTCCTGAAGGGCATAGGAGTCCAGGAAGGTTCAACATTCTTCAGGAAGGAAATCTTAAAGGCACAGGAGCAGACCATCCCCATGTGCCGAAAGATGAGCCAGCGGGGAAGAAGACCTGCCTGGCTGAACAGGGAGCTTTGGCTGGAACTCAAGGGAAAAAAAATGGTTTATGACTTTTGGAAGAAGGGGCGTGCAACTTAGAAGGACTACAAGGATGTTGTGAGGTTATGCAGGGAGAAAATTAGTAGGGCCAAAGCTCAACGAGAACTTAATATGGCTACTGCACTAAAAGACAATTTTAAAGTTTCTATAAATACATAAGCAACAAAAAGAGGGCTAAGGAGAATCTCCACACTTTATTGGATGTAGGAGGAAATATAGTGACAAAGGATGAGGAAAGGCTGAGGTAGTTAATGCCTTCTTTGCCTCAGTTTTTAACAGTAAGACCAATTGTTCTCAGAGTACCCAGCTCCCTGAGCTGGGAGACAGGGACAGGGAGCAGAATGAAACCCTCATAATCCAAGGGGAAATGATGAGCAACGTGCTACACCACTTAGACACACAGACATCTATGGGGCTGGATGGGATCCACCAAGGGCACTGAGGCAGCTGGTGGAAGGGCTCACCAAGCCACCTTCCATCATTTACCAGCAGTCCTGGCTAACCAGGGAGGTCCCAGTGGACTGGAGGTTAGCAAAGGTGACACCCCTCTACAAAAAGGGCTGGAAGGAGGATCATGGGAACTACAGGCCT
Source organism: Elanus axillaris (assembly GCA_026212715.1). Taxonomy (NCBI): domain Eukaryota; kingdom Metazoa; phylum Chordata; class Aves; order Accipitriformes; family Accipitridae; genus Elanus; species Elanus axillaris. The sequence continues at coordinate 63,878,414 of JANZLQ010000079.1, read as the reverse complement.
GTCAACCTGACCTCGGTGCTGAGGAGGTTATGGAGCAGATCATCCTGAGTGCCATCACACGGCACGTAGGGGACAACCAGGTGATCAGGCACAGTCAGCATGAGTTTATGAAAGGCAGGTCCTGCTTGACTGACCTGATGTCCCATGACAAGACGGCCCACTTAGTGGATGAGGGAAACGCATTGCATGTTTTCTATGTGGACATTAGTAAAGCCTTTTGACACTGTTTCCCACAGCACTCTCCTGGAGAAACTGGCTGCTCATGGCTTGAACAAGTGTACTCTTTGCTGGGTGAAAAAATGGCTGGATGACAGAGCCCAAAGAGTGGTGGTGAATGGAGTTAAATCCAGTTGGTGATCGGTCACAAGTGGTGTTCCCCAGGGCTCAGTGTTGGGGCCAGTTCTGTTAAATATCCTTATCAGTGATCTGAATGAGGGGATCGAGTGCTCGCTCAGTAAGTTTGCAGATGACACCAAGTTGGGAGGGTAGGTTGATCTGCTTGAGGGTAGGAAGGCTCTAGAGAGGGATCTGGACAGGCTGGATCGATGGGCCAAGGCCAATTGTATAAAGTTCAACAAGGCCAAGTGCCGGGTCCTGCACTTGGGTCACAACAACCCCATGCAGCGCTACAGGCTTGGGGAAGAGT
>JANZLQ010000079.1:63865599-63877515 GCA_026212715.1 Elanus axillaris | reverse complement strand
GAAAGACACTGAGGTGCTGGAGCGTGTCCAGAGAAGGGCAACCAAGCTGGTGAGGGGCCTGGAGCACAAGTCTTATGGGGAGTGGCTGAGGGAACTGGGGTTGTTTAGTCTGGAGAAAAGGAGGCTGAGGGGGGACCTTACTGCTCTCTACGACTACCTGAAAGGAGGCTGTAGCGAGGTGGGTACTGGCCTCTTCTCCCATATAACAAGTGATAGGATGAGAGAAAATGGCCTCAAGTTGTGCCAGGGGAGGCTTAGATTGGATATTAGGAAAAATTTCTTTACTTAAAGAGTTGTCAAGCATCGGAACAGGCTGCCCAGGGGGAAGTGGTGGAGTCACCATCTCTGGAAGTGGTTTAGTGGTGGACTTGGCAGTGTCAGGTTTACAGTTGGACTGAATGATCTTACAGGTCTTTTCCAATCTAAATAATTCTGTGATTCAAGGATCATTTGCATTATTTCTTGTACCAGTGTAGTCTCATTGCCACAAATAGCAACAGGTAGACTTTGCAAAAGGTAATGAATAAAATTTACTTATAATTTCATCCTGGAACCTATTCTGTGTGGAGCAATCTCACTGGAGCAGTTGAGGAAGTACAAAACCATTTCATAAATTTGATGGAAAACAGAAGAAAACAACCCCAAAATATTTGCAGGCATCCCTCTCCTTCTTTCTCCTGACTTGCTGTGTGTGGATCTACACGTTACTTCTATATGATAAATCAAACAGTGCCAAGGAGTTGCAGTTGCTGCCCCAGGCCTAAATGGTCCCTGGCATGGCAGTGTCCAGGCCAGCAAGAGGACTCCCAAACCTTTCTTGCACTGGTGTTGGCCAGGGATGGGCTGTCCCCAGTAAGCAACCTGGATCCAGTCACCTTGTTTTGGAGGTGAAGGCAATTGGATGGTATGGACACAAACCATTCCGGACACAGGCCACCTCTCAGCTTCAGCGATGGAGAATGGTCCCCAGCAAATCCACTGAAACAGATGTGGCCATTGTGAAATCGTTTCTGTGGATTTGGGAGCAAAACTGTGCCTAGTCTGCATGCACCATGGCTATGCCATCACCAGTAGTCTTACTCTATCATTAACAGATAGACACAATAGACAGAGATGCTTTCAGTTGTTTTTTTATTGAACAATAATAGTCACATAATTTTTAAAACCAACCAGCTTATTAGATTTACATTCAAGAACTTGTAATGTCATTTATGACACTGTTGCAAAATAGTAATAATGTATGCAAATATTTACTACATTCTTTAAATAATTCTCTTTAGTCTGCTGAAGGACCATGGGTTTGATCCTGCTCTCACTGAAATGAAAAAATTACTTTTGATATCAGTAGGTGAGAATCAATACACTTGCTTGTAAATAGCCCAAGATAATTTTGTTCCCTCTCAGACCCAAACATTCAATACAGGTTAAAATGTGATATATGGGAGTATGAGGTTTATGTTTATATGTCTCCGATTATCATGGCAAGAGAGACTGCACTGTTGTACTGATGTTTGGATGTCTACTGCTGTCATAGTCCTCTTGTTCTAGAGCAGCACATTTCAGTGCTGCTTTCTCAGGTGAAAGCAGCCTGCTTCCACAAAGCTGACTTTGGATCATAATTTGGACTTTTTAAAGGCTTTGGAGCTTCTGTTGTTCATAGTTTTAAAAGTATGTTTTCAGATCCTGCACCAAACTGTGGCGGCGGTACTGTGCGCTCCTTCTTTCACTGAAGTCACTGTCAAAGCTCCCATTGATTTCAAAGGAAATACTCAATTCAAACCACATTTCCAATGAGAGTGCTCTGCGTTACAAGGCAGTTCCTAAACTCACACAATCCAGGTTGAGTCTGACACAGCTACATCAATTTCCATTATCTGAGGATCTGGTTTTTTTCCAGACATATTAGCAAACTCATCTCAGTGTGGATTTTAATGTTACAAATATATCATCCAGTCTGGACTGAATGAGGGACTGCCAGTTCCTACAACATTCTAGCATACATAAGTTTTTCTCCTGGCTGAAATGGGAGCACTTGCTCATGCAAGTCAGAAGCAAAGGACTGGGTACCGAAGTACTGTAGGCTGCACTACCAGTCACTGAGGGTCCAAGACTTCCCTACATTGCATCAGATGTACTCCTTGTGAGTCACAGCTGGGCTGCAGCCAGTGATGAAGATGGAAAAAGCGAAGGTCCATTTGCTGGCCTCTGGCATTGGACCCAGTCTTCCCCAAGAAATACAGTCGTCACCTTAAAGGGCACCAAAGTATTTGCTTTATAGAAATATAGAGAGAGAGAAATAATGCTAAGCAGCTTCTTTCATTTTAGATCCCCCTATAAAAATCTGTATAATTTACCAAGCTGCTGTTTCTCTGCACAGAATTTAACTGTAGAAATCCACCTTAATACAATTTATGTCTGCAGTGTCTTGGCTAAGTTATTTGCAATGTATAAACCGAAATGCTGGGTGTTTTCTCACTGAAGAAAGGCATATTTTTCTCTGCGGAATTGTCACCAAAATTCCAAAAAACAGAAGATGACTAATGACTAACATTGGTTTATTTAATTCACACTGTTGTGTTCATATTTTATTATTATTCTTGTGATTCAGGGGTGTTGCTTTCTGTCCTGGGATTTGTTGATATGCCTTTCTTTCATGTTGGCTCTATACCAGTAGTTTCACTCACCCAGACTGTCCACTGAATTCAGTGAGAGCTTTCCCAGCCTCAGGCTGCAAGAGTCAACCTCTGGCATTATTTAAATGAAGAGGGTTGAATCATGTTGGGTTTTTAATATTACTATACACTCAGAAATCCACAATACATTTCTCTGTTCAAATACTTATCAAAACAAATATCAAAAAACATATACACTGTACAGTCTATTTTTAAGTAAACATTTTTCTCATGAAAAACAGAATCACAATTGGCCTTCAGAGGTTACATTTTCATATGCTATAGATCTACTTTGTTCTTAAAGTGTGCTGTTGCATATTCAATAATCTGTGAGAAATGCATTCACTTGAAAGTCTTATGAGTGTAAGTAAACATCAGCGAGGATTTAGCCATTTCGTTACTGGAGAATGAATAGCTTTCTCCTTAACAAATTCCTCTTTTACAGAATTTCCATCCCCTGATGCCATGTCGTTCTCTGAAAACACACAAAAATAAAGGTGGATTTTGTGAAAATGAGAGAATTAAAACATTGTCCTGCAGCTATGTCCCTGGTTTGGGGAAAACTTCAGAAAAACCTTAGCTGGCAAATCTTGCAGGAATCTCCCTGAATGCCTCCAGTTATCTAGATGCAAAATTTATGCCACATTATGGCATAAGCCAGATGTGCTTTCTAATAGTTCAAGCATAAGTCAAGTGATTTGAGTTCCAGTTCTCACTGTAACACTCCAGGGTGACATGGGACCAAGCAGCACATCCTCAATAGCTTTGGCAGTAAATTAAATGTGCCTGCAGCTATTCTCTGACTGAGGCCAGCTGGCATGGAATAGCCTGGTGCACACCACTATACTCTCTTACTCTCAAAAAAAAGGTAAAAGACATCCAGTTTGTCTACTGGAAGTGGTCCCTTGCTGACACTGATTTCTGAGCTGTGGCTGAGGTTGTTTGGCATAGCCTTGTTAGGCTGTGACAAAGCATGCTGGCTGCTGCCCTACTGTTTGACCATGAAGGTGGTCAAATTGCAATACACAGGAACACACTCTGGCACCATTAAGTTTACTAGGATACATGTAGCCATAATGTCTTTATAAAATATAGTCCGCAAACGTGCCTTTTTAAAATACAGAAGCATTCACATTTATTTTAATTTGCTGAGGATCTGCCCTAGATGCTACCTCTGAAGACCACCATTAAATGAAACCCCCGGTGGCCATCCCATGCAGTACCACCCACAGTGTCACTGGTCTACTTCCAGTGATGAGGACAGAAGACAGGGTCAAACCTTTGCACAGGTAAAAAATACCAGTTGTTTCTGTGGGTTCAGTATCTTATCCTGGCTGGTATCAGGCAAGCTGCTAAAAACTGAGGCAGCAGAAGGTTTGGGGCCAAAGGCAAGGGAAGGAGAGGGGAGGAGGAACTGATGAAAACTGGCTACCTCGGAAGATTTGGAATATAGGCTAGATACAGAAAAAAAGCAAGACAGGAATATTTTTTTGTGTTGTTTCAGCATCCTTGGTAATAAACAAAACCTGGAAAGGTGAAAGAGCAGAACCGTGTAGAAAGATACAAAAGGATCGGGACTGATCCATCTCACAAAGTTTTTTTTCAAGACCATTTAAAATGTTATGTGAGTGTAAGCTGAAGAACTTTGCTTCTGTCTAACTTTCACTAAACAGAGAGTGGGGGAAAGATAAATCATGTATTAAGGCAGCAAACTCTTCATAGCTTAATATAACAGGAGAAAATCAAAATAAGGCACCCAAACTGCAGTTGGAGGAGAAATAAATTTCAAAGACATTTGGATGAAATCCTAGAAAAGCTCCCAGTGGGTCTAGGATTAAATCTCTTACATTTGTTTAAAATCATTACTTTTGTATTAATTTTGATTAGTGAACATTGTTCAGTCAAATACACCTCAGTATCAGCAGGTGGAGAATAAAAGAGGAAGAAATTTTAATCCCATCTTTAAAATCTTCAGTGATCTCTCCTTCCTGCCTCAAAACCACTCCAGCTTCTCACACACCTTTTTTTAATACTGGAAAGAACTGCTACAGGCTTCAGACGTAATCTTAAAGGTAAGAACTTATTCCAGAGATACTGTGATAAATGTGTACAATAAAACATTCCATAAAACAGTTCACTGACATCTGAAAATGTATAAAGCTCTGTCTTCATGAAAGAAAGATGTTATTTTTACCACATATTAGCTAACAGTAGTAAATGCAACCTAGTGAAATCCTATTCTACACAAAGCAGCTACATGCACTGCATCTGAACTGACTACTGCAAATCCTGGCATAGCTTCCCATTGCACAGGTGATGTTGTACTGATAGCGCATGCAACAGCTGTGAAGTATTTTGCCCATGTAAGGATTTCAAAATGTTTTCAGCATGTGTCACAGCTCACCTAGTTCCTTGCCTTATGTTAAGGGAGCTACCAATAAGAAAAATAAATGTACCTTGTGTTGTTAGCTCTTTGAACAGCTCCACCAAAGTACACATCACTCAGGCACAGCATACACAGCATGGTAGTAGATCGTGTAAAAGGTGATTTCTGCTAACATGAACCACCCCACAAAGTCTTACCTGTGTGTGAAACTATTTTTCGTCGATTTGGAGGCTTTGAAGCAGACAGTTGAAAAAATGGGAACTTCAAACACTTCCCGGTTACTCTGTCACAGATGCCAGAGGGACAGTTGCAGGTTTTCCTGCATTCCATTCCATAGGTACCATAGGGACACTCTGAAAAAAAGTAATATAGCAAAGCAGTCCTCAGTGATCCAAGTCAGCTGCCAGTGCTCTTAATAGCTGGTCTGCTTATATCCTTAAAAGCAGAAAACCTTTGAGGGGAGGTCAGCTAAACCTTGACTATGAGATTTCAGCATACTGACTGCTTATTACAAGTACTTTCCAGTTTCAACAAATCTTGACACACATTATATAAGTAATTTCTTTTCCTGTAATTTATTTACAATGTGCTATCAGTAATCCTTCTCCGAAACACTCCTAGTATTAAAATGCAAATTAAAGGCAGTATGAATATGTAAGTATGTAATCATAGAGTATGTAGTTAAAGGACTAGCATTGGATTTAGAAAAGAAGAATACTTCAGCAAGTTCCTGAATTCATTGTTTGGGCATGATATTATCTGACTTACATGACTGTCATGATTTAGAGCTGCAATCTATTCCTAGTGCCAGGCTGCCTGTGGCCAGGACCACTGCACATAGGCTCGGTGGAGACTGCCACCCCAACCCTAAGGAGCTATCCAGCAAACACACTCTCTGCCTGGAGACGCTCCCGGCTATTGGGAAAGAGCCTTCTGCTATGTAACAACTTCTCAGACAGCAAAGGTCTGCCTTCCCATGGCAGACAGCAAAGACCCAACCTACATTTCTAGTCTAAAGAGTGAGTGTGCTCTAAAGGGATCACTGGCACTAAGGTGGCTGCCTGGTTGTACTGCATCTGGTCGCATACTGCCCTGAGTCAAATCTCCTGTCCTTGAGCAAGCCTGTACAGGAGCACCAAAGGACAGCTGTCAGGATGGGACCAAATGTTTTCTGAAAAAAATTAAGTCAGGTGCAGAGGATTTGCCCCATCTCATAGCTGACACCTATCACATGCTGGATCATATAGCTTCCCAGATGGTTTAAACTTGCGGTCACAGCCCTTGTCTTCCTCTGCCTTGCTATTGAACAGGGTACCTTCCAGAACCATAGCTGAAGAGATGGAGACAAGGAAAATCCAGCGCCAGCATCCCATTTCCAAACCCCTTGTCACAGTTTCATGAAACAAGAGATCATCCCAAAAGAAGTTTGGGATGTCCCAGGAGAAAAGTATTTACACTCGAGCTGTCCTTGCCAACCCAGGGTGCAGGTCACCTTAAATGACAAGTCCTGGAGAGTTTCCAATTCAAGTCCTAAGGGCAGGTGAATGACCATTCAGGGCTGGACCAAGGATCCATCTGGCCCAGGCTCCCACAAAACACTTAAGAATGAAGATGGCCATAGTAAGCACAAACAATACCACCTCCACTATATTCTCCCCAATTTTCACCTCTGGGATGTGCTGAGCCAGACATAGTTTCTGTGCATATAACATCCCACAACAGAGTTACCCTTCTTAGTTGTCCAGTCTCCTTTTGAATCAATGCAAATATTTAGTTTCACCATACAGCCTAGGCTATCTGAAAACCAGGCTAATGCCCCTAAATGAAACCAACATATTACAACCCTCTACATTTCCAGTGGTCATGCTTCTATAAATGAAAAACAATGGAAAATCAACCAATTCCCTGCTAGGGACTGCACAGTGAATTCCTCCAGCCTGGAGGGCTTCACAGAGCTTCACCATACTCCCCTTCCCAAGCAAGGACACTCTTTTATCTGCTCTTTGTCCACATAAAACAAAAATAAAATCCTGCCAAAGCAAAACAGGTTTTGTGTGCACAGTTCTCCCTGAGGGACAAGGTGAGAGCACACACCACATGTAGCATTAATCTGCCTGCTGCAGGTGCTCAGCTGCTAAGCCCAGAGAGGTGGGATGCAAAGCTGTGTACAACGGCATGGAAACAAGTCTGAGCCCAAAGCACTTGGCTCCGTGTGGAACAATCCTGGTATTGTTGCTGCTCTTCAGATTTGATAAAACTGAGATCTGACTCAATTTTGCTGTCAGAAGGTTTTGTTCAGCAGGAGCCGGCTCCTAAATAAATTGCAAATAACTCCCAGTGATCTAAGGGAAGCAGAAGCAGGTTCTTTACTGTGACAGTTACACATCAAGTTTAGAGGGTATTTACTAATAAAAGTGCAGAGCACCAGTATTCTTTAGTCTGTTTTGGACAATAATGACATTGCTATTGATAATAATATGATGCACTCTTACAATACTAAAAGTACTCAAAAAATTGCTCTGAAACATATACTGTCCGTGTTTTACCTGCTTCAGAAATAAGAAATTGAAGAACAGAGAGTTCAGGTCATTTTTCCACAACTTCAAAGTAAATCAGTTGCAGGCAACCAGAGAGAATTTAGCCATCCTGACTCTGTGAATTATTACAAGCATGGAAGTTACTAAAATGAGTGAGTGATGTGGTATCATATCTATAAACAGATACAGAAAATAACAATACTTGGCCCCATACTTTGCCTGATAAAATTCAAATACATACAGAGAGAGATTGTACTATCTCAGAGCTGAGATGAAAAAAAGAAAAATAATTAGAAATGACATTGATAATATTTAGTGAAAATAAATATATGGGGAGTATAAGCCTTAAATACCAATTTACAGCTCCACGTCAGGACAGAGCTTTCTTGAAATTAATGTGAGTTTTTTCACTGCCTTACTGAAAAAAAAAATTTACTTTGCATTTTCTACAGAGCTTCCAAGATTCAGCTACAGGGATTCAGATCTCATGTTCCTCATTGTTTCTTTTTTCCCATTTGAAGTGTGCTACTGCAAAGAAATTCCAACAAGGACAGGGAAAAGTATATAATCATTCAAAAGAACTGTTAAAAGAAATATAGGTGGTATCTTGCACTGCGGTAATTTTTAATAAACTGAAGAATAGTCAACTATCTCAGTAAAATATTTTTCTAGTGGGTACACCAGAGAAATTATCTTTATGTCTAAATTCTAGGTTTTAGAAATAAAATTAGTATTTCGGGTTTCACCCACTAACATACACATGAATTTGGTTTTAATACCAATGTAAGTAAGTGTGTGCTTATTGAGTGCGTATGTGAGTTAGCCTAAATTATTTTTGCGGCATCTGGTCCTAAGTCATTACTTTAACTGAGGCTATTAATACTCGGGTTAATTAACTGCCAAGACATCTCCACTTTCAAGGAAGTTATTCAAAGGCATATCGGTATCTACTTACAGAAGTGGTACATGAACACAGGAAAACTCACTGCATTCATAGTTTGCAAAGCCTTTTTTTTAAATTACTTATTTTAGAATCTTTCATCCTACTTCTTAGTAATTTCATAGCTCCTCTCCTTTGAAAGATTCTCCTTTTTGCATGGAGTGAGGATAGGTCTTAAATGAAAAATGGCATAATAGTTATGACTAAAGATATCAGCATGCAGCATACCTGGAATAAGCTAAGAGCAGTGGCTGCTCAGCTCACAGTCAGCTCCTGTTCTGTTAGTCCCATCTTTCAGGCAGGAGGGTCTCTGTTTGCCTCCCCTGACTACATCCCTAGGGTAGGTAAGCACCTCAAAGGCAGGACTGAATTAAACACGACAACATCCCCAGGTGCTCAGGCAGTGCTGTTATCTCCATCTGCCAGACCCCAGAGAGAACACTTGGTCCCTGGGCAGGCAGCTGGCAGTGCCAGAGGGAACCTTACCCCAGGAAGAGCGCGGCAGGGGCAGAGACCCTGTGACAAGGTTGGACTTGCAGGATTTAAGTCTTTGCAATTTATAGAAAGCCACCCACCAAATCAGCAGAAGGATCAGGACTAGTGCCTGGGTCTCCCAAGTCCAAATCAAAAATCTTTTCCCTGACCACAGCCCATCCGTATTTCCTCACACATGTCCCTAAGTCTAAACAATATTCTCACATTAATAACCCTGTCCCGCCTACATGTAACACCTTTTAATACCAGCAGTTATTTTTTCACTTTCTTCTTGGCTAAGGGCTGAACTGGAAAAATCCCGTTTTAGACCTTTTAAGCAGGAGGCAAGCTCTAGATGTAGGTTGCTGTCAAACTGCCACAGTGGGTGCATGCAAAGTGAATATTGTTACCTTTGCAGATACCAAATTCATCACCAAAGTCATCCTCCTCAGTGTAAAACTGGCACTTCAGCCCAGGACCACACTTGACACCATCCATACCCGAGACCGTTCGATAGCAAGTCTCCCCCAGAGCAGCTGCACACACTCTGCAACAGCCACAGTCATCCAGCACTGTTCGCTTACAGCGCAAGGTACTTTTGCATGCGTTACTGTCACAGGGCTCGGGACAATCTACTGCATATTTCGCACTCCAAGCAGTTCCAGCGTGCACAGGCATCAGGAGGAGTGTGAGAAACAGGAAGCCCTTCATGTCTTGCAGGGGTAAATGCTCCGTCCCAAAGAGCAGGCTTTAATGCTCAGCCTGCTGGTGCCTTGTGCCGAGGGAAGCAGCAGTACAGAATCCAAAGTGGTAGCTGCACACATCAGCCTACAAGTTTATGAGCTTTATACAGTGTGTTGCCCACATGCTGCACCGTCGTCAGCTTCCTCAATCCGGCAGTGCTGCTCCTGCCAGCCTCCCTTGTTTCAGTTTATGAAATCCAGGATGAAGGTTGGATTAGCACTCTGCTGCCATCCAGGAATTGAAAAGCCTGAGCTGATGTAATCTGTTATGTTTAGTTGGTTGTTTTGCATGAGGACTAAAAACTCTCTCACATCCGTCTCAAATGCTCAAGGATGTCTGCCAAAAGGAAAAAAAAAAACAAACCCACACACAACCAAGAAAAAAAAAAAAAAAACAAACCCCAAGCCTGAGTAGGTTGAATACCTTCCTGCAGGACAGGGATCGCTCTGACACTGGGTACACTGCTGACAGGACAGCTCTGCCTTGGTAACACAGCTTATGTGACCAGAAGAAAATCACACTGAATCATCTCACTGCTGAAAGAATAATCTTGAAAAGAATAAATCTTTGCCATTGCCTTCAAGGGGTTACGGACAGTTACTTTAAGGAACAAAGTGAGATCATGCCATTTAACAGCTGAGCTCAGATGTTTCAGTGGTATTTTTCCTGCCTGCATCAAAATGGTACTTTTAAATGAGTATTTAGGTGGAGATTAATTAAACATTTTACTCAAGGATTACTGGTAGAACTAAAACCAGGTCAGACAGAAATCAGTATTTTGTGGGACCTTACACAGGAAATTCAGGAGAATGATCAATGAGCTGCCTCGACCTCACAACCGAAGGGGGAAATCCCCATCCATCACCAGCACCATCTGCACAGCCTTAATGTGGATCCGGGCGGGGGGCTGATTCTCCTCCCCTTTACACCACTTCTATCCTCATCTAACTTTGTGGGATGCCCTGATGTTGTTCTTCAATGAAAACAGTGTAAATAAATAGAAAATAAGTCTCAATTTCCCCCGTTCCCCTTCTTAGACTTTATTCAAGCTGCCAGAGCCTTGACAAGAAACAGCAAACAAGAGTTCAGTGAAACAGACAAGCCACCAGAGAGATGGAAATTTCTGCTCTAAAGAAAGATCTACAGGAAAGGAAAAAAAAAAGGAATAAAGCTAGCCATAAATAAATCTCTGAATACTGAAAGTTGCTGCCACAGAAGGTAGTGGGAATGATATCAGTATAAACTTGTATGTGACCAGCCTGCCATTTAGGAATCCTCTGTCTTGAGTGGGCTGAGGATGTTGCCAATAGGCTGCCAAATAAAATGAAGGGCTATGCTGGAAATACAGGAGAGCAGGAAAGCCTTTTCTTCATGAATCCAAATGTGAACTGATAGATCCAAAACAAAATGCTTAACTTCTCTCTTGTGAAGAAGTTGAGAAAACCAACATATTGTATGTTGCATTTGGGTAGGTTGTTCATATACTTGTGGTACATGTGGGTATTAAGAACCTGGATAGCATAGCATAGCATTGCATGGAAGAGGAAGAGAGAGGTAGAATGTCCTGGTTTCAGCTGGGATGGAGTTAATTGTCTTCCTAGTAGCTGGTATGGTGCTATGTATTTGAGTTAGGTATGAGAAGAATATTGATGACACACTGATATTTTCAGTTGTTGCTAAGTAGCGTTTGTCCTAAGTCAAGGATTTTTCAGCTTCTCATGCCCAGCCAGCAAGTAGGCTGGAGGGGCACAAGAAGTTAGGAGGGGGACCAGCCAGGACAGCTGACCCAAAGTGGCCAAAGGAATATTCCATACCATATGATGTCATGTCCAGTATATAAACTGGGGGGACCTGACTAGGTGGGGTCAGATCACTGCTGAGGGACTGTCTGAGCATCAGTCAGCGGGTGGTGGGCAATTGCTTTGTGCACCACCTGTCTTTCTTCAGTTATATGTCACTCTCTTTTGTTATCTTCATTACAATTACTTTTTTTTTCAATTATTAAACTGCTTTTATCTCACCCCATGGGTTTTACTTGTTTTCTATTATCCTTCCCATCAAACCAGGGGTTGGAGGAGGAGTGAGTGTGCAGCTGCATGGTGCTTAGCTGATTGCTGGGGTTAAACCATGACAAGAAGAGAGAAGGGGAGGAGAGGAGGGGAG
>JANZLQ010000079.1:63836938-63861744 GCA_026212715.1 Elanus axillaris | reverse complement strand
AAAAAAAAAAAAAAAAAAAAAAAAAAACACTTCTCCACTATTTTTCACAGATTTCTAACTATTTGCAAAAACAAACAAACAAACAAACAACCTCTTTCAGGAATGATCTTTAAGTGTTCGGTTTCTTTATCAATAAAAGAAAACCAGATGTGAATGACGGTTCTTCTCATGTTCTACTTAGGTGCCTAGGTGCATATATATTGCTCATGTGGTATGCAGCTTTAATGCTGAGATAATGTGAAAGATATTTTGTCTCTCGATATTTAACATAATTAACTGATGTAGGAATATACACTCATTTCTCTATTGCCATGCAGCCTATGCTCCCAGTAGTTCCCTGCAGAACTAGAATAAAACATATTAGACTGGAACAAGCATTTTCATTAGTTTTGTGAGGACATAAACAATAACACAACAGTCAATATAATGACAAATATTGTAAATTTCATCCTTTCCCTACTCAATGTGATTTGATGTACAATGTAATTGTACTCTGACTCTATCAGTCCCAGATAACTAAGCCAAATTCCCATCTGAGAAATGTCTGTTTTTGGTACCTGTGCAAAATCTCAAAGTGTACCATTTGGTTTCAAATCCTAGGTATAAATTTTAGAATCAAATGTTTTAGGATTGGTAGGGAATTTCCTTTTTCTTGCAACTCAAGCTGATTTTGATCTCTGCTCTTTAAGAAAAAAAGAAGTGACATCCCTATAGACACTAAAGGGAATAGACCCATATCTTAAGTATTAATGTGATTTCTACTTTTCTGTACTAAAACCTGTTTTTGAAAACCTTGTTGCCATTAAGCAGTGCTGTTTTCTTACAACATTTCTGCACAAGTTTTAGTTATGCTTTATATATAGTTTAGACTTGACTAAGTAGCTATTTCCTGTAATGAATGACAAAGCTATTAAAAGCTCAACTCTTGTTGTAATCCACAGATTGCTAACAAGAAAATCTGCGATCATATGTATGAAATGTTGAGTTGTTTGAGTTTGGGTTAGGTGTCCTCACGAGCTAATATTTCCATATATTCTTTGCAATATCGCCAGGATAATAACCTTTCCATTGGCAGAGAAAAAAGTTTGAACAAATTCATTTAGATAAGCAAAATGATCAAATTTGTATGAATCATCATTTTTCTTTAAGAAGAAATCCCTCTTCCTTTTCATAAGTACCCATCTTTGAAGCATAAATACTTTCCAGATTAATTAGATGATCCCAGAAAGGCCATTAGAGGACTTCAACATCTCCTAGGTAATAAAACTTCAGGGAAGAGCCAGCCAAAGGCTGAAAGTAGTGAGGAAACCAATGGGAGCTATTAAAGAATTTTCCACGGTGTTACACACACTTTCTCTCCTTAGGATGAGTGGCTGTTTTATTCTGGCTTCTCTCTGCCACACAATTTCTCCAGCTCACCCTTATTCCTCATTATGCTGTTTTTCTTCACTGCTGACATTTTCATCTCTTTAATAAAATGTGTTGTCTCTCTCTAATTTATATGCAGCTTTATTTTTCACAAGTCTACTTATGCCATGCACATAACACACCCTAAAAATAAGAGTGGAACAGGACTGTATCCCTTCAGCCCATCTTTATTACTTTCTCCTGTTCACAGTCCTCACACTCTGTCCGTCTTGTCTATCCAGACTGAAGCCTCTTTGAGACTTTGGGCTAACTGGTGCAGAGTCTTCTTCAAGGAGACTTTTAATAGTTGGTCTTCAGGTACTTCCATGCTATATGCAGTTAGTATCTACTTCAGTGAACAGGTTTGGACATGAATTGATTCAATATCCTGGCTTCCATGAAAAAAGACACCAGTGAAGTTCTCCCAGAAAAATGCACTTGGAGGGATCTAGCACAGGTCCATTTGTTTCCCTAGGGTGTCAACAGGATTTTCATGCCTGCACATGCTTCCTACATCTTTTGTCCTTTGCCTCATCAATCATATGGCTGTTTTTTCAAATATTTTAATACTTTTTTTCCCCCTGGGGTACACATATTGTGGGTGAACACCAACCTCAGTGACATAAATGCTTTCCCATTCATTTCAGTGGGGCCAGGATTTCACATTTCACACAATACTTTCAATGTGCTATGATCTTCTCTGCTGTAAAGAAATCAAAGCCAGTTCAAAGCTTTTTGTGTGTGTTTTTTAGTCAAAGTATGAAAGGAATGTTTGCAGACAAGCTCTAATTAGAAAGCAATGAGGGGTAACAGCTGCATATTGCCTGTGGTAAGTTTATATTTCATTAAGCAACAAAACTGCCAGAAAGCTCAGAATTATAAGCCTTAAACCTAAAAACAGCCTAATCACTTCCAAATCTATTTTAGCTCGTATGTCATTATTTTCAATTTTTTTAATATATTGCTAAAAGAAAAGAGGTCTTATAACTAACAGTGTGATATTTAAGTGTTACAAGTGCAGAACGAAACCTTGTGTTCTTAATCAGAAATGTGATAATTTATCTGCATTTATATCCATTCAGCATATTTGAGAGAATGAAATAAAATATGGTGAGTTGTATTGCTTTTTTATTTTATTCATAGATCAACCTTAATTATTTGATCAAAAACTTTATGTTAATTTTCAGTAATTTAATCAAATGCCCAGAATCTTAATCCTCTAACACAAATGCCTGGAAAAACTTTGAGTAAATTATTCAAAGCTGCAGCTATTTTCCCAAACTATGAATCTGACAGACTGAACATGTGGTTTCTCCACACTGGCATATGCTTCTTCTCTTTTGCTTTATCTTCTGAATTGTCATAGACTGACCAATGGTTATTTTAGATGTTTCCTGTCCCTGATAGAATAAAATATTTAAGCAAACAGAATTTCTGAAATAGTTCACAATCAGATATACTTTTTTAGATGATTTAATTAAAACCAGATAGTTACTGCTCAGCCCCCAATCCTATGTTCTAATTGCCCCCATGCTGTATTATGGATCGTCTTCACTGTGCCAGGGGTTGGCCTATAATGTTATAGACTATGAAAGCCAGCCAGGTGCTGGGTAAATACCTCATCCTGCCTGTTAAAAAGCTGCAAAGAGGACCAAGAGGAAAGTCAGCTACAGACAGTTGTTGACAGTAGGAAACAGCCCCCAAAGCTGTGGTAGAAGAGATATTCCCTCATATGGATCCCATGAGGACAGCTGGGCCAGAATTGGGCAATAGGATCTTCAGTTCTGGCTTTAGTGGCTTTTTCTGTTTTATAAAATGAAAAATATTTTTTCATCTTATAAAATATTGGTAGTAAACAAATAAGTCTGTTTTCTACGGTGAACACAGAAGGAAAGGATTTTTTTGTTTGTCTATTGCCTAAGATAAGTGCCTGAAACAGGACTTAGGAACCACTGGCTATACCCATTGAAACCCACCCAAGGTCACCAGCAGTGTTTGCCTAGGCAGATGAATACTGCCCAGGTTGGCTAAGCTGGAGCCAAGCATCATGAGAAGGGAAAAACCCAACCCAGCGTAGCTGATGGAATAACAAACTCTTCTGGAAAGCAGTGTCCCAGATATGAATATCAAAACTGGTAACCGTTACCATGACCTTGACTTCAGTAACTGGGTGCAGGACAAACAAGGGAAGGGAAAGAAGCCTGGAAGAGAAATACTTTAAATAGCATCTATTTCTTGTGTTATCACCAGCTGTGCTCTTACCTTGTGCAGATACTCTCAATATTTCTGCATAATGAGGCTAAGACCACCTGATAATATCAACACCATTGTTCATAAAACAGAATACACAAACTGACTTTATTTAATAACTCAGGACTCTGATGTGCAGTCCCTGTCAATCTCACTGTGGCGCTGCCTGGCTGATTGCTGCTGCAGCAGTCTCATTTCACAGCTCCACAAACTAATCCACAGGACAACACCTGTTTACCACTGCCCTCTGGCTACGGAGATAACTTCTGAAGTTAGTTGAATCATCAGCACTATAGCGCCCCGTATCACACTTTTCAGCACACTCATGTTCTCACATACTCAAGTTTTAGTGTAGAGGCATCCTCAAGAAAACTTGCAGTTAGAACCCATCCCACTGAAATATTGCAGGAAGAAAATTAACTATGCAGCAGTATCAGCAAGTTTATCTTCTGTCTCCATGAAAGAAAGCAGTGCAAGTTTCTCCACAATGCTCCATCAGCACTCCTGAAGCCTCAGTTCAGAGAATAATTGTGTGCTCAGTGTGACCATTTGTTCCTTGAACTGTGCTAAGACCAGTGCTGGGACAGGACTGTGGCTTTTGGCATGGGATATGTACACTCTAGATTTTAACCACTGAAAGCCACATCACTGCCAGTGTGGTCCATTGCCATCTGAAAATGTCCCGGGTTTTGCAAACACGCTATTCCAGAGCTCCCCCTTCTTTTTATGCATCTGCTTTTACCTGGTACCAAGGGGGCTGAAAGGAAGCACAATGCGGCTTTGGTTGTAACAGCTTGAGATAGGGATGTTCCGAGAAAACTGGATACTACATCCTGATAGGTAACATGCTCTACATGGTTTCAAGGAATCTAAACCAACAACCATGTGCCATTTGTTCACTTAAATGGAAATGGTTAATTAAATTCTCATGGCTGGTATTTTTTTACAACAGCAGTGGCTAACAATGATTAAAGTAACTTTTTTTTTTTCATTTACTGATGTTATCACTGTTTTAATTATTCCTTATCTTAAAGCAATGTGGCAGCAGAGAGGTTTCATATTTTATTGAAATAAAAGGTTTGTTACAGTATGTTAATAGGGCAAAGTTTCTTGTTTTTTACAAACAAATGTATGTAAGAATGAACCCTGTGAAACTCCATTGCTTATACATTGAATCAAATCTCTGTCTTTGGAAGTAGCTAAGTTCTGTAAGTTTCTGTTCTGTTTTTTATTAAGGAGGGGCTTTTTTGCTCATCTTTCTGTGGTTTCCTCTTTGTCATGAGAAGGATGTGAGTCTTTGTACAACTTTTAGACTCAGTAACTTTTTGTGAAGTTAGCAGCTGACTTTCAATGCATGTTTCACAGCTATTTCAGTGGCTTTGAAGCAACCTGTGTCACCTTGAATTGAATTACAGTTAGATTTAACCTATTTGCAATCTGTTAGGTATTGATTATTAAATATTATTAGTCAATCCAAAAAAAGCTTCATCAGATGATTGTGGGGTTATAAACATACTGGGGTGCAGGTGTTTGAACAATATGCCAGATCATTAATGAGATGAGGATAAATTTTGGAAATAGTAAATCATAGTTAAAAGAAGTAACTTATTAAAATCACTGCTGTAGTATGTCTGACTATGGTGAACTGACTTATTCATACTTTGAACGAGTGTTCTGAGTTTATCTTTAATTCTCTTTGGCAAATATCCAAGAAAATTATCTTGAAAATCTGATGGCTTTCTTTGTCTTAATTCTGTTTTCTAAGTGCTTCTTCCTGATGCCAGACTGAGTTGCCCAATAGGAAGGTTACTTTTACAGCTTGCTAAATGGTGGATGGTTCTGTAGTCAGAAGATAAAACAAAGACTGACTAGTAGCTGTGGAGGCAATCAATGCTCCAAACATATCACTGCACTTTGAGGAAACAACAGTTGATGACAATAGATAATGCCACCCTCTGTACTGAGAACTAGAAGTTTGTTTAAAAAAAAAAGATTCCCACATTGAACCTACAATGCATTAGATGTACAGCCAAACAAGTACAAAACATCAACACAACTGTCCAGTACAAGGGCAGAATGACCTAAGGACTAAAGCTAACTGGCATCTGCATCTCTGTGTGACTTGTGAATATGAGTTGTCAGCCCCCCCTATCGGATAGAGAGCTATCAGCCATATGTTAGCACCATACTCTACACCAGCACCATGTATTGCATGTCAGTGCTGTGTGTCATCTCTTTGCATGGCCTGGTCAACCTTAGGGGCTGCTCTCTATGCCCAAATATGACTATGTGACAAGCAACGAGCAAGTCAGACTTCTCAGCAAATAGCCTCTCAGAAATACCACTTACCTGGAAGGCCTCAGTAAAAACAGAGGTAGCTGCAAATGTCTGACAGAGAAGTCAACTCAGCAAAGACCCAACTGCAAGGTACGAGCATAGACAGCAGCCCAGCCCTGGCCAAGGGCAGAAGGATTCCTGGGGCAGGACTCCTTTAATCCACTCAGAAATTTCCAGTAAAGATCAAAACAGATAGTATGGGAGAGCTGGTCTGGTATAAGAAGCCAGTATTTGGAAACTGGGAGGTAATGTGCAAGGGGAAACCGCACAGGCACCTAGAGATTAGTGTTGAGATGTGACAGGTTAAAGGAGAGAAGACTAGATTTCTCTTACTGAAGGAAAGTGGAATTGCAAGTACTGTGCTGGAAACAACTGGAATCTACAGTAAATTCCACCACAAGCTTCTGAATATGAGCTCCTCTCAGTCGAGCAAGAATGTGTTTCTAGCTTAATTTTGTCAGTCTTTGTGGGTGTCTGTTACTGTAAACCTGGAACATACCTGGACCTCCTCTCTGTGGCTTTCCTGTTTTCAGCTCAGTTCTGAGAACCAGCCCAGCAGTGGTTTCAGCAGTAAGTGACACCAGTGGTCACCTTGTTTAGCCAACAGTCACCCTTTCCTGCAACTTTGCCCACCTCTGTCTGCAGAACCAGACATCCCTCCACTCTGTGCTTTCACAGGTGCTAATAAAACACAGCTTTGCAGGCTTTTTGCAGCCCTGCTGCAAAACTTCGACCACACTCCCTGGCCCAGACTGCTCCATACCCAGAGGGGCAGATGGGCAGGCACTTCCTCAAGACATGGGGATTTCAATGCTAGCAAAGCCTTTCCTCCTGTTGCACGTGGAGGGAATAAGGACTCTGCTCGCCTCAGGGTGAACAGAAAATGAGTCAAGGTTACTGCTCGGCTCACTGCTTCTGCACCTCCCTGGGGACAGGCCAAGGCCAGGCCAGGATGTGGGCCTGTGGGTAGGCCCAGCTCAGCAGGGCCCGTGGTGGGGTAGGATCAGGCTGAGGGGAGCTGGAGACCAGCCCTGCTGCATTGCTGCTGGGGCAGGGGCTGATCACCCTGGGGGTTGACATGGGTCCTGGGCTGGTGCGGGGTGGGGGGGGCCGAACACGACACGGACAGACCACAGAGGCTGAGCAGGGGCAGTCAGGCCTGGTGGTGCCCTGGGGGCCTGGCAGTAATGCCCTTCCACCTGCTACATCACCCATAAAAGAAAAAAAAGGTGCTGTGAATGAAGTCAAGTCATTACAGGACGTCATACACACCAAGCTCAATATCTGAGCTGGAATTAACCTGCTGGGTTATGGTTTCCAGACTCTTATCACTCATTATTCCCCATCAGTGACTGAGATACAGCCACTGTTCGCAGGAAGAGAGCGAGTGAAATCTTTGCCTTTGAGAGGTTAAACACCAACTAGTTGTTGTTTGGCTGCAGGGTGCAAAACATCTCCTGTGGGATGGGAAGAAGAAGAATATCATTTCTGCTACTTACCTGACAAAGATAAAAGGAACTAATTTGTGTTTGCGACATCCTCTGAGACTGAAAAGTGTTAACAGTGGTGTATTGCTCTTTTCACTTTTATATCGCTTCCCCTTTTTTTCCCCAGTTTTTCCCAGTTTCTATCATTATGTATTCCAGCCCTGACCCGGTTCTCACTGGCATCTTTTAAGATTTTCCTTCTCGTGACCTTCAGTGAGAACTGGATCAAGCCCCCATGCACCACACTGGCAGGTTTTATTTCGCTATGGCCAACTACCAACCCAGCTTTGCAGTGTCCACTTTATCTGCACAGCCTTTATGAGACTGGGCTTGCTCTACTCAGTGCAGTGACACGGCCGCTGGTCAATAATCAAGGCCAGCATGTTGATGTGTTGGCATTATTTATTCATGCCTCTGCAACATTCCAAAGTTTACAGTATTTGGTACATACTAATGCCATAACAAAGAAGCAGAGAAACCCTGCAGATGGTTACTTCCAAACTGTTGGCAAAAAAAGACGTAGAGAATATTTGGAAGATAATGGGAATACACCAAGAAAACCACAGGCTTCTTCAGAAACATAGCAGGTCCTTCTGTTAGTAGAAGTCTGTTAAAATCCATAGCAAAAATCTTGTTTGTTTTGGCAGATGTTAGACAGGCACTGTGTTAGAGAAGTACAGTTACTCCTATTACAATCAGTTATACTTTTTCAACTAAGCATTCCCTGAAAGTGTGAGATCATGAACTAAGCTGTGAGAATAGATGATTTTGTGGATCACCAAAAAAAAATTAGGGAAAATAATCTAGGAAAAAAAGAGAATTTTTTTTCTCTCTCATAGTAGAATATTAGTTGGAAAAATATTTGCCTGTTTAATACTTTAACTCTTTGAAAATTAATTTAGTTAAATAAATATTTAGTAATGGAGAACTGAAGTATTTAGTTTTGAATAACATCACAGAAAAAAATTTGAACATTTAAAGCTTTTGTTGTGTTTTCTCATTCAGCAGACATCTCATTCACTGTCAGTCTGAAATTGAATTTTTCTGTAAGTACACATTCAAAAATGTTTCCTCAACCCAGGCACAATGAACAAGGTGATCAGTACTTTCCCATCACACTAAGAAGTAGGGGGAAGTCCAATACAAATTGTGTTATCCAAGAGGCAGTTTCTTACTAAAGATGAGTAAACATTATCTGTACAAAGGGGAATATTTTCAACTGTTCTCATAAAGCTGTGGTGGTGTTAGTAAAGCTGTAAAGCTGGGAGATACTTTTTAAAGGTGGTGCACTAAAGCAGCAGCATCTAGTTCTAATGCACAGCACGGTATTTATCAAAACTGTCTTGTCTGTCTCATGGATCTCTGTGAAGGGAATTTTTTTTTATCCAGTCAGTATTATTTTTCAGTCAGTCATGTGTAAACTCCAGGAATGTCTCTTCTTCCACATCCTTTCCAAAAAGAAACAATGCCACTGTACTGACCAGCACAGATTAACAGCCCACCTGAATCTCCCTAGAACACAAAATCAGACTATCAATGTGTGTTCCTTGCTCTTCAAAGGAGCATGCAGTGCCACCTGCAGTGCATAAGCATGTTTGGAAATGTTCCTTCTAACCTGTTCCAACCTATGAAATGGATCAGTTGGTTTATGTCACTTCATGGGACTTGGGTGAGGTATAAGGAGAGGTTGCTTTTCAAGCCTGAGGGACTCTTTGAAGTCAATGTTTAGACCAGCACACTGCTATTATAATTCTATTTCAAAAGGTATTTTTTTTATTGTTGACATAAATTGATTCTCACTTCTTTAGTGACTGGCCCTTCTAGACTTGGCGCAGAAGATGTCAAAAGCAAGTTCCAAACAGCACTTTTGAGTTAATTCTGTACTATTCAGACATTGACATCTGGAAAGGATTGGATGATTCAGACCCTGAAAGTTCTTCTTTCTCTCCAATAACTACAGGTGGTGCCTAAGGAGATCAGCTTAGCTAAAGAAATGCACCTGAGGTTAACTGAGATAGTCCCAGACTCAAATTCCCATATTCTGAATCTTGTTGTATATATTGAGGTAAAGAACTCAAAGTTTTAACACTTCTTTTTCACAGCAATAAAGTCTCTTACAAACATGGTTAAAATCACTGTGAATCTGCTCAGCCTCATTAAGTGTCTAGCACTGCTTTCGTCCCAGTGAAAAGGAAACCATTGTTAAAAGCATATCACTTCCTCTTTGTAACTTTGCTTCTTACCTGCCAAGCATTTTTCTGCAATAATTTCTTTTCCCTACAGCACACAACATGTTGCTGGTTATTTTTGTGTGACTTCCATATTTTCTCTCACATCTTTTTCTACCAACAATTTTAAGAGTTGCTTTCCAAAGATATTTTGATGGCTTTCCTGAAGATGTGACTCCCCAGCTGGCCACCTTGCATGTTGTGCCAGTTTTAATATCTTCACAAGAGTCAGGCAGAGGCAAAAGTTGTGCATATTTATTCAGCTGGAAAAAAGAAGAAAAAATGCTTTCTCATGCAGAAAGGAAGGAAGTATAATCCAGTTTCACTTGGCATTTAGTCTCATTTTACCAATTATAAATCACTTTTCAATATTTAGGAACTGATCCTGATCTTAATTGCCTCTTTGCAAATCCAGGAGTTTCCCAATTTCCTACCTATGGCAGCAGTAGATTGTTCAAGCCCAGCTTCCCATTGATTACAGTAGGATATTAAAAACCTGCACAGGACTTAGGCTGTTGGATCTGTGTCCTATTCAAGAACCTAACTTGCCACTGAACTTCTGTGTTGAAATCAGACTCTCGTGCTTGACTGACACATAGAAAAGTCTCAAAGCTCGGTGCAACGTAGCCAGTAACAAAGATGAAAATAAAAACCATAACTAATTAGACATGACAGCAGCGACATAATTGGGTTAAAATGAGGTCTTGAACTCTTCAGACTGCCAAGTTTTTGCTCTGAGAGATTTGAAAGGGCTTAAATGATCCAAACTGTCTGTGTTTTGTTGGCCTTTACCTAACAGATTCATCCTTCAGCAGAGGCCAATTTAAGCCTGTAAATGAAGACATAGCCAAACCCTGACACATATCCTCAATGTGCTTGGTAAGGGCTCAGAGCTACTGAACAGGCATTTTCTGTTTTACCCACAGTCACCACACCATGACTGATTTCACAGGTGGTTATGTATGTTGCTGAATGGTTGTCAGTTAAACAATTCTGCCTTTATATCTTTTTAAAAAGGCACTCCAACAAATCACAAGTTTATCAAAAAAAATCCTTACAGTTTGTTATCACCAGTGCTGGTGGGAATTTCCAAAGATGGACATTTCATCCCAAGTCACTTAGTCCTCGATTACAGCAGAACTGTAGAGATGGGAGGTGAGCCCTGGTACTAACACTATCCCTGCTCCTGTGTCAAATTCAGACAAAGGATTTTATGGTATCCATGTCATTCTGGAACAGACTTGTAACTTTCAGCTCTAGAAATACTTCTTCCTAGAGATCCATTTTGGTATTGTGTTCACAGATAACCTGGTTCTCCTGATAAGTTGCTAGTGGCCACAGGAGAAGCCAATGAAATGAACCTGTCTGCCTTTGCAATGAAACAAATGGAGAATGCTCACTAAAATCTAGGGGAAGAAGCTTCTCACACTTGGGCAGTGATAAGGTGCTGGGGGCACAGATGTCTGTAAATGCTCCAGCTAGTTCCAGAAAGGGACATTGCTAGTTTCCTCCCTGTCTCATTGTCATATCAAACTAGTGATACCACCTAAATATTAGAAATCAGGTTTAAGTCATCACCTCCTTTTCCATATAATCCCACCAATTGTTTCATATATGTGGTAATATTCATAATATACTGTACCTTGTCAATTATTTTAAATATATATATTGATCTTTTATATAAAACTATTTCTTCATTATCACAGGTGTAACATTAAATCATAGCCTGAATAAATATCTATCCAAGATTTCTTAGGCATTGTACTGAAGTCATGATGTTTCTAAAGGTATAGGCAAGATGATGTACAAGTCTTTCCCAGGGACTTCGGATCAGCACTGAAATTGCTGGTACCAGGAAGGCAGTCCTCCAGAACCATTTCACCATCTACAGGTTTCCCACAGAGAGACTGCCCTCTCCCTGTTCAAAACACCCATGGCTGCCTTCAGATCAATCTCAGTGCTGGATTAACAGAGTTCTCAATGCAGGGACACGTGAGGCATGAGCCAGGCTGAGCAGGAGCTGGTACACATTCTTTCAGCCCTGCCCCACTTTGGCATCCAGGATGATGATGTTGGCAAGGACATCTTTCCGTGCTTTATTCTGCAGTGTCCTGAGCCCTCCTCACCACTATGTGACCTATGTGACCACTCTGTGCTCCTAGCGCTGAATTCATCTATGTCCTGTATTATCCATACTTTTACTTTATGTGGTTAGCCTGAAAAAATTAACAGTAAGTTTCATCCCTATTTTTGCTTCATCCAGCACAAGGTATCCCTTTGGGATACAGGTGTGACCCAGACTCCATTGCATATATCACTTCAGCACTGTCTTTGAAAAATTACTAAAGAATGTGTTTTGGGCTTTTGGAGGGGTTGCTGTAATGAGTGGGTTAAAGACAGTTTAGAGCACAGAATGGGCCAGAAACGTCATCCTTGCTTACAGTGCCAGTGATCCTGTAACCTTATCTAGATTAGTACAACCAAAAGCAGGGTGTTCTGTGATATTGTTAAGCTATCTAAACAATGTACTCTTCAGTATCAAAGAACAGCCAAAACGATCATCAGCAAAATTCCTTTTATAATAATACAACAGCAATTAACACAATACCTTGAGGAACATTATATCATTTTCCTTGGAAGACCTGGAAGACTTGGAAGTAGTTCATAACCTTAAATATGGGCTGTTCTTTTTCAGCTATGGGATGCTTGACGGGCTCCAAGAACAACTGTAACTTCTGATTTGTTTAATTTGTAATTTAAAGAAAGTACAGGGAGAGAAGGTCACTACTGAAACTGAGTAACATCTCTCAAGATAATCAAAAGTCATGTAACGTAATACTCACAATTTCATATTACAATAACATGATTAAAACATAGGGAAGGATATTGTTCATTTTGATGTTTTGACATAAGCTTGTATTTTCCTCTACAAAGTAACATTTCTTTACTGTAAATCTAGTTTGGTGAAATAATGGTGTGATAGGTGACCTTCAGGGATTTCCAGAGTTTGGAGTTAATTTAATGAAAAAGCCGATACTGACTTTTTAAGGAAAGTCCCTTGCACAAGGACTGTTGGTACTAATGCCTTCCATCAATCTTTTAATGGCCTCCTTTGGACTTATGACCTAATCCTGCAAAGGACTGAAACATGCCTGACTAATAGCATGTAGGCTGTCTTGCTGACATCAACAGGATGTCAGAACACACATTGATAGTCAATACTCATTCTGAGCATTATGCATACAGGTAAGTGCTCTGCTAAAGTGGACATCTTTAATATTAATAAGAGTTTTGTCCTTCACTAAATACAGTGTTCAGTCCACTAGGAAAGAAGGATGGGCATTGCTTAACTCAAGGCACCCCTATAGTGAATATTAAAAAGGGTAACTGCCAAAACCCAGAGAGAGTTATATGTCTAGTTTCTGCAAATAAACAGTAAGAGTTAAGCAACTCATAAATCTCCCTCTCCCCAAGCTCTCTAAGTATTATCAGAAATTTATTTATTAGAGTTTGTCTTTCTTCATTTTGCCCTGCTAAACTTAATGCAGTCCAGTAAGATGAGATTGCCAGAAGACATACCACTGGTTTCCTGTGCTTCATCTTCAGAACACAATCTCACTACCCACAGGACAACTTATTCAAGCCAGAACACAGACTTTATCAATCCAAACAACAAAAAATAGGTATTTTCTTCATTCCACCTGCATGTCTCACTTAAAGATACAATTCATTTATTTGTATGTGAATGTTTGCTTGTGAAAATAGCTGCAAAGGCAGTGCTGGATCCTAAAAAAATTCTCTTCTTATCTACAAAGCATGCTTACACAGTGAGAAGACTCAGTAAACTCGTCCCTGGGACTCTTTCATGTACCGTTCCCAACAGAGGTGCAACTGGTAGACTTGCAGAAAGCCCACGCAATCACCCACTGTGCATACAGAGAAGCTTGAAGAAAAAACAAACCGAAAAAACCCACTGCCATTGACTGAAGAGTGAGAGACTCCAGCTCCCATCAAAAAATGCCTTAATTCCAAAGAGGAAGGCTTGGCTTTTGTTTTGTAAATATCCAAAACAGCACGTTAGGTGTGAATATGTCTACCCTTACAAAAAAAACGCAACAAAACCTGATTCAGCTGAAGTGTGAAAGTCAAATTCCCTTAGAAAGCAGGAGCTGTGTCCTCTATTTCAGACTAGCTCATGCAAGAAGGCCAGCTGAGGTGCCCACACTCTGTTTTAGGAGGTCAGGTTTGCAAAGGTTTATTGTAATTGGTTTGCTTTTCATTACTCAAAATACGAGGGGGAGGGGGGGTGGAATAAAATAACAATTTAGAGAACATTTTAGCAAAAATAGGGCATTTTACTTCCTAACATGAACAGTAGATGTCCTCCTTACCCTGAGCCAGCTGTTCAACAGCTGTGCTAGCCTTAGGGTTTCCCACCTGGGGAAGGGGTGCTTGTGCTCACATTTGACTTGTCAAAAGGACAAGGCTCCTTGTAATAGTCATGACTGACATTCAGTTTTTGTGGGCCCATGTCACTTAAAATGGGAGGAAATTCAACTTCATCTCTTGGTGTGTTTTGAGGCTTAGTCCCAGGCACACAGGTAAGATTTGCTTAAAGCACTTTGGAATATATTCCCTCCTCCAGGCATTGCTCTTTCAGATGCATAATTGGCAGGATCTGAGTAATGAAGGTTAAGAGTACACTATGCAGATCAGTAGTTTACAAAACAACTTCAAACAGAACAACCAGTTCTTAGATCAGTTTAGTGAGAGAACTGCAGCTTTTAACAATTCTTAAAAAATCAATATCCACCTTTCTTTATTTACAGGCTTGCACACCATGCCCCACCTCAATGAAGAGTTAAAATTGCCCCAGTGTAAGATACTTCCTCACAATGTACTGCTGTCAAACCCCATTGCTTTTCCACAAGAGCTCCTCCACACTCAGTTAAATTCTTTCTCTAGATAGCAGCCATATAAGGCCAGGAATGAGGATACAAAACGTGTCCTCCGATAATGTCTGTGCAGCCATCTGAAATGCAACAGAAGTGTAATTATGTTACATGTTGTCCAGAGGAATTGGGAATCTGGATATTTTTATCCTTAGATGAGTACTTACATCTCAGGGGTAGGATAACAGCAATTAGAGAGAGAAGGAGAGCTAACAGGTGGCTTCTCATAGCTGCTGTTGTTTACTGACAAGTGCATTGTAAATTATGATACAATCTTTTCTATTTAAATGTCGTCTACAGGAGATAGTGGTTGAAAGGTTTTAAGAATAGGTCCCTCTCTTGAAGTTTCCCTTTACATCATTAATATTGTATTATTTAACTGCAGCTTGGTTTCTTTAGGTTCTTTCTTCAGATTTCTTTAAAACCTGCCTGTTTCTTGAATCCCCAACTTGTGCCAACATTAATTGGTCCAAGACTTCCAGGAACTTCAGCAGCCCTTCACCACAGGTATTATATCAGAAAAAAAGTGCACAAGAAAATTCCTGAGCATTATATGGGATGAATGTATAATGAAACCTAAGTGTCTCAGAGAACTTACTGCTCTTGTTACTTTAAAGAAAAAGAAAAAAGATGGAAATATGTGAAAAGAATGATCTGGCCATATTCAAGCTGGTGAACAAATGGGAGAATAAACACAGGGCCCAGCTAAAAGTGTTCACAGAACACCAATGAAAAGGAAAACTCAAGGCATGTAAAGTAGAAAGGTAATTCCAAAACTGTGGACCAAGATAAATCAGCAGCCAGCAAATCCACAGCAGAATTATATGCCCAGGTAACATTTTCAGTTGAAAGACTAAAAAAGATTCATACATTAATTTTTTGAAAGCCACTGAGAATTTGCAGTTGTCTGTTGTCTGATAAGCTTAGGAACGTCTCACACAAAAGACAAGCTACACACATGGAGGGCAGAGCAATTTGTATTTTCTTAGCAATCATTTTTGAGGGTGCAGGATTCAGATGCAGAAAACCCTAGAGCATGCAAGTGTCAAAGCAAAAAGAAATCTAATTAGTGGTCACAAGAAAAAAATAAAAAGACACAGTGGTGGAAGAGACATTTCTGTATTGCAAACCTCTGTGTCTGCACCCATGTTTTACATACCTTGCTGGTAAACCACTACAAAAAAACAGCATGCCCTTGTGTGAAGAACTTAAAAAGACTGATAACATCTTAAGTACCTTTAGAATGAACCAGAAACTTGCCCAATACAGCTAGCTGTTGGTTTTATTCAAGACTTAAAAAACAGCAGCTCTCCAGACTGTTGAATGAGATTATAGTATTGAGATGCTTGTTTCTATGGCACAGAATCTTAGTAGTTATAAGCCAGTCTGAAAACACATACTTGATGCAACACAATGTAACACATTTCATACTTCAGAAGACTCTTCCAAAGCTCTTTTAAAAGAAAACTTGTGACTTTTAGAATTCATCAGCTCATAGAAGAGCCAGCTAGTTACCCCAAAATGACTCTCCATCCTCCAGCTAATCCTAGGATTATTCACCCACTGGAGGTTATCGCTGCAAAGAGGGTCCTAAAGGCATAGCTACATTCCAGTCCTTTATGGCTTTGCCCTCTCAGTAAATGGCTTGTTTAGAAAGCAACATAAGAGACAAAATGGGCAACAGACCCATGTTCTGACCAGACAGAAGACTTGCATTTCCACAGCATAATATATAATGCTGGATTCTTTCTGCCAAGTACATTCAACTTCATACAAGGCTTTGAGGACTCTCTGAGTTAACTTCATCTACTTGTATTTCTGTGCTACTACATTTTTCTGTGATATCACACAGTAAATACATGAAAATAGGGAAGCTGAGCAAATAGCTGAGGCAGAAAAGACAACATGTAAATATCATGAGACACTAGTACCAGAGAAGAAAGTAAAATAGGTATCCTCACCACATGTCCTGTCCCTTCCCCAGCAAGCCCCTAGGAGTGTGTCCCCCAGCCACTGAGGGATGTGTCTAAACAAACACACTGGAGTGGGGTTGGGAATGGGGCAGCCCGGAGAGGAAACAGGGAAGGCACCCCAGCTCTGCCTCGCTGTGCTCCCAGCAGCTGCGTGCTCTGCACCACTCTCCTGCCCTCCCTTCCCCAGCCCCAGCCAGGTGCCAGCCCTGCGGCTGAGCTAGGACACTGCCTGAACACCAGCACCCAGTGGCTCTGGAAGGTTTAGGACTGTGGTTTCAGTTGGTCTCCTGAACTGGTCTACTAAAATCACACCTGATGTTCACCTTCAGCACCACAGAAAGCAGCAAGAATGAAAAAGGAGCATAGCCACTGGTGAAGAAAAATTATCAAAATGACTGAGTATGAGATAAGGGGCAGAAGCACTCAACACAGTACTGAACAAGCCATGTCAGTGACAAAGAGCTCTGCAATCTCTGAAAATAGCTCCATACCTGCCTTCTTCAGAGAAATCACAAACAATTACCCTTTGTCCCAGAAGGGAGTCCAATGCCAAATTTGAGCCAGCTGCCTGTCCAAGGTCTTCTACAGGTAAAACTCACATCAGGCTGGGCCAACTGAGCTCAAAGATGTGACACAGCCAGAACACAGCATCTTTCTGCAGGCTGATTGTAATGGGGATCAAGTCTTCAAGAAACCTTCCAGACTGTGTGGTAGTGACACTTCACTGAATGTACCTAGTTAGTTAATAGAATATTTGCTATTCCAAAATATTTAATACTGATGGAAGTTATTTCTATTATTTGGATATACATTTGGAAGTGAGGAACTATGCCTTTACAGGGTTCTAATAAGATTTATTCAGTCTTCAGGACACAATTCAGTTGCCTAAAACTACACATTTAGTGACATTTGAGATACCCTGGGTTTCCCAGACATGGGCATAGGGCTGGCAAATCTGACATAGCATCTACAGAAGACCCATGGCCTTCTGCACCAGGAGGCAGACCTAAGACACCCTAAGGCACTTTAATGGTGTGATACCCTTAGCTCTAGGCCACTAAACCACACTCAGTGCTATATGGATGCTCATCCAGCACAAAGCTAATGAGGTAGATGAGATGCTGAAAGAAGCAAATGACAGTTTCCTTGGCCCTGAGGGGCTCCTGAACAGCACAGATAACTCTCTACTGAAGAATAGACTGGGATTCATCTCTGACTTGGAGGTCACCTGGAGTGTCTAGAATGAACTATACATCTTGAACTGAATCAAGCCTCAATTTCTGTGAGCTGAGTCCCCCTGTGTAACTGGACATGTAGTTCCATGCAAGTACTCGTATGTTAGCTCTCTCCAAATGCTACAGAGAGAACGTGAAGGGGGGCAGATACTGTCTTCACAACACACCACAACAGATGATGCAATTTCTCACTAACACCTCTGCTGTAAGCTACATTGTTGGTGAGGTTTTTTGCCTATGCCACAGTTACAAATGTCAAATATCCTTAAGAGGGGAAAAAAAACCACATCCTTTTCACTTAGATATATATGCTAAACCGTAAAGAACGGAGAACACCAGACAGAAATCATGGGACCTCTCCTCACTTTATTCAGCTCTGCTGCTGTTATTCTCCTGGTAATTCATGGAGGTGAGTGCCCAATTCAATCTTTTGAAGGTAAATGCTGATGTACAGAGTCCCAGTTAAGTCAATATGTATTCATGTAAAGGAAGAAGTCGCAATTATTATTTGAGTTATTATTAGCTCTTTTCCACTGTCTGCATGTGTTTCTTCTTTTGTACAAACAAAATAATTTCTGAATGGGTAGTATTAATTAAAGTTGGAGTTCTGAGGAGTTAACAATGATTAGCTGACCTTTCTCTCCGAAGGCATACACATACATTAATGTCTTGATTTTCTGTCTTTCTAAAAAACAGGTTAATGTAATGTGACTTACACTATATACCCCAGTTTCCAGGTGTCTGCATGTCACATATTGTACAACGTTCATCACATGGCAGATCTGAGGTTGTTACTCACAATGAAAGCTAAGAAATTAACCATAGCAGCAAACTTCAAGAAAAGAAATCTGTGCAAGAGCAACAATGCTTTGGTGTATTTCTTGCCAAAGCTTACCCCACTGATCTAATTTTGGTCCCACAGAAACATACAGAAGTAGTACTGCTGAGCAATTTTAAAAGTCTACCCTGAAGAACAGCATTGTGACATACGTGCATACATGTGCGACTGTATACCTTGTAATTACATTAACTGTTTTTTCTAAGAGACTTTGAGTGTCTTACAGTAATCTGTTATCCCAGCTGTGTGTATTGTGACTTATTTGTCTTTTTAGGTTTGTGTGTGGATATCATTGGAGGAAATGAAGTAGCACCACACTCGAGACCATTTATGGCCCTTATCAATGGAACAGAAGGATTTATTTGTGGAGGAGCTTTGATCAAGGAAAACTGGGTGTTAACTGCTGCCCACTGTGATGTGTAAGTTCTTACTCTGATTCAGAGATTGTTCTTAGTGTGTATCTGCTGTTTCTGTTCAAGAAGTAAAGTTAATATACCTGGTGGTTTTGTGCATTTAGCATGATCATGTTCTGATTACTGTGTTTTATAATTTATATTTACAAACATGCTTCAGTGAGTAAAAAAATAATTTAACAAGGTATAATTATCATCAGTGTTTCTGAAGAGTTATTTTACAAGCTTCTAGCTGCATGCAAGCAAAAAATAGCAATACTGAAGTAGTGAATTTGGGGCAAAGGTTTAGCCCTGTTTTCTCAGTCAGCCAGTGCACTAGGCCAGAGGACTGGCCAGTCTAAATAGCTGCTCAGAAAACAGAAATAAATTCTTGTCATTTTATTCTGTGAAAGACATACAGTTTGCCACAGAAAGAGACAACGTGCAGTTATACAGGAGCAAAAATCCTCCAGACAGATGACAGGAGACACTGAGAGATCTCTGCTCTACTGGATACATTGGCTTGTCAGCCAAGCTTTTTTCTTCCTGTCTGACTCAAGTTGCAAATGGCTATTTGGCCCCACAGAGTCCCTTAGTGAGGCAAGATGTGAGGTTTAAATGACACATCCCACTCCTTGCCTTTGTAGGGCAGACTGGAGCTGCTGCTGAGCCAGACCTCACACAGGCTTTGTCAGTGGCCTGCCTGGGACCAGTGAATCACTGGACTCTGCAGACATCAGAGAATCGTACCCATCTCTCCTGTCCCCATCCAAACAAGGAGATATATGGGACCTACTACAAAGACAGCATAGGGCCCAAAAGCTGTAGTATTAACATAAGGTGAAGACTTTCTAAATGAGATGCATTTAAGAGATAATACAATAAATAATTAACCTAATGATGCTCAGTCTACAGTCAGACAGTTCTTAATAGCTGAAAGAAAGGAACAACCACTTCTTCAGCATTGTGTCTGCCACAGTAAGATGCAAATGAGGCCAGCCTACACATCTGCCCAAAGAATATTCTCCCATTCAGCTGTAATGTACACAGTCCCACAAACTGCTATACCTGTGGTGTGATGTAAAGGTCTGCTTGGACTGCTTGACCAAGGAGTGCGAGACTCCTGGTTTCTATACCAGAGAACCCCAGCAAGCACCACTTTGTCACCACTTCAATATCTAGTAAGTATATGAAGTTGCAGAACGAGTTGAAGAAAGGGAATGAGCTATGTCTCACATGGACTCAGAAAATGGTGTTTGAAATGCTGTTAGGGCAAAGCAATGGTACAATTCAGTCTAGTCATGGTTATCCCTGAACTAACAGTGCTGTGAGCTGTTCTTCTAAATTTTCAGCACAAATTGCAGAGGGCACAGTTGGTGAGACCACTTACCAACAGCAAAGCTGATGCATCCACCCCTCATTCAGTTCCCAAAGGGAAACAACAGGGTACTTGAACCCTGTCTATGCTCCTGGGAAGCTGAAAATATGATAGCATGAATTTTGATTCAGAGTCAATTATTTTAACTACTTGTGAAAACAAGGTAATCTTTTATGTTTTTCTAAATTACTGTTGCTTTTCAGGCATGAGAAAAAGACTCTGTAGCAGCTTGACATCATAGCACCACATGTAACAGCAAAGAGTTATGGAGTTACAGCAAGTGAATCCCACTAACCATGTTCTGTCTCTTCTCAGGGAAAGAGGCAAAGTTATTCTGGGAGCTCATTCACAGAAAGCAAGAGAAAGAGAAAAACAGGTTATTCGGGTTGCAAAACAAATTCGCTACCCACGCTACCATCCCAGTCGTAAGGAAAATGACATTATGCTACTGCAGGTATAGACCTACACATCACTTGCAGAATATGCATCTCCTACATTGTACCAGTTTCTTCCTTCTTGTGGGGGAGATGAGCCAAGGGAGTTTCTGGTGACTTTTTTCCTGGGGTGATACAGTCTGGTCTGCTAATCCAGCAGACTGGGGAATCAGGGATGCACTGGGAACTATGGCAATCAGCAATTCCTGCAATGCATGCAATTGCTAGAAGTAGAAAAATTTTGGAGCTTGACCAAGAATTTCAGTTTCTGGCTTTTTAGTGAAAGAATAAAGATTGTCCACAGGAAAAAGCATATTTCACACACAGAAATAATTGGGTTTAAAAGCCTGATGTTCTGGCTGAAAAACAGTTCTAATGAAAAATGTCTGACTTCTCTGATTCTCAGTTTGCCAGCTTCAGTGATTACTGTTATTTTGTCTTCCCAATGGTCTGAGAGCCAGAGAACTAAAACAGAGCAATTTTTAGAGGCAATATTTAAGCAGAAGCTAAATGGGTTTTTCATAAGACAAGGAATATTCATTTTCCACCTTCTTACATTGATTACATAAATACTATCACAAAGAACTGAGGAATCTCAAAAGGGTGTTGCAATAATCCCCCATTACCATAATGGAAAAGATCCAATGGTTAACATGCAGGGAGCTCTGTTAGAGTCTGCCCTATAATAACTATTTTCCATATCATCTACAGCTTAAGAAAAGAGCAAAACTTAATAAAGCTGTGCAGCTCATTCCTCTGCCCACCTCAGATGATGATCCCAAACCAGGAACAACTTGCACAGTAGCAGGATGGGGACAAACTCAAAATTATGCAAGGAAGATTTCTGATACCCTGAGGGAGGTCAATGTCACTGTTATCAGCCGGCAAATCTGCAATGACAACCATCATTATAAAAATAAGCCTGTTATAACAGAGAACATGATATGTGCAGGAGCTAAGAATGGAGGAAAGGACTCATGTTCTGTAAGTATATTTACTGTCTGTATCCACATAGATTATAATTAAAATAAAGTACTAGCTTTTACACATTTATAATTTCTGCCTCTTTTCAGTTCAGTGAAGAATTTTATTAACAATGAGTGAATTTACCAAGGCTTGTTTTTCTAAGCCTTGAAATCAAAACTTCTGATTGATAAATTCACCTTCACAGACTTTGGATGTTGTGGTTTTATTCAGGCATGGCAGATAGCTATTCTCTTCTTCAATAAAATTATTTATATGGAAAAATCTCAACAAAATAGCTTATGAGCCCATTCTCAGGCAGCTAACCTCAGTGGAACAACTTCTCTGATGTCAGAGGGCTGTAAAACAGGTTTTGCTGATAAAAAGCATATTGACTGGACCCCAAGCCAAACACACAACTGTATAAGAACTACCACATTTCAAAGGATTTAAATATTGAATTAATAAAGTTACAAAAAAGTTACCAATTTCTAGAGACTTTCTGCTTTTCAAGAGGAAATTTTCCAGCTTTTTCTTTTCATGTTAAAAAAGACTAACTATTCCTTAGCACTGAGCTAGATCAATTCCCCATTACTCACACTTGAAAGATCAGACTGAAGTCTTTTTTTTTTTGCTAATGAAAATCTTAACTTCCAAGGTGGAAAAAAAAGAAATCCACAACAACACTGTCTACAATTTTATTTCCTCCATGCAACGGGTGCAAATTTTATTTAAAAGAAGCATTTTTTAGCTTTTGTAAATTTGAATGACAATTTTTTTTTCCTTTTTCCAGGGGGATTCTGGTGGACCTTTAAGATGTAATAATGTGATGAGAGGCATCACTGCTTTTGGCAAGGCAAACAAGTGTGGTAGTGCTGATGGCCCTGGTGTCTACACTCGACTCACAAAGCAATGCCTTCAATGGATAAGGAAAACCATAGGGGGAGCCTAATAGAATGGGTTTTGACCAAGCAATTTCCTACTATGTACTTGTGTAATAATACCTAGTTTTGAAAAATGCTTTTGAAAATAGCTTCATTATACTGATAAAAGAGGTATTCTCTCACTGAATTTTAGCAGTTTGATGTCCTTATAGATGAAAATACTTTTGCCTGTTTTCAGGACAGATGTGATCTTAACAGGGCCAGAACACAGTGCTCTGACACAACAGCATTTGTAGCTTGTACTGTCAGCCATAGAGTCATTCAACAGGTGTTTGCAACTCAGGCTTCCAACATTCTTGCACTGCACATTCAGACTGAGCGCTACATGGATGAGTATTTCTGACCAAGAATCTAATCCAGCTGTTTGTGTCTTCACTGCATGCTGACCATATACTGCACTCTTCTGAATCTGGACTTCTGCAAATAAACCTGAAATTTGGTGAAATGCTAGGTACAACTCCAGATGCCTGAAAAACTTGGTAGTTTCTCTGCAGCAAAGCTCCTGATTTTACAGCTGCAAGGAACTGCTAAGCTTCAGAAAATTAAGTTTCAGCAACTGTGTTTGATTATGGGACATAGTAAGTGTGTATTTCCTAACTGTCTTGTATTTGAAACCTCTAGAATTCATCCCTTTATATACTTTGCATTTAATAAAGAAATGGCAATAAAAATCTACTGCTTGCAGCTGTCAGTTTATGTGGAAAGCTCCATCTGTTGCAGTACAGATAGTCTGTGTACATAATGTTTTGGATGTGCAATATGTTTGCAGAATGCACCAAGATGAGCAACATTATGTTAAAAAATCAGCTGAAAACCCATCATCCATAGAAATGACAGAAAGTGTCTCAGCTGGAGTACCAGTATGATAAAGCACTGTTCATAACATAAAACAATCTTGATTTTATGATGCTACTGCTGCTGTTTCAGATAAGCAGTGAAGTTTTTAAGTTCTTCAACAACCACTTGTCAAAGAGCAAACACACCTAACATGAAAAATGCTTCTGCCCATCTCTGTATGAACAGTGTTGGGCATTTTCAATGCCATGAACACTTCAAAAAGGGCTGTGTTGCTCTGGGGTTTTTTACTTGAAGTAGGCATTAGCTAAGAGAAAGCAGAGGACTTTAAAAAAAATCTTGTATTGATTTTAATTTAAAAATTATTGCTTGGTTCATCATGAGCAATTAACACCACTTATAAACACAACACAAGAAAATACAGTCTAAAACTTCACACAGATGCCTTCACCTGATCTTGTTGAGAAGAAATAGTAGTTTTGTCGTAGAGGAATAATGAAGGGTGAGGAGGGAGAGGGCCTAAACTACAGGGATATCTTTACTGAAAGTTTGATGCAGAACATCTTCTTTTATGTTTTCTGTCCACTGCAAACGTTACACAGTCAGAACTTTTCACATTCCTTATTCTTATTCATGAAATGTTTGTTCCGACTCGAGCTGAACACACAAACAAGCACACAAACACACAGGCACACACAAACACAGAAGCAAAGCAGGATCAGAGAGGATTCCCAGCCAATTAAGACTGCATCAGTGAAGCTGAGAGGAGAATTTGCCCCGCCTACTGGTACTGACACCCGAAGTGGTGACTTTGTTTCTGTCTTTGAACACACAGGAAATAAATAAGCCAAGTCCCAACTTCTTCTGTTCTTGTAGACTACCAAACCCTTGCTTAGGAAATAACTGATTCTAAAAACCTTCAGAAAACAAAAACACCTTATCAAACTAGTGAAAAATCCGTAGCTGATCCTCAAGACAATTGATCACCTAGAGCTATTATACTTTTACCATACATTAGTCTGTGTGATAGGTTGACCCTGGCTGGACGCCAGGTGCCCACCAAAGCTGTTCTATCACTCCCCACTCCTTCTTCGGACAGGGGAGAGAAAAATATAACAAAGGGCTTGTGGGTCGAGATAAGGACAGGAGAGATCATTCACCAATCACTGTCACGGGCAAAACAGACTCAGCTT
>JANZLQ010000079.1:63825171-63835245 GCA_026212715.1 Elanus axillaris | reverse complement strand
TGTCCTTGGACAGCCTGGCCAGGCGTATCTTGTCGTGTCCTCTCTCCTCTAGCCAGCTTTCTACAAAACTCTCCACACTGGTATACCTGGGAAGACACATGCCCTGTATATGCAATAATTTTTTTCCTCTTTTACAAACTTGTTTTGTCCTGAAGTTTAAGATTCCATATGTTGTACACTGCTCCACCTTGGACAGGACTGTGGGGTTGAAGGCCTGAGTTTAGGCAACTTGAATTTTACTTAATCCTCTGTGACACCTCTAGCAACAGCCTTTAGTGCATACAGACTTCAGGTGCAGAACAAGCTGACCACTTAGAAATAGGTTCTGATTTCTTTCTCAGTCTGAGCCTGAACTATATACCAGGCATATATCAGGCAATGAGGTAAAAATATGCCATACTCTACAGGGAGGAAGTGAGGATTTCACATTTTGCCCAAGACTTCATATGTTAAGTCCTTTCACTGGCAGAATGAGGCAGCTATGCAAGAACAACAGTCTGCTTTCAGCAACTGCACACTCTATGCCTGCAAGTATTCAGCAATATTATCCGCAAAAGACTAGTGAGGCAGAATCATGCTGCCTACTCAAGTCCTCAAATTCCTATTACAGAAATATAAGTATTTGCCATGTGAAAGAAACTGGCAATAAAGGAGTCTATCTAGAAAAGAGGCACAACCAGAAAAGGCACTCCAGTATATGTTTAATTTCACTCCAGATTAGTCACAGTCTGGAATTTAAATGCATGCTTAAATGCTTTCTTAGACATGGTCACAGAATAGAGCTACAGGTCATACATGCAAGTTTCTCTCATATTTATGGGCTGTTGGTTAGTTCTACTGAAATCAGTGACTTCTCCCACTTTTAGATACTTATGTTAAAATACTTCTGGGGCAATACAGTTTGACCACTCAATAATGAATGAGCATAATTAACAAAGAAATGAGCACTTCTCAGTCTGAAATAAATGTATTTTCTTGTTTTGACATTTGAGCATCCAACAAAATATGCATGGCTTCAATATTGACCAGCTCCTTCCCCACCACAGCCCCCCATCCTGTGTAACACACCTCTTCCTGTATTTGGCAAACCAGTATCATTTAGGTCAAAGGAAAGAGAGAATTTCCGGGAGAAACCAAAAAACGTATGAGTAAAGAGACTAGTTCTATTCCTTTTTTCCCATCAAAAGAGAAAAAATGTTTTTAACATTTAAAAAAACCACTTTTAAATTATTTAAACATATTGAACATTTAAATCAGATTCTAAATGTCTGATAAAATCTGCTGCAACAAACATGCTCATATTAGAAGACAGGCACAGTATAAGTTATTTCCCATTCTTAGACATCTTAGTCATTTCTCAATTGATAATCAACGTTCCCATTTTCTAACTTGTTCTGAAGACCACATAAGATGATGTCAGAAACCAGTAGTTTAGTAGCAGATTTATTGTAAATTAACATCTCACTAGGTAAAAAAAGATGAGTGGTCTCAACCTTCCAGACCTAAATTTGGCAACCACGTGATTTATGAACAGCAGATGAGGTTTTAAAAATGATGAGAACTAAAGGCTTGACAGTTTCACATTCATTTCCAGAGATACTTGTGCCCCTGTTAACATTACCTATCTCTTTTCATGTATTTGATCACAGAGTAATTTTCCACAGTCTGACACTGCTCTACTCCCCTAATCTCCCATTCTTCCCCAGCTACAGGAAATAGCCTAAATAAATTCTCAGCACAAAAAAAAGGATATCCAAACAACGTGAGTTTCTGAGCTTGCAGGGCTTTTAATATACAAATACAAGACTGAATCTTTAGCACTTGCCTCTCGTCATTCCTAATAATGAAAGCAAAGCTCTGAGGATGTCTGTGGATAGAACACATTTTGAATAGCACTACTGAGTTGCATCTGAATAGTATCTGACATCCTTACTCAGCTGTTGATGGTGTAAAAGTCTTACACAGGCAAATGTCTGTTAAAGTCCAAGAGGTCTGGTCCTTGTGAGCACTAAATAAAATTCATAAGAGGGTGACAGCTGCCAAGTTTGCTGACACCCAGAATTAAACTGGTATGCTTAAGGAAGGAATGAACTAACTGTTGTGTTTAATCCAAACAGCATGCTTGTTTGGCTATATCCATCTGGCTTATTAACCAGCTGATTACATAATTATGCATAATAATATAATTATTATGCAATTATTTATATTTTAAATTATTGTCACACATCATAGGTGAGTTTTAAGGAAATAGTTCAAAATCCAATAAAGACAGTTTTCTAATTAAACTAGTTGCCAATACCACTACAAAAACAATAAAGAATTCCCAAGTAATCATTTATTAGTTACAGTTACATATTTTACCTAGATCTCTAGAAATATTTAGACAGATTCTGTATCATGATCTATGTGACATATAGAACAATATAGACCCCTGGACTGGTCTCTGCTGATCCTAGCCTTTGAATGATTCAAGGCAATTTGCACAAATTGGCATATGGTTCCCAATGGGGAGGCTAAGATCATGTAAAATTACTTGAAAGAATCATAGCTAAAAGCAGGACCTAAGACTTTATGCTGGCACTTGACACAGGGTGGATTCCATCCATGCTTGCTAGTTTAATGAAAATAAATATGATGTTATTCTTCAGAGTTAGAATATTTTTCCTCTAGGGTAAGTAAGACAAGCTACTAACATTTCACATGATGGACTGATGGGGAAAATTGCTTTCTCCTGAAAAAAGTGTGCTATCTTTTGCCATGTTTCCGTTGGAAAAAACACACATATTTTGAATTATTGAATGGGCTAAATATATTTAATCACTTGCTTTCAAGGAAAAGAAGTCACTAGAATGAGCTCAAATAACCATCAGAAAAATCCTTGCTGCTGTGCTTGCTCTTCCCAGACTCATGGCATTTCCACAGACAAGCTATCCCATCAGCTGCAACAGAGAAGAGCCTGCTCTGATCTGGGCTGAGGGCTATATGCAGAACTCTCCCTTTGTGACCTGTAAAAAAAAATGTACAAAAAAAGGAAAGACACATCACAATTCTACACTGATTATGCCAGTCACTTTCACCCACACTATGGCTTGTTCCACTTTTACTGTAGCAGCAAAACATGCTGCATAGGCTGAGGGAAGATTGCATTATCTACAGAATATTTTCACATTGAGAAAGAGCTGAAGGCAATATTTTCATATTAGGGACCAGGCTTTAGCTGACAGAACTGCACCACATTGAGAAGACACTTCTGTCAAAGGAGAAAATGAAACCTGAACTCTTGATTCTCCATGCATTTACAACATCAGTCTCATCTGCATCTCACCGCTGAGCTTTCCCATCCGGCTGCTGGGACAGTTTGCAGCTGATCCAACAATAATGAGATAGTGTCTCCAGCTGCTCAGTTTTACTATTAAGGAGATCTTTTAACAGTGATCTCACTAAATAATTTATTGGAATTTTATACTGAGTTTGTCTGCAGTCGTAGTAAACTTTGAGCTAGACACCAAAGGCCAGAAGCTACCCCAGTCTAGCAGCACAAGTAATCTACAAAACTCATTAATCTGGTGATACAATAATCTCCTTGAGTAGAAGCAACTGATTTCAAACAAAAGGCAGAAAGAGTCTGGTACTACAGTGAGACTGTTGAGACCTGTATTTACCTCACTGTTCTGCCATATATCTCCTGCATCATCTAGCACAATGTCAATGCTAAGCAAACCCATGAGGTTTTTAGGCACACGGGGCATGAGAAATTAGAAGCATTTTTACTCCGTTTCTGGCCATTAGCTTCTCTGATTGGGTGAGTTACTGACAATCATGTAGCTGAGCTAGTCACCCAAGGAGAAAAAAGAAATTTCTAAGACATAGTGTATCTCATCTAAAACAGACCAGATGAACCACATCCGAAAAGGAAGTTTGAAGGTATGAAGGAAGTCTTCGGTGACCAACTTTAAAGAATGTAGGTGACCTATGTCCTCTGACCATCTGTACCTGGATTGTCCATGAACTCAAGGGGATAGCACTTCTCTTGCTCAAAACAAATTTATGATAAACGTGAGGAACTGTAAAGCCCTTGAAACTGTGGTACTTACCACAACGGTACCTGATGAAGATCCATAGGACTGTTGCAGATGGACAGTCTGCCCTAACTTTGCAAAGCTGCTACAATGGCTCTGTGGAGCTACTGTGACTAAAAGCAAATTATCTGCTGTCATGAGGCTGAGTAACATGTGTCCCTCCTAAACTTTGTGACTAGAATTTTTACAAGACCATTAAATTATTTCAGCAGACATTAATTTTCAGGCTTTGCTCCTTCTCAAGTTATTGAAGTGTACACAATCTTTGTCAATATTTAAGACCATGAGTTTACAACTCAGTGAATTCTCTACAGTCTCTGTTCAGTGTCTGTAATGACTTTGAAGG
Source organism: Elanus axillaris (assembly GCA_026212715.1). Taxonomy (NCBI): domain Eukaryota; kingdom Metazoa; phylum Chordata; class Aves; order Accipitriformes; family Accipitridae; genus Elanus; species Elanus axillaris. The sequence continues at coordinate 63,830,820 of JANZLQ010000079.1, read as the reverse complement.
AAGAGCTAGAAATGTAATCTTTGGAGGCATCCAAAACTATTCATAACACTGACTGAAAGTTGGTTAATAGTTTCAGTCAAAAAGAAGTGAAGGGTGATAGGGCAAAATCCAAAAAGTTGGAATTATTGATTTCCATGTTTTCTGAGTGGAGTTTTCTGGTTTCATTTCATTGTTTCAAGATCACATTCAGATGTTTTTCAAAGCAATTACATATTTTGTTTGCTTGTATGTTTTCTTTGATCCACAACAACTTTTCTAAGAGGAGGGAATTTATATCCAAAATGTATCTTCTTTTCTAGTAAATTAGTCTAATAGTTCTATCAGAAGTATCTAAAAAATTGACTCAGTGCCATAAAAAGGCTACTGTCTTTCAGTTGTTGCTGTTCTAAACATGCTCACTAATAGGCAACCTCAGTTACTAAAGTACCTAACAGTAGCTGACAAGCTTCACTGTTAGCTGAGGTCTGCAGCATTTTGCAGGAGGATTAAACAATAAGATTCAGTTACAGTTTATCTGTTCATTTCTTTGGGTGTAAAACTCATGTGGTTAAGGGTGTCTGAGGCTGACTTAGAACCATCTCACAAACATCCATCACAGTATTTTTTCTGAACATATTTTGACACATTCACAATTTCTTCCAACATTCCGTTGCTTATAGTAAGATATTAAGAGTCTTCATAAGCAGGAATATATCTATGTAACAATTACCTGGTCTTTTTATTCATGAAAATTAGTTTTTCTTGCAGATAAGTAAACTGAATACGAAACAATGATAAGTAACCCTCCAGCTTCACCAAATTACCAATGGATTTGACTTATATGGTAAATGTTTTACACCATATGCTATTCTCAAAGGTAAGATTAAATCTTAAGTTTTATTTCAAATATTCAAGACTTACAAAGACTGAAGAAACCTCAAGCTACAGTAGTTAAAACTTATGATCATGTCACTTTCCAGATCATTTCTCGGAACATCACAGGACATTACCTTAAGAGCTGTACATAAATGAGGAGGGATAAGGAAGGAAAAGCAACACAGATAAGCAGCATTACACAAGGATAATGTGTAACCAGATCCACATACATCTCTGCTGCCCTCTCTCTTCCCTCCATCTTGTTTTGACTCTCCGTGCTTTCCTCTTACAGGCTAGCACTGAAGCCAAGTCCCTGGTTCCACCCTAGTCCCTGGTTCCACAGACAGCATCCCAGTATAGCTGGGATTTAATAAATCAGGAATTTAATAAATGGCTTCAAATGTAGCAGTAGGGTACAAAAAGTATTTGTAAATATCAGCTGTCAGGTTAACAAAGCTTCTTTGGCCATGTCTTGTCAGTGAGTGTGGAAAAACAACCTTACTTTGGAAAATGCAGCCAGTGCGTAAGTAATCCATTATTTTTCTTTAACTTCAGATGCTTCTATTGGATCACTTCAGTTAATACTGGAACAAGTAAAACTTAATGGATATGAGTGACAGCAAGCACCAGAAAAAAGAAGGCTTAATAGCCAGGGACAACTTTTATGTGTAGGGTAGCCCTACAGCACCATGGACCAACACAGAACTGCAAGGAATCTCCACCTTCCTCCAGCTGTCAGCATGGTACAAGGGAAACACTGCACCACATTGATTCATAGCCAAAATCATTCATTAAAACCCAGACAGCTCTAAGTAACACATGGAGATTTACTTCAAACACCATTTGGAAACTGGTTAACTATCCTTGCATGATGAGCTGCACAATAAAAGAGCCACATCTAGTTCGTGTTACCTAGAAGGCCACAAGCTTAGAATATATTGGAAGTAACCTGATGGTAGCACACTCAATCCAGGCCTAGTAAGCCTTAGGGAGAAGTGGAAATCCACATCCTGTACCTGGGATGGCCTTAAAAATGGTAGGAGAGAATCCCATCATTAAAACCAAGGAATTTTACAGAAGCAACTTACACTGTTATCTTAGTGAGTCAACATTTACAGTCCCATGTATCAGGATTGTGCACATGATTGCATATGTGTAGGCCAAGGGAGAATTTGTAGGTGACTGCTCTTTTAACTCTTAAGATAAATGCATAAGGTATGCACTTGCAGAAACACACTGATTAGACAGATAGTAAACTGGAATAGTTAAAACTATTAATTGAAATACTTGCCATAGAGTTCTGATGAATTGGTAAGCATGGGATACTTCCATATTCTCATCTGATTTCCAGGAAGGCCTTGTCCAGTCATTAGCTCACTGGTTTTGGGTACCCACAGCAAGGAACAAATCTATTGCAATTTAAAACTCTGCTTTAGTTTTCAAAAAAGGTCAACATACACCATTCAGTAGATTTGAAATGTTATCTACAATGTTTAAACAAGCTGCTGAGGAGTAGTCCCAGCAGAATATTTACTTATTTAGAAAGATCATTTCTTTCCTTACACTTCAAAATACAGTTGCCTTATTTTCCTATCTAAACGTGATAACAGCCTACCAGTATAAAACCAAAGCCCTTCAAACACATCCTCAACTGAGTTGTAATACCTCCAGGAAAATCAACAGTTACGCTGCTTTACTACAGCTGAGAATCTGTTCCTCTGTCTCCTAATATTCAAACTCCAGAGATGGATGTTTGCCCTCTGACTCTTACACCTCTCTTCACCCCAGCACTCTGGGAATTTTCCCTCCGCCTCAACATTCTCTCCACATCAAGAGTTTTGGCCAAAACTGTTATTGCCAATAAGGAAAAAGATGATGAGATGTGTCTGGCTGCGAGACCACCTCCTCTTCAATCACTTCTGTGTGGAGACAGAAGTGGTGAATGAGAAACAACAAACTGCTTCTGAGTCCAACCACACACTACAGTGCTGAATGTAGCACAATTGCACATCCAGAGAAAATCCTGCAGTTCCTCTGACCGCAGAACCACCCTCAAAGTCAGTGGGAGTTTGCCAAATGAGGACAGCTGTACAAGAAGAGCATAGCCTAAGTATGCAGACATTTCATCATTTCACCTGAGAATCTGTAGCTGCACTTTGGATTACTTTCTCACGATTTATGTCCCAGACACGCAAAATCCCATCTTTCATTCCACCCCCTGTAGCAAGGACTTTGGACTGCCAAGGACACCAGTTCATAGCCTAAAAAAACCAAAAAGAAAACAGATGCCAGAACAGACTAAGAGCCTAGCTGGAAAAACAGAGTAGTTTTTTTTTTAAAAGCCTAGTTGGAAAAATGAACTGCAACAAGCACCCAGAATGCATATACACAGCAATGTAGGATCTAAAAACTCCAAATGCTGCGTGCCTTGCCATTGCTTCACAGTAACCTACACTGTCCCACATATGCTCATAAAACTCCAGCTTCTCTGCTTACCTTTCACAGGCCACAGGCTCACACCTTAGTAGCAGAAGAAACCAGCAGGGTAGAGTCTTATGGCCTAAGCCAAGCCATCACAGAAGCCTAAGCAACATGACTTAACAGGGCTTACAAGAGATCTGGTTTCTTCTAAGATATTTTCAGTATATGCCTGAGGCCCAGACTCTACCTGGAGAACAGCTACTAAGAACTCATTTCCACCCATTTCAATAAACTTCTCTGACCCTTTAACCCCAGTGCTTCAGGCCAGCCTCAGACTCTTGGGAGGATAAACACCTTACAAATGCTGGACTCCCCTGCCTCTTATTGCTAATACCTGTTCTCTCTCCCACAGTGACTGGGACTTCATAAAGATAAAGAATCTTAAATTGTCTCATTTCCAGTTTCCTATTTCAGATTATTTGCTACCAGCAGTGACATTAAAATATGAGCAGGAGAGCAAAAGAAACCTCATATTTAAATGAATTGCAGCAAAGAGAATTTTCCAAAACTCCAAAAATTGAAAGATATTTTTTGTTAACTTGTAAGTATTGTGCCACCAAACTTTTCTGTGCAAGGCAGAGAGACAGAGGAGAAGGCTGAAAATTTTATTTCTATTTGGCATTATATTTACAAAGGCCTACTAATCCAGTAAAATTTCCTAATCAAAGCCCTAGCAACCTTATCTGTGACTTGGAATGAGGAAAACTGGTCTTAAATTTAACTGCATCACAGACAGGGAGAAGAAACTAATAGACATCAGTGAGATAAATTCCCTAACTGTCCACATCAACAATGTGATTTTACGAGAGCAAATATAGAAAAGCAGACATTCCTTCTCCATATACCTTAACTGCTGAGGAATGAGGTATGGTTTTCAGTGGCTGTGACTGCAACTTTGCACCTGGGTCACTAGGCCAGATATTCAATATACCATCACTGGACCCACTTGCCAGCAACTGGTTGCTTAGTGACCATTTCAGGCTGCAAATGCTTTGTTTGTTTTGGCAGAGAGTCCCAACATGGTGCTGAGCAACCCGAACATCATGGTGATGAATAGATCCTAGTCGTGAGCCACTGCAGATGAGAAAAGACAGCATGGGTTTAATGTTAAAGAAGACAAGTTACATCACCACACTGATGTTTCTTCAGTGGTCTCAGAAGCAAACCACATCAGAGTGAAACGTGTCTGCAGAACAAGAGCATTTCAGTAAAAGGAAACACAAACCAACTATCAAAAGCACACCCTGACTGTAGAGAGGAGGCTGTCAACAGAAAGGAGCCAAGCAGCTGCTCAGTTCAAGATGAGCACAATACTTGTTCTCTCTCATGGTTTTCATTTCGCTGAAGATAGACTGCACTGTATGCCACTAACCTGCATCCTGTTCAACTGTCAAGCCATTTAATGTAAACTATTTCCTGTTCTTCATGAAAAATCATTTTGCAATATTATTTTTGCCAGGCCAGATATGACTCCATGCCCAACAAAGAGGCAGTGTAAAACTGAACTGTTCTGGGAATGGACTTACTAGCGAGCAACAGTATGTTCTTTGGTTCTGTCCCTTCCCTTGTCTTCCTTCTCCCTCCCACTTCCAGGCTTAAAGAAAATCTGCACAGCCTGAGACTTTTGCAGTATTTGCCTGTTAGGAAATGGATGCATGGTATCATCAGTCTACCAAAGGAAGGAAGAAATACCTTGCCTGGAATCACAGCTACTGTTACAGCTTAGCTTCCAGATACAGGTTTCACACATCAGTAGTAGAGTTGAACAGAAAATACTGAAAATACCTTACGGTGTACTTTCTTTTTCTGCCTTCCTAAGGACAATACCTACATTAAATCTATGACAAAACAGCTTCCTGCTTGAAATTCACACTTCCAACTATTACGATGACACTGAAAATATCGGGAAGTTTAATAACATCTGTCTGGGTATCTGAGAAACAGGTATCTGACATTACTGCAATAGATTAATTTAAGGCATTAATTTTCTTATTAAATAATAAGCAGAAAATCTAACTAAGTTTAGTGGGTCTGGCTGAGATGGAGCTAATTCTCCCTATAGCAGCCCTCATAGTGCTGTGCTTCACACTGGTAGCCGGAAAGGTGCTGATAACGCACCAGTGTTTTAGCTACTGCTGAGCAGGGCTCACACAGCATCAAGGCTGTCTCTCCAACATTCCCTCCTCACCAAGTAGGCTGGGGATAGGTAGGATCTTAGCAGGGGACATAGCCAGTACAGCTGACCCAAACTGACCAAAGGGATATTTCACACCATATGACACCACACTCAACAATAAAACCTAAGAGAAAGGG
>JANZLQ010000079.1:63799013-63825071 GCA_026212715.1 Elanus axillaris | reverse complement strand
CAACAATAAAACCTAAGAGAAAGGGGTGGGGGGGGAGGGGTGGGGGCAGCAGTCATTATTATGACATTTGTTTTCCAGAACAACTGCTACACATACTGAAGCCCTGCTTCCTGGGAAGTGGCTGGACACTGCCTGCTGATGGGAAGTAGAGAATAAATATTTTGTTTTCCTTTGCTTCCACGTGCATCCTTTGCTTTTACTTTATTAAACTGCCTTTACATTAACTCACAAGGGTTTTTTCGATCCTATTTTCTCTCCCACCCCCCATCCTGCTGAGGAGGGGAGTGGTACAGCAGCTTGGTGGGCACCTGGCATTCAGCCAACATCAACCCAATATGCCAGAAGAAACAGAACTGAATTGCCAGTGTAGGTCATATTAAGGTTTTCAGTAATTCTAGTGGTACAAGTGGGAAGGAACTGGGCTCCTGAGAATCCTGGGTGAAAGGACATTTTTCCACTTGGTATAAATAGAAACCAGAATTATTTGCTTTTGACACAGAAGATGGCATCTGTTTTGCTAAAGACAAAGAGAAGCCAACAAAATTTTGTGACGGGTTAATTTATGGTACTAAAATTTATTTACAGGTTCATGATGATGTGATTTTGGACTATTTTTAATCACAAAAATTAGTATGTAATCCCAAGGTATCAGTTGTCTACAGTGAAGTTTACTGTAAGAATCCTGCTCTTATTTTAATAACAACGTATATTAACTCCATGTCTTTTGTTCTACTTATACAGATATTTTAACTCTGCCCTAATGTTAGAATGAACTGGTTAGTTTCAAACCTAGCAAGAGAAATAAATGTTATCTCAACCTTATCTGTCAACAATAACTGTAGTTCACAAGTTCATGCTGAATTTTATCACCAATTTCTACTCAGAGAGATCTGTAATTTAAGTTTATGTTGTTTTCATTCCTTTGGCCAAGCTGAAATACAAATTGAAACTAATGCCTACTGTAATAAGGTTATGCCATTTGACATTGGCAGGATGTTCCAGCTGCATCCTTGCAACTTAACCCACACAGTGTGCCTGCTCCAGCAACAGCATTTTATTAACTGGGTGTTCAGCTGGTATCACTCCATCTAGCAGACCTAATACAATCAAAATCCAGAGCATCTTGTGAAATCAAAATAAATAAAACTACCTCTAATATTCATATCCAGAAATAGTAGTTTCATTTTGAGTTTAACAATAAAGTCAGTCCACCCTTGCTATTATTTTTGCATTTAAGTAAAACAGAAGACTATCATATGATTTTATATGATATCCATCAGTCTCCCCTGAGCCCCTTCAAGTGTGAGTCAAAGATCTGAAACAAAAAGTGGGAGGAAAAAAAACATAGTAAGAGTACACTTGATCTTTCTCATGTGAGTCCCCACATTAAAATGATCCCTAAATACAAAATATTCACCAGCTAGGATAAAATTCACTCTTGGCAAAGCAAAGGTCAACCAATTCAATCCTCCTTGGGTGGCAGATAGCAATGAGCTGGCCTCCTCTTGTAGGTACACAGCTAGAAAGGTGTGCAACTCTTAACAGCTGTGTTTCGCTGTGCATCTGAAAAGATGGATGCAGTCTTGATATCAGTGGAGGGGTAGTCTAAACCATACGCCCTCTCCCCAGCACCAGGCAGACTATGATTTTTGGAGTCCAGACCCACTGGACACAGCACCATTTAAAGTTCAGGCTTTGCACAAAACCAGAGCCACAGCCTCCACATCCTAGTGAAATTCTGCAAGTGGTGACAGTTTTCTGAAAGGAGAGTAAGAAACAGAGACTAACAAGGCAGGCTAAATCCCCTTCGTCTGCTTTCCTGCCATACGGTAAATCTACATATGATTTCTGAGATGGCAAATAAGTAGAGGTACAGGATAAATCACCTTTGAGCAAAGCCAAGGAAAACAGCCAAAATGAATGGGACATTTGTCTCAGTAAAAGCAGCAGGACTCTTTCAGGGAATATACTATATCACTCACCTGCTCAGAATATAATGACTCCAGCTCAGAGCTCCAACTACAGACAGGTGACCAAACATATTTCTCAACCTCTTTTTGGTTTCAATGTCCCACAGCTGCCAATGCAAAACAAGTAAGAAATACAAATTTAACAACAAAAAGAAAATATATTTTTGTTCTCTTCATTCGTTTGCAAGTAAGCCACTGCCCAGTTCTGATCTGATATATGGACAACCTCAAGCTCGCCTATTTCACAAGTAAGACAAGAAGGACTATTTCCAATTTTGGCACCTCTATTACTGATGCTGAAATCAGACAGGATTGAAGGGAATGCACATCTCTGAGTTTACAACTATTTATTTATATGTCAGTATTTGGAAGTCCATACTTGAAAGCACTGGCCTTCAGTACCTTCAGATTGCTGACTCAGGACTGCAGCAGGTAGATTCCCATATTATCTAGGATCTCAGCCAAAGTCCCACAAAAATCTTTTGACAGCAGGACTGTCCTATAACAGCAAGCTGAGAGGTATGTGTATAATCGGTCTGAAGTCAAATTCTCTTGTGTGAATTGATAAGGAGAGTTTTGGATTGAGTTCTCAAGGCATTGATCACTACAGTGATCTTGGCAAGAGAGATACAAGAAAAAATAGCATGTGTGAGTAAAATAATTTAGAGTTCAGTCATCAGCTTTTTAGTGGCTTCAGAAGCTCCACTACATACAGATAGCACTTGATGTCACTAAGCCATTCAGTAAGGTGCAGCATGATAGAGAGAAGTGCTATGTATTTTCTCCAGCAGAGCTCTTCTGTAGTTTAGCCAATCTTTTTAATTTGGTTCCTTAAAAAAATCAGTATCAAATTGTCTTGTGGCCACTTCAGCTGTAAATGGAGAAAGACTAAAAAAATAAATCATCTAGTACTTGCACTTCTCCATCACTGGTGCCAATTGCAAGGCAAGTTCCTTCTTTTATCCAAGCCAGAGATGAAATGTATTTGGAACTGGAATTCAAATCAATGTTTCCAATGCCTTGAAGAGTTCCTCCATTCCAGATGTGTGCTGCAGGTCCTACAGCAATAGCAATGAGATTTTCAAGGCTCCAGTCCAGTATGTTTAGATCTAGAAGAAAGCTACTAAAAATTACTGCAAAAAAGTTGTAGGTAATAGGAAGGTGTGAAAAGGAGTATGGTTTGGGGAGAGAGGGTTTTTTTTAATAGCTATGGAAAAATTTCAAGAAAATGCTTCTATGAAACCACTGCTAGCAAGTATTCCTCCTACATGAAGGAGAGTATCTCTAACAAGCCAAGGTCTTCATGAGTCTAATCTCCACAAATCTGTATGTTTGCACAGCAGGATCTGACTTACAGCTTTCTCACTAGAATGTTTTAATCTGTCATCCTGCACTTTGGATCACCACATCACTCACTCTAATTTCTGCCACCAGAAATTAGGCTCCTCCACCAACAGCTACAGTTCCCAAAACACCATTTTTCCAATGTAATTCTTGTTATTGAGAAAGACAAAGGAGAGAGTCTATATGCTACAGTCAGTCCTACATCCTCAGGTTAATGATAACATTTACCCTGCACATGATAGGGGGGGAAAAATGCAGAAAGGAATTAGTGAAATTCTGCTCCTCACCTTCAGAGCCTGCTCAGCAAGCATATGATGGAAATACTGTTTCCAGTGCCCCTGATGCTGGGCACATTGCGCTTGCAGATCCTGGCAAAGCAAGTCACTACAGCGATTAGCCTCAGAACAACATGCTATGTCAGGTAGGCCAGAAGTTAGAATACAACATTTAATACCAAACCTTGACATTCTCCCATGTCAAGGGTAATCCCCAGCTGTCCATTTAGGGCAGCTTAAAAGTCATTTTGCTATGCCCCTGAAGCACAGAAGATTATTACCACAGGCCAAGGCCTGACATCATATTTCGGTAACTAAAAATCACTCTGAAGATCAGCTGAATCCAACAGCCAGCTCTTTGACTACAGTCCTGGTTGTTGCAGCAAGAAATCATTTCCAAAGACTTCTGTTAATGCCATTAGTCTTGGGGCATATTTTGTTCACAATCAGTGTAAATCACACAAACAAACCTTTGTCCCGTTCATAGATACACATGAACACTTGCAAGGATATGTTGCAAAAATCTCCAAAGGGACAACTACAAACACTCGCACATACAGAGATATTAATTAGATCTTATGAAGTGTTAAAATATGTATTTGCTGCTGTAGACCAGAGATCTACATGTGTTCATGTGCAACTGGTGCATGTTTAATTTTTGCCTGTGCACCACCGAAGACGTGAGAATTTAGTTCAGAAGGTATCCATCATCCAAACCATAAACAGTGTCACTGATTTGACATCCCAAACCAAGAGATTTCAAAATCTGCTCGCTACAGTTGCTGCTGTGTTGACTGGCTGCTAGGTATCCAAGGCTGACAGCTGAAACGTTTAACTTAATTAAGTGGAGATAAGTATACTACTGGTTTGATTTGAAAGTTGTACTGAGATCTATAGCTGAAGGAAACTGCATGAGAGTTAGGTAGTATTGATTCTAGGGTTTGATCAGGCATGTCTCCATCCTGGACAGGCAGTTTTCCTTCACCATCTTTCTTGAAACATACATAAGAATTCCCAATCTCTGCAAAAACCACCACACAGGAGAAATTAACTTACAGTAATCATTGCGTAAGCCAGTAATATGAAGCCTCACTTCTGGCTCCCATGGTATGGAAGGCTTCATTGTGGTAACAGCTCTAAACTCGTTCTGGGTCGCCTCTTGGCATCCTGCATTTGAAGATTCATCACATGCAAATCAGTAATCCAAACTCCAACAGTTTTTCTCAGGCCTAAGCCTTTCATATTCTCACTATATTTGTCTCTCCGTGGTCCAGAGGAGGCCAGAAGGGTCTAATTTATACTGGGTAGGCTGAAAACACTAAACACATTAAACTAGGTGAAAGCCACCTTTTACCACCTCTTTCAAACCTACAAGGATTTAGTCAGCTGGAACAGAGAATAGGGCCCACTATATTTTGTCTAAATTGTACCACAGCTCAATACAGAACATGGCGGGGGGGGTGTGTCCTTTTTATTTTAGTTTTCTGTCAAACGTTGTTAGTAGCAGAATGTTTCATAGCTGCTTTCCCACTTCAAAATGCCCTCATACAGCAAGTAACTTTTTTTGCTTTCTGATGTTACTTTCCTACCAAAAGGTCTCCCCTATCAATACTTAACCACAGGAAAAGGTTTTTAAAGCACACGCACTTTGATCACAGCACACTAGGCTTGTGACAAGACATACGCAAGAAACAAAAGCAAATATGAGCAAGCAGAAGAGTCATTCTTTGTGGTCACTGTCTACGTTATGCTGCAACAACTCCTAAACACCACAGAAAAAAAGCCAGATCATTAGCACTATGAATCATTTAATGCTAGATTTTTATGTGTAAGAAATTATTTTGCCATAATAAGCAGAGCAGAAAGCTGACGATTCACATTTCTGTACTTTTCTCTGTATTCTTGACTTATCCTCCAAAGAGGAGTATTTAGAATGAATATCAAAAGTTTCAGGGGCAGAAGATATTACTTAGCTCCACAATTAGCCTTCTCTGTTAAAAAAAATTCAATACTGACAAATGTTTGTAACTTATATACACACATAAATATCCTACACTGAAGTCCAATGACAAATTGTGGAGAACTTATTCCACATGGTCCATCCCTACTCTGTCCTGAATCTTCTCCCTGAATCCAAAATTCATTTCTGCCAAACAACAAATGTTTTCCTTCTCAGCTGTGGTACCCTCTCTCTCTCCAAATAAAGACTGAATATGAGCAAGACACAAGCCACAGTGATTTTCTTCTGTATCTAAAATTTTGTGGAGTTAAACAATTGAGCAGGCTTGCAGGAACAACCTTCTCAGACCAGCCCAATGGGATATATATAATTGCATTCTAACCCTAAAAAGGTCTAATGTTACTGAAATGAGATTTCTCTGTACAGAAAAATCTGTATTTCCAATATCTAGATTTCTGGTCCTTTTTTGAGAACTTTACCAAACCTTTCTGAACCCTACCAAGTAAGATAATTCAGGAAAATTAAGGCACTTAACTGTAACAGAGGAATGGCAACACTTCTGAAATGTTTTTCTGAAAATGTTTTTCTTCTTTAACACTGATAGTTAGTGTTGAGCAATGAGATATAAAGGATTAAATCATCTCTGTAACTCATTTCAGGTTTCTCTTCCCTCATGAGTAATTCATCTACCCCAAATTCATACTGATCACACTTTCAGCTCTATTCACCTACTCCATAGACATATTAATGTGCATAACAGGCTTTTTAATTAGTAGAAATTAAGCTTCATTACACCGTTTTGTGTTATTTTGCCTGGGTACTAGCAGGTATCACTGATTTTTTATAGGATTATAGGATCAGCTCTCACATGCCTGTGTCACTTCTCAAAATGAGACTCAGGAAGTGGTAACTAGTCAGTATTGTCACACCAGACCACTTGATCAACAAGTAGGTGGGTAGAATAAAACCTGACATTCCTGATACCTGTATTCATTTGCCATCAAGAAAAAACCCACTGACTAATCCCTATACTGTTGCTATTGACTGCTTTGAAATGAGACTTACTTGCATGGAGAAGAGCAACAAACTCAAATTCTTCTACAGGAGCTTAACTCCAGATTCATAAAGCTGTTTCTTACTGTTTTTACATGAGCACGAATCAGGCCCTGACTGGCAAGAACCCATCATACACAGAAACAGCCAAATCACCAAAACAAATCATCTGTCCAAGACAGAACACAACAAAATACTGATCTGGTATTTAATGAACTGCTTCACACTCAAATAACTCTAGGAATATCCGTACTACTTCAAAGGTTAGCTCCTCACATCCCCCAACTTCCTGATCATTCACACTCCCTTATGCTCATTCATTCCTAGGATATTTCTTGGAGCAAATTAACCAATTCCCCACACACATGAAACCAGAGGCAGTGCTAGGGACAGTTCGCTCCAGCTACCTTTCCCTACAATTAGGAGCAATAAGATTCCAGCATCTCTGCATGTCTTGCACCATCATGTACCCAACATGGTATGATACCTATCCTGTGCCCATTCTGCAGCACAAACCTACATTATTTGTAGGGTTCTGGAACTGAAAAGCTGAAAAGAAATTAATGTTTTAGGGCCACCAATGCATCAGATGGGGCCCAAAGGAGAATCAGGTAAAATACTAGGGGTTAACCACACTGGAAGAGGTGTAATACTATCTCTTCACAGGTGGTGAAGGGCTAGAAATAGCCTGGAGCACCATAGATCTCAGTCACTTTGTATTACTCTGTAACACTTGCTGGAACAGGTAGATGCACTTTCTTTTCCAGTGTAGATGCAGCCCGCTGTATCTTACTGTTCAGTGTGCATGACAGTATTTGCCATGTTGAAACATACCTTTCCAGATGCAATTGTTATTTTCACAGACCTTCACATCACCACTTTCTGCAATGCTATATCCAACCTCCTGGACTACTGGAAGCAGAGAAGGACATTTCTGCCAATACATTGAAGTGAAAACATGACTGAATGAAGAATCTGCCAAAAAACTTATTTAAGCATCACGGATAACACAAGTCCCATCAAAAGCCTCAACACTAGTTACATAAAAGCTTCAAAACAGCTTGTCTTTTGGATGGGAGATGAGTAACAGATACAAAATACCAGCGTCCAAATCACATGCTCTAACTTGAGCCACCATCTTTCCATCCATAAAACACCAATTCACTGTTAATGATCACACAAACTTTAACGAAGCTGTTTGAACAAGGCCATCTTACCAGTGGAAAAGGTCCCAGGCCTGTACATCTGTAGGTACTACCACAGGTCACCTGCCAAATCTTAGTGCCCTCTTGTCCTCTTCTAAATTGGCATTTGGGCTAATATTAACAGCATAGAATGCCATGTTTTCTGCATGCAGACAGTAAGTCTGACGCCTCAGGCTTACTCTGTGAGGGAAGATCAGTTCTGTGGTACATACACTGCAGGACCATTGATTCCACCAAGAGCCCTACTGGATGTCAGAGTCCTCTCTCAACCAGGGTCCCAGAGCATGGACTCCATGATCCCATTCCTTAAACCAGTATTACAATATGAAACTGAAAATACATACAAGGTGTCTCAGAGGAGTAGGATTTTTTAAATTACATTATCATTTCCTTGGGTGTCAAAGAAACAGATGATGCAGTAGTCAAAGGTAAGAAAAGAGAGATCTGAATTGGTATTGGAACTTTTTCTTTCTTCAGAAATAATTAGCTCAGGCCTTTAGCCAAGATGCAGGCAAAGGCTCAGATCAACTCACACAGGATATGAATCTCTTCACCAATCCCTAGTAATATGCATTTCTTCACAATGTTGTGAGTTGAATGCTCTGATGACAGTTGTCTGTTTCATCTGTAATTCTCATTTACAGTCAGGTGGAAATGCAGCTGATGTTTTTAGCAGCCACTCAAGATTAGTATGTTCTTCCTCCAATGCCTGTGAAGTCTATCCTTCCAAGCACACACAGTGTTACTCTTCTTCAAAACCCTGTTGCAATCATGATAAGAAATATTTTACAAAAACATAGCTGGAAAAAAGTGTTCCTGCTTTATATATCCCAGCTGTTCTACAGCAGGCCTCTAGCTTTCAGAGGCACTTTCTGTATGATTTATATAGACAACTTGGCAGAAAGCTAATCAGACTGCTTGAATCAGTGTCCCTCTAAACTAAGTGCAGACATTTCTGTGGAAAAACGATTGTGTATACAAGGAAGTAAACTTTTGGCCCACAAAGAGACCACACATACGCCCTGGAATGTGAGAAGATTTTATTTTCAATGCATCCCGTCCCTTTATGCTACGAGGCAGCACAAATTAAATAGTCATTAATTACTATATATAGGAAGTTTAATAGATTTTCGTATGGTTTTAGCCAGGACTGACTTCCAAATGGGTTTAGGAAGAACTTGGGGTTTGGACGTCCCACCATGTTATCTCAAAGACCCTCACATCACACTTTTAGGAAACGATTGTGGTCCTTGATAGAACTCTGAATAACAGTTCTAACTCAACTCCTGCTTGTAAATTACAGTGTAATTCTAGGTAAGTCACTTCAGTGTACAGATGAAAGACTGACACAAGGTCCATTGTGAGACCAGTACTGTTGAGTATCTTTATCAATGACATAGTGAGATTGAGTGCACCCTCAGCAAAACTGCAGATGACACCAAGGTGAGTGGTGCAGCTGACATGCCTGAGGGACAGGATACCATCCAGAGGGACCTGGAAAAGCTCCAGACAAGGGCCCATGTGAACCTCATGAGGTTCAACAAGGCCAAGTGCAACATCTTGCACCTGGGTCAGAGCTACCTCCAGTATTAATATCAGCTTGGGGTTGAAGGGATTAAGAGCAGTCCTGTGGAGAAGGACCTGGGGGTACTGGTGGATGAAAAGCTGGACATGAGCTGGCAACATGTACTCACAGCCCAGAAAGCCCACTGTGTCCTGAGCTGCATCAAAAGAAGTCTAGCCAGCAGGTCAAGGGAGGTGATTCTGCCCCTCTACTCTGCTCTCGTGAAACCCCACATGGAGTACTGCGTTCAGTTCTGGGGCCCCCAACATAAGAAAGACATGGACCTGCTCAAGCGGGTCCAGAGGAGGGCCACAAAGATGATCAGGATGCTAGAGCACCTCCCTTATATGAGGACAGGCTGAGAGAGTTGGGGTTGTTCAGCCTGGAGAAGAGAAGGCTCCAGGGAGGCTTTATTGTGGCCTTTCAATACTTAAAGGAGGCTTATAAGAAAGATGGGAACAGACTTTTTAGTAGAGCCTGTAGCAATAGGACAAGGGGTAATGGTTTTAAACTAAGAGAGGGTAGATTCACACTAGATGTAAGGAAGAAATTTTTTACCATGAGGGTGGTGAAACACTGGTACGGGTTGCCCAGAGAGGTTGTAGATGCCCCATCCCTGGAAAGATGGGGCTCTGAGCAACCTGATCCAGTTGAAGATGTCCATGCTTATTCCAGGGGGGTTGGACTGCATGACCTTTAAAGGTGTCTTCCAACCCAAACCATTCTATGACTCAATAACTAACAGTGAAGACAATGACACGTACTCATCTTTTAAAAGTCATTACATTTTAAGAAAGAATGTTTTACATACCTTACCCCATAGAATGTTCTTATCATCTCACAGAAAAGTTTTATTAAATTTCTCTGTGGGGTAGATTTAACTAAGATTACTAAACCCACTGACTTGTGTATTTTAACAATTCTAAAATTCACACTCTCCAACCAGACGTGGAGGAGGGCAGGAAGGAAGAAAGCACTGCTGCCGAAAGGAGGCTTTTCCAGATTATTTTGCTTATTGAGAAAGGAAAGTGATTGTCCTGAGGACCAGGTTTCCCACAATGGTATAAAAGCATGGTCTTTTACCAACATCCAAAGACCTTCAAGAGTACAATTATATCAGCCAACAAGCCTGTTAGCCCACCTGTCCTGACACTACCCTCTTTTCTTAGAAGCTGAGTTTGATACCCTCACAGAAAATTCTCAATAATTCTAATCAAGGATTATAAACCACTATAAGCAACGACATTGAGTATGCATCTCTGAAGCATCCTTACTCAACAGTTATGGTCAAAAAAGTAACCACATGAAAACAGCTATCAGCATCTTCAGTACTAACCTTGCTACAAGTGCAATCAAGGAAAGGAGAGCACAAGAAAAAGCCTGGTCACTGACTGAAAGTTTACAACTTAATATATGAGTAGTCACAATTAGATAGCACTAAAATCGAGTCATGTTTCTGAGTATAATGTTATGGTAATAACTTTTACTAATAGAGACAAGTATCACCACGCTTCACATGAAAAGTCAATTTTCAAGAAGTTAGTGAACAGAAACAGGTGGGTGGCTGTTTATTTAAGGTGGCCAAAAAGCAACAGATAATGCTTAAAAAGAAAAAAAAGTGGTGTCAGTATCCACTAGGAAAAATGAATGGATACAGTGTATGCCAGTAGAAAATAACACCTAAATGGGAAGTGATCTGAAATCTTTGTTTCATCTTAGGCAGATTCCATGTGTTCTTTCATCCTTGGCCAAGAACCTGACCTTTTACTGTCATAACAAAAAACTTTGTTCTCAGAAAGATATTTTTTGTCAAATTTGTCATAGCACCTCATTCTGTCTACATGACAAAATGAACAGCTACATCCCGCACAACTGAAGAAATTATCTTCTTCACACATAGTCATTATTAAAGCAAATGGAAAACTGAGTCATTCATGCTTTTCATGTGTATTCTTTATAATACATGTTTACCCTGAGAGGTAACAAACACATCTTGAGGGCTTCATTAGCTTGGTTTCAATTTTAGTTTGCAGGACAATAGCCTGGAGGAAGGGGAGAAAAGATGAATCAAATAAATGACAAAGCAATTGCTCCTGACTTTTCTGTAGCAGACATTTCCTAAATGGACCTCCTCATGTTACTGTTCTCCATGTCAATAAGGTAGTATCCGCATAACAGATTACAGGCCAAAAAAAAGCACATCAGGAAAGCAAACACCCTGCATATGCACTTGAATGTTCCATTACTTACCTGTTTCTTTTCCATTTCAGCTCTCCTGTTATTCCTCCCTTCCAAGCCTGCCTCAGCATGACTGCTAGGTAGAGTCACAACAGTTTTCATGATGGAAAGTTTCTTAGGCATCTGAGGTGTCACTGGAAAAACAATTTTAATGGAAACAACTCCTTTAACAACCATACACGGGGATATTTGTCAAGTACTTTCGTAGCAGCAGTACTCTAAAAGCAGAATGACATACTAGGTGCGACAATGCAAATACTGACATTTGAACCAGTCACCCTGCTTTCCTTTTGTCAGTGAAAAGAAAGAGATTTCTACAGCACCATTCAACTTATCCTAAAAGAGATGTCTAAATAAGGTCAGATTGATCATTCCCTTTATAAAGAGTACCTGTTTACTACTGTATCTGATATCCAGCCTTAGATTTATTGACTGGTTACACAGGATTCTACCTCATAGGCAATCAGTATCTAATTTCCCAGAACCAACGTACAGGCTTTCACCACTGCTAGTAGAGACAGCATGCAGGACTTTCTGTCCTAGAAATTGAAGCAGGGAAGACGTCACCTGGTTTTACAACCTGAGTTTCCTAGAGCTGGGCATGTATTATTGAACAGCTCTGGTATTCTGCTTAGCAGAAGATAGAATTACACTTTCTGACCAACAGCCATGGCATTATAGGAACACATCCCTAACACCACACAGTATCTTTTATTTGCTCTCTAAAGATTTCAACAATTAATCAAGAAATGAGCCGTGTTTAGTTCCCTAGATGTTCCGGGAAGCTCTTCTTATACATGCAGCAGATAATCCCTTCCCCACTGTCCCCTAGCACTGCTAGAAGTATGAGTTGGTGAATTCAAAGACTCATTTAACCTTTCACCAGTTCCCTCTGTTGTTGACAGAGAGAAACAGCCTCCCCTAGAGTCAGTTCTTCTTCAGACCAAGTCAGAGTACTGAAAGTTGGATCTGTGCTCTGAATGGCCCTCAGATAAGTCTCTCCCTAAGGTGAGTTGAGTGTGAGTGTCCCTTGGCTGCTGCCCCTGTGTCAATACCTGAAGCCTTACTCATTGGAGGAGACAGTAACGCAGGACAAGCTTCTTCCGCGAGTGTACACTACACCACATCCAGGCATGCAGACTGGTCCAAGCTCTGCAGTTATGGCCAGTTCTGCAGCAGCTGTGTGTAAGGCAAAGGAGAAGCAGAAGGAAGGAAAGGCAAGAGGCCTGTTATGAATTCTCCTGCTCTCCTGTCAGTTATTGTTTATTCCAAGTATGAAGGCGCAGCAAAAAATCCTGTGCACTGTTACAGCCCAGTGTAACTTAAACACAGTTCAATGCAGCCCCCACCATAGAGGAAGAAAGATGGGTCGGTAACTGGCATTGCTTGGCTAGGGATGTGACTCTCTTTTCTCTCTTTCCTTTCACGCCCGCTTGATGCCAGCCGTCTGTACGACCCCGCTGTCCGAGGCTGCCTGCGCACTGGCAAGAGGAACCGCGGGCCCAGCTCTCCTCTCCCGACAGCAGGGTACCCCTGTTGCGAGGACGCTGGCCCCGAGCTGGCTCTGCCTTGTGAAGGTCTCCACAGACTTCTGCACGCTGCCACACCCTGAGCCCTGACAACGGCACGGGGTGGGGCGCCAGCCCACACCTTACACTAATTCCCCGCTCCCCGTTATTTCAGAAGTCCTCGCCTGAGGCCATCCTCTATGCGAAAATGCTCCTTTGCATGCCGCCTGACCTGGAGCCTTCCGCGGTGCACGGATGGGCCGTTGCCCGCCGGAGACGCAGGGATCGGCCGGGCAACGGCGGGACCTGCGCGGCTCCGCTGCGCCACCTCCCGCGTGCAGCTGCTGCCATCTTGTGACAATAGGGCTGCTTGCTACCGGAGCCTTGGCCGCCAGCTTCCTCGTAATGGCGCTCTTAAACCTGGAGTACGGAGTCCTTTCTGAGTCTGGGACCTGCACAAGTGAAAGGAGACAAAACACCAAAATTAGCCATGGCTTAGTATTATTCCGTCCCTTCACGCGGTTTCAAGTTTTCCCCTGCCTCACCGCGTCGGCGCAGCCCACCTCAGAGCAACAGGCCATGGAAATGGATGTTGGGCTGAGGATGGCTCCAGCCCTCGGTCAGCTGGGTACACAAAGGGGAGGGGGAACAGATAGAAACAAACGTTTCTGGTCAGATAAGTACCCCTGAATCAACTATCTCTCAGAAAGCCTGTGGCAGAGAAAAAATAACTAGATTTGTGTCACTCCTGCTAGGCTATGGCACTGGCCTCTGAAAGACCCAAGGCATCTTCAGACATTTAGTGTAGGCTCGTGGGTCTGGTCTTTCCTGAGAGATGGGCATTTGGGCAAAACCCACATGTTGGCTGTCTGAAACCAGGCTGGTTTTCTGATCTCCACCCGAAGGAGGGACTTACCTCTGTTCTCTATTTCTGAATTTTCTCACCACCACTGTGGCTTGCTCATGTGATAATTTTTTATGTTATTTTAGCACTTTTTAATATATATATAGAATACTAAATAAAATACAGTATATATATCAAATATATATAACAAATATTAATAAAGATTAAATGACAGACTTACATTTCTTACTTTCAAATTCATTGATGGAGCAATTTGTGTCAGAAAAACATAAAACATAAGAATGTATCAAAATTTGAAATGTAAGAGCCTGCATAATATTGAACACAAGATTTTGTTTTTCAAACAGTTTTAAAGAAATGTTTTAGGTGAAAGTAACAACAGTAAGGAAGCACAGCAAGTGTAACAGGCTTCTGGATAATTATTAGGTACTTCAGTAAATACTTATAATATATTAAGTCTTGTGATTATTTTTTTTTCTGAAATTAGCTGCAAATTACAAGCTGTTGAGACGTAACTTAGACACCAGGACCTTGCATGGGTTTTCTGAAATCAAACACATTCAAACTTGCTTTTAAAGTCAGCATTGTCAACTGTGCTTGCTTGTTGAGTACAGCTTTGTTCATTTCAGCATGGAAGTCTATGCCTTTTCTGTCCCCACCACCAAAACACCACACTCAGAGGCCTCACTGCCAGGCAGAGAACAAGCCTCACATATCCCCAGATCACAGGGAACACCAATACAAATACTGAAATGTCATAGTATTTCCCAAGCATCTGTTACGTAGAACTGTGTGAAACTCCCTATACAGGCTTCTTCAACAAAATGAACATGGATTTTAGCTATTTAGAGATTATAGAAATGGTTGAACATTCTGTGATACTGTACAAATCAAGGATAGATGAGGTGATATCAAAGTCACTGAAAAGGCAAGAGACCCCTGGATTCCAGGTTTCACCTTCCAAAAGACCCATTCATTCTATTTTCATCCTTTAAAATGTAGCCTCTAAGTGCAGCAAAAAATCAGAGTGGTAAGACGAACCGAGACTGAAATCCCTCAATCCCTCTTCAGTCCCTCAGTGGTTTGGACTGGGAGGAAAAGAAAGTTAGCAGAGCCTGGCAAGCAACATGGGCTGAAAGACAAGGAATAGCTTAGAAAAGCCCAAGAAGAGAAATGTGAGGAGGACAAAACAAAATCCTGAAAGCTGAGAGGAAGGGAGGAAATAGCAAATGGACAGAAAGAAAGAGGGAAGAACTGAGCAAGGGAAGACATGAAGAAAGACAGAGAAGGAAGAACTGAGCAAGGGAAGACATGAAGAAAGACAGAGAAAATCTTGTTTTTTCCATAACTGAGTTGTAACCGCTACATGTTGATGTACCTTCAGAAGCCAAGAGCAACAGGCAAACATTTTTTAAATACAAAACAATTAAATGAAGACAGACAAGACACCAGACTTGTGTGGCTCTAAAGTTCAGAGTGTCTTTCACAATCGCCTCAGCAAAACACCACTGGACCTGCCTGGCTTATACCTGAGATTCTCAGCTAACTCATTCTTCTCTCGTGCAGAAATTCCATCTTCTCATCTCAGCACAGCTAGTTGCCAGTTAGCCAGTAGCAATAAAAAAAAAATAACTCATTTTCCATCACCAGCCTCCCCTTACAAAAATCTATTTTATTATCTTCCTTTATGCCAGCCTATCAACAAGGAGTTTTTCTCTGCCTCATGCGCTGTAAAAGAGTTTTACAGAGAAAGGTGCCTGTGATCCCCCAGCAGCTGATGAGAGGCAGGACTGGGTCTTTAAACAGGGTGGTTTCAGCCATACTGCCTGCCCTCTACCTCAACAGCCAGCCCTCAAATTGCTGCTCAGGTCTGTCTGATAGCATAGATGCCTGCTGCTGAACAACTCTTTCAGAGGGGGGGGGACCCAGGGTATGTGCTAGAGCTGCACTACAAACCCACTAGAGGCCCCAGCAGCTCTCAAGACAGTGTGCAGACAACACTGGCGTATCCCACACAGGTCAGCTCAACAGAGCAATCCAAGATCCTTAGGTGATGGGAACACACTTTTTATTAATTTCTTCCCCCACACACCACCCCGAGAGATTTCTTTGCTTTACTCAAAAGCTCTGAAGCCCCGCAGAAGCGCTCTGATATGAAACAGCCACTTCTGCCACAGAGACAAAATAAGCAGCTTGTTCCTTCCAACCCGAGCTGCGGAGTTTCGTATTTCAGCTCCTCCTCCACATTCCAGGCCTGCCCAGGCTCCTCTCCAAAGATTTCGAAAATGGAGCCTCTCACAACTACTTATCCTCTGAAATATTCAGTGCCCAAGGCCAGGGTCTTTGTTGTCTTTCTGTCAATGGTTTTGTGTACCGCCATTCTCTGCCTGCTGCAACTCAGATTTTTTAAACCTAAAATCAAAGATTTTTATTCTTTCGAAGTCAAGGATTCACGAGGAAGGATCGTTTCCTTGGAGAAGTACAGAGGGAAAGTAAGTTACAACTTCATTATGTCTTTGTTTACAATCTTTACTAAAAAACGGGTGTCCATTTGTAGGTGAACAAAAAGCTTGGTTGTGGGAATTTTCAGCAGAGATTTGTGCTAAATTCCTGTTCTTCAAATAGTAAGATGGAGATATATTTATTTTAACTAGGCCTGCTCCAGGAATTAAGTATTATATCTAATATATCAAGAAAAATGTTTTTTCATATTATTTATTATAAATCAATATAGCCTAACAATACAATTGGTGCATTTTAATATTAGTTAAGAGTGGTAGCATGTTGTGTTGAATTCTGGAAGTTGATCTGGTAAATATGGTTTTAGTGCCTGTCGTAAAACCTGCTTTTTTACATGCTTATATTTAAACAAAACTGTAAGTTGAAGCTTATCCATTTATTGGATTTTTAAAACAAGTTGTCTGAAAGTAATTATCTTAAGCTGCTATTATCCTTAGCTGTTTAATGAAATTATGATCAAACTGATTAAGTTTAGCTTTCCAGAAGGAATGACTGTGGTAGTAGCTGATGCCATTTTAAGACCTAATTGTAATCTCTATGCCTTCTCTAGGGTTTTTTTTCTTACTATTATAACTTTATTTCTCTGAAGGCAACTTTGGTTGTAAACGTGGCCAGTTACTGCCAACACACAGACAAAAACTACATCGCACTGCAAGAACTACACAGAGAATTTGGCCCCTCCCACTTCACTGTGCTGGCTTTTCCCTGCAACCAGTTTGGAGAATCAGAGCCTAGTTCAAGCCAGGAAATAGAATTTTTTGCCAAAGGAAACTATGGAGTAACCTTCCCTGTTTTCCACAAAATCAAGATCCTAGGATCAGAAGCAGAGCCTGCCTTTAAATTTCTAATAGGTAACTATTTTCTTTTATATATCAAGCTGCCTTTAACCATGGTATTCTATTCTCCCTAAATTCCAGTCTGAGTCTCTTTGTCAGGAAACATCATAGTCTTCACAGTCTATGGAGAGAAACAGGCACTCAGCACACACTTCAACCTGTTTCAGAGTGGATATCAAAAATATGGTCAGAGGAGTTGCACCCTGAAAGCATCAGTTTCTTCTCACTGATGATACAACAGCCTACTGCAACCAGCCCAGCTAGAAACACCCATTTTGTGGACACTTGAGTGCAAAGACTCTGACCTGCCAAATCCCATTTCAAATTATGTGACTTTTGTTGAAAAGCAACTTTTCTTATGGACAAAAATGTAATGGGGGGTCGTAAAATTACTGGAAAATTTTACATAAACACAAGCAGGTGAGAAGACTCCTTTTTTAGCAGTCAAATATCCACCTTTATGTAAACTGTATTGTCTGAATTATGTATACTGTAGTTTATATAACCACTGATTAGCATTAATTTGTCTTGTGAACTTCAGGGCCCAGCCTGCAAAACCCATTCATACAAATACTCCTGTTAAAAGTAAGCATTTACTGACTTAGAACCTCATACTTTCAGAAGCAAAATGAAACTCTCTTCAGTTGACCCAAAGACCTCACAGACCCAAAGCTAATTTGAAAAGCCTCACTGAATTTTCCTGAGCTTTAGCCAGGTCTTTGACACATACTAAACACTGATATATGAAAGAAAGGATAGTGAAGGGTTGTGCTCTAATTATCACATCATTTTAACTAGAAAATAAGGAGTTTTCTTGTAGTTCTTCTGTCAGTAAGAGATTTCCCTCTAAACCTTGAGAGTGTCCAAGGACAAAGCCAGAGTCAAGAAACTACTTCTGCCTCCTCTAGGAGCCACAAAGGTTCCTGATAGCCTCTTGATCTCAGAAATTACCTTGCTAGCTATTCATGATAGCAAAGATACCTGTAAGGTTTTGCCTCATGGGATGAAAGGAGCTGAATTAAGCCATCACCGGTATGACTTCCTGCTCCCATTTCACTTCCCCTAAACTGACATAAAACTGGGAATTCACCAAATGAGTATGCAGCCCTCATATCCTCCTCCATAGGAAGCAGAGCGTAGTAAAAGTAGGAACTCTTAAAGAGTTTCAGAAGGGGAGAGCATCATTCACTTCCCACTTTTCAGATCATTAACACCAACCAGTAAATCCATGACCAGACTACTAGCAAAGAACAAGGTGGAACTACTTCAACATAAGTAGTTGAAGAATCACTGCAGGGTAATGAAACAATTACAAGTCTAAGTGACTAAAATGATCTGATGCCATTCTTACAGATTCTTCAAAGAAAGAGCCTCGATGGAATTTCTGGAAGTACCTTGTCAGCCCTGAGGGTAAAGTTGTGAAATTCTGGAGACCAGAAGAGCCCATAGAAAGTATCAAGCCAGAAGTAGCATCATTAATCAGGCAGATTATCATGAAAAAAAGAGAAGACCTCTGAAAAAGCCATTTATGCTGTGAATCCATTCAATGGCATGGGTACACAGCCTTACTACATTCCTGGGAAATGCTGCTAGAAGCTAAAACATGAGTGATTTTACTTCTCTTAGGTGTTAGTATTTTCAGCTATACTTTGTCTACTAATGTTGGATTGGCTCCTGCAACAGCCTTGAGAACCACTGAGGTTACTGAGGATGACAAGGCACTCAGTAATTTTCAGGGATGGACCTTCAATTTGCCTAAGTTTCTGAATGTTTCTTCACATTGCTGACAATAGCTAATTACAGTTGTCACAAGCGGAGAGATAGATAAAAAGAAGAGGATTTGTTGATAAACTACTCAGTATTTGCACAGCAGAGTTTTGTTTCCCATCTACCAGTAACAAATAAATTTTGGTATTCCATTAACACACAATTGCCCTGACTGAAATACTTGGGGCCCAGAGGCATCATAGCAGGGTTTTTAGAGACAAATGTAACTGAAGATACTTTGCAGTATCTTTTCAAGGAGGATTACTGAATTGTGAAGCTGTCAACTTAGTTGTAAAAAACTGTACATAGAAAACAAAATTATTAAAAGAAAAAATTGGAAACATTTCCTTGCCTGCTTTGTATTTTGATTAATTTTACATTTCACCTTTACAGCAGCACCTTTAATCTCTTTTGCCTTCTCCATACATTTGCACTGCAGTACAGTGCCTTGGCTGTGAGATCATCTGCTGGATTACCCGTCTTCTGACCTGGATGAAGGCAGGGCCTGTGTTAATATATATAGTTGCTTACAACAGAATTCAAGGGGAAAAAAAATCAACAGCCTGGCACTCAAACAAACATCTTTCTGAGACAGTCCAAGACAGTGCTGCCCAGCCATCTACCTCACATCTCTGGAATAAAGCAACAGTCTTCAAGCAGAGGTAGAAAACTGGGATGAAGGTTCACCCCTCAAGCCCCACTCTTCTCACCTTGCAAGCTCCCCAATTCTGCATGAAACAGCAAACCCATTTCCAATTCTGTTCCACTGTTCTATTTCAAGCTGCCAAGTGTTTTGATTTATCTGTTTGATGAAGGGAGATAGTAAATTGGAATAAGGAACTTCATTCCAGCTGTCCATGTCTTAAAGGAGGGCAGAGAAAATAGAAACAAGAGAAAACAGTGTCTCAGAAGAGTTTTCTATATGAAAAAGGAATTGGTAATGGTAGCATTAGTGTTGTTCTCTTGTAAGACTAACGGTGACTGAAAATAGCTGAAGTGCTTCAAAACATTTTTCCAGTGAAGACAGCCACTAACTGTATTAAAAAGGTGAGAAATTCAACAGCAATTTTAAAAAAAAAAAATGTTTTTCATTCATCTGTGGAATTCATTGAGAATCTCACAGAAAACCACTGAAGGATAAGGACATAAAAAGATTTTAAAAGATTTGAGTAATTATACTGATGTGGAGGATTAAAGTCATCGTCAATAATGACAACCATCATTTTGGAAGGGAAGTCAAACCTTATCAGTGACAATTTTAGCCACTTTAATATTCAGAGATCAGTTGGCCTATGTAAGGATCTAGTTAGTACAAATGTGCCTACTGCTACTGGTTTAGACCAGCCTCTGAGCTATGTGCCATTAGCCCACAAGATTCCACATCCAGTCGTCAAGACAGTTCCTGTTCTTATGCTGAGGTCTTGTGTTTTACTACAGTCTCCTCATGCATGTACAGTTCCAGCGTTGGGGACATGGAGCAGAACATGTCAGGTGATTTCTGTCACATGGCGCTGCTGCTTTGATGGAGCAGGAAGGGAATTGAGATATGAATCCTCTCCCCTCACTGGGAGCAGTCTAGATTCCACAGCACCAAGTGGCAGGACGCAATGTTTTTGGCATAAAAGGTGGATCATATCTTTACTTGAAATGTACATGACTAAAACATGCATGTCCTTTCATGTGCACTGCTATAGCTCCCCGCTTTTCGTATCACTGAATAAAAAAGACTAGGTATAAAGACGTGTTAGGTGCTCTTAGTGGAACACCTGAAAAAAATCTGTTTTACTCCTGGTATCACCTGAGAGTTACTCAGCATACAGGAAATTTTACCCAAGTTCTTTAAATACCCTAAGAAAGATAAACAGTGCAGTACCACTTTCTAGTTTGGAAGGTATCAGGAGGGAAGGGAGTGTGCACACCTTGCTTGTGATTCACTCACTAAAGCTCATTTTCTGTTTTTCACAGGATACACTGTAATCTTAAATAACTCGGTGCCAGCATTAAGACCAAGTATCTTCCCTGGCACTCAGAAATAGCATGGGTTATTAGCAAATGAGTTGACAGAATTATTTAACTCACTGCTTCCTCAATTACTTCAGATTCATAGAAAAAGAAGGTTTTGCCTGAGGAAACAGTCATTCATTTCTTATTTCATTATTTGGTCACAATCCACCACAACCATCTTCTGCAGAAATTTGAAAATAAGTCCTGAATCTACAGAGCTTAGGTTTTTCAAAGTTTACTGTTTATTAACATTCCTCCAGAAACTCAGTATGTTTGTATTACTTACTCTTCATGAGACATACCAGCTCTTTCAATGTAATATTTAAGGCAGATCATTGGTAAACTGATCACTTCTTTCAAGAAGCCAAGCTACCAGTTATCCAGGGTGAGAATAAAGCATCTTTCACTGCCAAATCTACACAGACTTGAAAAGGCAAATAAATAAAATGAAAGTTAGAACACTGTTACACAAGCACACATTTATGTATAGTCAAAAGCCAACAAGTAATATGAATGCATGTTTGTAGAAATATCCCCTTACAGTTTATGTATGATATAGCATATAAAAAATACTAAACTACAGATGCTATAAACAAATTAAAACCTATTTATTGGATTCTTAAATAATCTCACCAATTTAAGTTAAAACTGCCCCTTAAGAAGGTTAACGGAGTTCAGTCCACAAGTGTTGAAAGCTTCTTCGACTCCATTTGAGCATAACATATTGCATCCTTCATCCTAACACTTCCTTTAATCCTATGTCATACTTCCCTCACCCCTTAGGTCTGACATATCCTCATTATCCCCAACAGATAGCATTTAATTGTCAGCTCGTCCTTCCAAAAAACTGCCCGGGAGCGCAAATATTCTAAACCCATTTCAGTCACCAGTTGGACATGTCTCTGTTAATTCAATTATTATCAGAAAATACTTGTTTGCCGAGTCCCCACATTAATGCTCCAGTAAACATTTAGTTGTGTAAGAAAAATACATTCACATAGGCTCAAACCTGGAACTCTTAATACTTATATGATTTAGTGAATTCTTTAGAAACCAGTTGGATTAGCTCTGTGTGTCAGATACAGTTACACTTATTTTTATACCTTACATTCACTCAGTTTGCATAATCTAGCACAGCTCCTTTCAATCAGTGGAACTAGGCAGGCATTGGGCCCCATACCAGCTAAGGATCTGGTGAGAGATTTATAACAGCATTTATATTCGTGTCTCAATACTGATGTGCTAATGTGGCAGTGTAGTCAGTTGCTGCTGTATGAAGAACAGCTAACTAACAGTACACTGCCTAATCAGCACACACAATGCTAGGATCACCCTGATTCTGCAGACCGTCACAAACATTGATGTTCTTTTCTCTTCCTAGGAGACCTTCACTTTGCAAGTCACGTATAGTAGCACCCCGATAAAGCAAGTAACAACAAAAAGTTTCTTTTGCATTTGTTAAGTGCCTGAAGTGCCGGGATTGGGACAGAGGTAACATTCGATTGCCTGTGGCAGTTTTTGATAGAAGCTTGCAGTGTAACATGAATCAAAACAATCAATATGCTTCTAGCCTTTATTCTTCTGAAGTGTTAATATTATGTCCTATTCACATTGCGTCTCCTGGTTGGTGAGACCATGTGCAGTTGTTTTAATATATTGCTGTTCACAAATTATTGTAATAAACGATGGGAGAATAAAAACTCTAAAGTTGACTTCTCTTTTTTTATAGAATGGAAAGGTAATTACTTTACAGATACAGCATTCAGACAGTTAGTGAAAGTGATTTTAAGCCTTTCCAGCATGTAATTACTCAGTTAAAAAAAAAACAACCCCTCCTCCCCCAAAAAACAACCATCAACTTGCATTTGCCAAATATCATTATAAAAAATTTAAAATCAAATTTTTAAAATTCATGAAGTTTTTAACTGTGCTTCTTTTGCTTTAAGAAAAATTCCAGAGCTTAAAATTGTTTTATATGTTTAAATTATTTACTTGTTTCAAGTATTTATAGACTTCCTGTTACCTTGGTATCTAAAAGCAGCTGAAAACCAGAGTCTAAATCAACCAAAAATTCTCATGATTCTTTGGATAACAGTGTGTAACAGAAATACAAGATACCCCTGTAATACGAAAAATGAGCCTGACAGTCAAAAAAAGCAATAATTGGGTGGACCCAAAAGATTCCTTACACAAAAGTAGTAGCTCCTCCTTTTGATGATCAAGGTGTGTGAAATAGGATAGCAACTGCAAGTTAGCTGATGTCAGAATTTCAACCAGCTAACATACACTGCCATCCCATCACACACAGATGCATCACCTGCATTCCTGGAAATTAGAACCCTAGCACTTTCCAAAGGAACGGCCTTTAAAGAGCAATGAGCTGGCCCTGCAGCAGGTGACAGTGTAGTAGTGACTGCTACATGGAGACACAGCAGTCACCTAGCAGTACACTGCCTACCAGACACAGAGTCCATGCAGAGCAAGATGTTTCGTGAAATAACATGCCTGGAAACACCTCTTATCTTCTACCTGAATTCAGCATTGCTCAGCTGTTTTGAAGTTCATGTGTCATATATGTATACATACAAGTTCAATCAGTAAATACTGTAATGAAAAAAAATGGCACAGAATCATTTCTGATTCAGCAAGACCTGAAGTAAAGTAATAGTATAAAACCTATGTGTAGTATGACTAGAATCAGGTCCCAGACTGTCCAAAAGGAACCAAATAGTGTTGCAAACAGCTTCATGCCTTAGTTGTATGAGCAGCAGTATAGTATGTTATCTCCACATTAGTACCATACTCCAATTAGTATCCTACACACTTACTTCAATCCTTTTCTTGCTTGGGCATCTGTTTATGGCCACTATTGGAACCTAGCCCTTAGTCTAGATAAGCCCAGAGCCTAACTCAATATAATCAATTTTAGGTTATTTTGAAGTTAGATTTATCATTGGTTACTCCATAGTGCAACTTAACTTTAGGTAATGAGCCACACTGCAGCTCAATTTAGCCATGTAGTGGAGGATGCATAAAGATCCCAAGACTCAAGCTTACAGATTTAGGCTGGATAGAGGTAAAATTTTACCTACAACATCCATTTTGATGGAAAGCCCTTTGAGACATGCTGGAAAGAATCCACCAAGTTAGACACCTTGTATAAAAGTCAATGAATACCAAATTTGAAGCCTTCCCTTTGCTTCTTAAAAACTGGTCTTAAATCACTTAAATTAAATCTCAATACAAAAAAAAACATAAAAACATTTACTTGCCTGGGTGCTGCTCTTAGCAGCCATGGTAAAGCATTGGCAAATTGACATCTGCTTGTTTCACAGCAAGAGAAGGCCAACGGAGTATTCCACGATGCTTTCAAATGAAACAATATGGAGTGCAGCAAGCAGCTGTTGACACATCACAAACAGCCAGCTAACAGGCACTGCCAAACTGTTACATTCTGTTGAGTTTTGGCCATTAGCTCCCCCTCACCACCCACCCCCCCTAAAGTTTCTTCTCCTAGTGCCCAGTCATTGCTCACTTTAACAACATGGCTTTTCCCATGGGGTCACTTAACATCAAATATTTATGTCAGAGCAACATTCTCAGCATGCTGGTAGCTACATTTCTGTACTGTGATTGTATCTAAGGGTACACTGATCAACTCCTGCTTCAGCATTTTCAGTATGATCAATTCCTTTTACACCTTCACCTCCCACTCCACCAGTTTGCGTACTGCAGTCTCACCAGGTTTTGTGATCTGTGTCAACTCCTTAAGGCACGAGCTGCCTGTATTTTGCCTCTTGCTTACTGTCAAGCATATTGTTGGAGATTAATAAGTTTTCCCCCTATGTTGCTATTGTATATGCAAGTTCTTTGTTGTCCATTTTACCTTTACCACGCTCTAAATGTGGACAAGTCAACTTGCAGTGCCAACAAAAAGACAGCTCTTTAAATCCACACAACCCCTTCCATCAGGTCAAGTAGATGCTGCTTTTAAATAGCAAGCAGTCCCTCTAGTGCCAAAGGAGAGAAGCCCAGAGGTGCCACTTTACCGTAACTTGTGTTTTTCTGACATTTCAGATGCTACACTTAAGAAAGTGTGACCAAGATTAATAGGAAAGGCGGGGGCTGGGGGGGCAGTTTTTTTCCAAAATCACTTGGGTTTGACAGTTTCCTCCTCTGCCTCCCCCAGAAATGTAAAGAGGGGAACTCTCCCGTGCAGCGCACACTGAGTGTGAACGAACGCCTGTGCCTGCCCTTACCTCAGCCGCTTTCTGTAGGCTTTGCTCTCTGCTCCGCACCAGGTCTCTTCCCGACACTTTCTCCTGGAAAGAAACACAGAGGCACAACACTTAACAACCCCGCGGCTCGCAGTGTCTTCACCCTAATTCGCTTGCTGCTTGCGGGCTGCGCTGGGAGCCACGGCCCCCGGGACAAGGCAGAGCCGCCGGCCGGGCCGGGAAGGCGGCTGCCGGGCCGGCTGCTCGGCCCCCACCCTGCCCAAGATACCGACAGCCCCCCACATCCCCGCGGGGCACCGTTACCCAGAGCGAATCCTCCTCCCTCCTGCTCGTCCTCCGGGCGGGTTTTTCTGATTCCCACTCCATCTCCGCCGGGGCGGACTGGACCCGCAGCCGCCGCCTCGCTCGAGGCGGCTCGGTCTCGAGGTGGGACCCTGCGGGGGACGCGGTCCGTCCGGGAGCGAACGGACGGGCAGGGCAGGGCAGGGCAGGGCAGGTGTGCGGAAGGCAGCCTATGGGGAAGGCAACTTATAGCCCAGCCAGCCCTCGGGACGCCGGTTCCCACTGCCCGGGAGGCGGTGCCAGCCCCCCCTCCGCCGCACACCCCGCCACCGCTCCCCAGCGGCCGCCGGCGCCCTTTAAGCAGCCCGCAGGCGCGGCCGGCGAGGCGGGAGCCCGCGGGCGGCGGCGAGGCGAGGCCCGGCCCGGCCC
>JANZLQ010000079.1:63762884-63775397 GCA_026212715.1 Elanus axillaris | reverse complement strand
CCCCATCCCACCTGGGGGGGGGAAGGGGTGAGCGGCTGCGTGGTGTTAGTTGCTCGCCGGCCCTAAACCACGACAAGCTGCAATAAAATACCTATATGTTTCCCTCTCAGAAGGTCTGCCTGGCCTCCTGAGAAAGCAATCACAGACCTCTCCTAAATCTCACTAGGAGTTTGAATATTTAAAGATGAAGTGTTTTCCAGGAATCTTTCATTTTATCCCTCTCTCCCTATACCAGTATTTATTTCATTTATATACTACCTGTGGTACAATAAGTAGCTGTTATGGAAAAAGCATAAAATGCAACATACTCTGCTTAGCACCTCAGTAGAAAAATAGAAATTCTGAAACACACTACAAGATGTAATTGACCCAGCAACCGCACAGCCTGTAGCCCCCAGGGACCATAAAAAATTCTCGCAACAAGCCCACAAGGCAGCTGCTTTTTAAAATTCCATATTCATGATAACCAGTGAATTCAATTAGACGGTTGCTTGCTTCCAGCAGCGGAGTGCAAAGAACTAAAATGTTTTGTAGCTTACAGCCTTCCTTGAGTGTAACACAGGGCCCACAGGAGCACGGAAAACTGTAACCAAGTAGCTGGCAGGCTAGCAAAAGCCAATGTTTGTCATTTAATGAAATTTACAGAAGATTTTGGCATGTCACCTGTTGTAATTTTGTCTGAAAAAATGCACTAAGAAAATGCAATCAGTTTTCCCATTCCCAAATAAAACTTTTTCACCTGGAAACAAAAAACCCCAAACAAAAAAACCCCAAAGACCCAAACCTGAAGCAAACAGGTATTTTCTACTTGTATTTTTTTCTTTCCCAAGTAATTCTGTTTGGGCTATAAAGAAAAATAAATAGTATTTTAAAGACAAATATGTACTTACATGATTGTAAGATTGTAGGAAGCATAATATAAAATAGCACGCTCATCTGCTTTCAGTACCAGCTCTATAAAACAAGGCTTAGTCTATACCCATTTCCAATACCTTTTCTGAAAGAACATCAGCTTTCTTCATGAAGAGAGAAGAAACTGATTTCTCATAAGTCACATATTACAAGCCTATTCTTTTGAGTGTGATTTGCCAAGATTTCACTACATGTGTATAAAATTTCCTATCATTTCCTTTGTGTCCTTCTTTCTTCTCTCTTGTCTTCAGCATACAGTGTTCTGAATTAAGCTTGTACATCAACTGTGTAATACAAAAGCCCATGGAACCACAAAAGGTAGTTACTGCTCCAACGCACCTGAAAATGGATCCAGCCATCAACTGTCAGGAGGCGCTCCCGATGCTGGACTTCTATATCCCCACCAAAAAGCAAAATGGGAAAGGGGGATATTAAAGTAGTCTCTCTCAAATATACCTTAGTGTACCTCACCTGTATAGAAACAAACACAAGCATTAAAAAGCAACAACAAAAATACCTAAACCACATAAAACCTGTAACACTGAATTTGGTTGCTACTTTTAAAAGCAAGAAATACACTTTTTCCTTTTAAGATCCAATCAACACAAGTCATTGTACACAGAGCAACCCAATGGCAATTTGTCCACCCTAGACCATATAAAATACATCACCTCTAAGTGACAGGCTTATATGCTACCAGGAAATTAGCTAAAGCCACAATTTTCTTGTTAACATTCAAATAGAAGGATAATGTTAGCCTAGTGCTGATCAGAGAAGAGACATCAAAATTAATAAACCTATTTAAGTGAAAGGCATAACTTTTCCGTTATACATTCTTCTTAGCAGCAGCTGGTTTGTCAATCTATCTATATCCACATATTCATACGCATACATGCATAAATGTGGGCACAAATGTAGACACATGCATGGAGTAAAATATGGAGCTCAGCATATGCTACATCTGGCTTTGGAGCCTCTTACAGATACAGATGAAATGGGAACAGCAGGAGTTGTAGTGGGAGGAAAGAAAACAAAAAGAGTGTATCTTCACACAGAAGCGTAGGCTTGCTTTGCTCCTAGGTTCATGGAATAATTTTACCTACCTCAGCTGCTGTCTTGCCCTTACACTACAAGGTTCTTGGGAGCAGGAAACATTTTCAGCTCTCCAAAAAACACTATCATTTCATATGCATCATCTAATGTAACTTCCTGCTTCTCTACAGTCAAATTGGCCATTAAGCAACTGCTGTCAAGGTGGTGGTGTACTAAAACTGTAGTTAAATAAAAACACTTGAAATCAGCAAATAGCTGACAAAATTTTCAGTTGTGAGGGGGAAGAAAGCAACAGGAAAAAAAAGCAATTCACTTAGCAAATTCAGAAATCGATTACAGAATTGGCTATTTAATTTTAAGTTATTATTTGGGATATGCAAGGCCTGTACCAAGTTTCAAAACCTCGGAGTCTGCTTCAAACAGTAAAAAGCACATTTTGAAGTATTACTACTACATATTACTGCTCAAAGCAATCATATTAAAATCAAAATCACTGTATTAAAGAAGTCAATGATACTGTTAAGTTAAAGGACATGTAGAAAGGTACTTTCATTTATAGCTACCAGTTTCACCATGATGTTCAGCTTTAACTTCTTTTTCTTCAGCCCTCAGTTGACTCATTTTTATGGACTTCAGGATCATTAGATACTAAAGACTCTTAAGATGAACAAGACATTCAGATATACTTTACACTGGTGTATGTCATTTAATATTGGACGCATAACTCCACCTTTACACAAGGTATCAGCTACATCCACTATTTTCACTTACCTTCTCCTGATAAAGGAGCCATCCATACATCTGCAAGTCTCGATTTACAGAGGAGGGATGTACTTGCGCTTTACCCTGAGCTGTTTCTACCATACAAGCCAGCTTCTCTGTAATATCCACAGACTTTGTATACATTATTTTTCCTATGTTGTCATACAGTCCTGCAGTCAACACAGCTTTAAGAAGAGCTATTTCATGGAGAGAAAGGGATCGTGTGGTTCCATTTCCATCCCATCCACATTGCGTTGTAGGTGCTGTGAACCCTGCTGCTCTGACCACCCTTATGAGTTCTTGTTTCACATCCTGAAATTAGTAAGGTATTAGTAAAACTCTGAATTTAAAAAGGTATATACTCCACTCCATCAGCAGGCAATGACACTCCATCCCAAATATCCATGCTCTCCAGGGGAAAGATCTCTCAGTAGGAACACACTTGTATTTTCTGCACTTTGGAGTAGTGGCTGTTTCTATGAGAAAAACATTATCTGAAATATAGGATTAGATATATGGTACTATATATACTACAAATACTAAATCTCTCACCTGTAGTTAAAATAAAAAGATACCTTTGCATCAAGGATCCACTTCTGCTTAGGAGACCTCAGTCACCCAAATAAATAGGAAAGACCAATTAAAACATTTTCTCACCTAAAATAAAAGGCCATTTACATAAGTTTGTGGCCCATCTTTCAACCTAACTGTTAACAGACCTGTTCTTCGATATCAAGAATAACACAAGCTAAGTATTTTAATTTCTAAGGACTAGCTTCTCTAATGGCAGTGACTGCAAAGATGTACACCAACAAAGTGTGTGTAACAAAACTCAAATGCAGACACAGCTACCTTGACTGAGGGTGTGCATTTCATCAGTCACTAACATTCCACTTGTTTTTGTCTTGTGTAAATAGTACCTGTGAGACATCACCTCTTTAAAAGGGCATGACATTTTCAGAGGGAAATTTTAACAAATAACTTTTGAGTGTACAGCATAACTGTTTGGTTTACCTCCAGAGTTAACAGTGAAGTCCTATTAAGGAAATTTCTTCTGCAATAAGTCATTTCAGCACGATATCCCCCTTCTTGTCGAGCCCTTTTCCACCTAAGGAAAAAAAACTTGTGATTCCTTTCGCTGTAACAAGACATCAAAAGTATGACAATATGAAAGTGGTAGTAAGGTGAGAGGCAATACTGTGCTTTGATCAGCATTCTCTACTGAAAACTATAAATAAGTGGCATTAATGAAGATGAATGTTGCTGGTCTAAGAGCACTCCACAGAACATGCTTGTAACATAAAATTGACAGATACTAACAAAAATACAAGGTAATTATCTCTCAAAAATTACACACTTCTGTCTTGACAGCTGAAAAAAATTCAGGGTGGTTTTTAAGACTTAGTGCTAATATCCTAAAAAGAAAAAAGTATGTATGTCATTCTATAATATATACATTTGTACTTTCTGAAATACAGAATATGCAGGTCAGCATACCTCAAACAGCAAACAAAATACTTTAAAAACTAGGATAAACAGACACAGTACACATCTGTATGTGTGCAAGCATAGTTAAAAGGAATTAACGGATAAGGTACTAAGCAAACTCTTATTTCGCGTTACCAGTATTTGGCAATCTGTTGTTATTCTGAAGAGAAAAACTTCAGGTCCAAGCAATTCAAGAGAAGATCCTTATTAAGGATTCTTTACAGAACTGCATTACTTAAGTGTTATCTGCATCTAGCTATAAGCACAGCAGAATTATCATTTACCCCAGATAAGCATTGTAGATTGTTATATGGTCTGAAACTGCCATTGCTAGAGATGATTTTGCAAGATCTGCTTCATCTTTTCGACCAATTGGCGTAGTAAATGGGGATTTTTCTGTCATAACAGCAGCCAGAGTTGCCTGCAATTAGTAAAGTACACATGACTTAGGAGTATTTTATTATAAGCTTACAGGTTTACCATACAAATACCTTTAAGTTTTCTTTTACAGTAATATTTAATGATACTTTATATTCTACTAAGTTTCAAGGAAAAATTGTAAGAATTTCTACATAGAACTCAGAACTTACCTATATTAAAGACATTGCTTACATAGTGCCTTATATACACAGAAAAAAATATTAAATCTTGAAACTCACATCAAATGGTTTGTCAAATGACAGAGCAATACCCAATACAATACAGTGAAGGTCAGATTAAACAACTGGTTTAGATTATACTACATTAACAGGAGATGTTGAGACAACAAAGGATTTTAACTTCCAATTTTCAGCAACTAACATACCCATGCTTCCTCCTGATAAGCAGTAAATTAAACGGATTAGGTCAAAAGTGTAAATTATGCCAGCCTTCATATAATAAATTACCATGTCAATTAATTTGCAGTAACTTTACATCAGCATGTTCTTGACCCATAAACTGTGGGGTAATCCAGATTGGTCTAACCCACATGTAAGAGAGCTTTTTCTTTAAGTGTCATACTCCCTGAGACTGTGACAGAACTGGAAACCAAATCTGACTATTCCCTTGTGAATAGTACCTAAGAGTTTAGAATTATAGAATCATTTAGGTTGAAAGAGACCTTTAAGACTGTTGAGTCCAACTATTAAGAATACCTAGATTGTTCCCCTTCCTGATGTCCAGGTGCTCTGACCCTAAAATAAACATTTTAGCTTCTTGCACCATCCTTTCAAAATACCATGTTGCAAGAAACCAGATTAATTCTAAAGCATCAACCATTTCCTTTTTTTTTTTAATTTAGGTTGGTTTTTTTTTTTTTTTACTCACCACAGGATCCAAGCAGCCAAATATAGCACCAAATATAAGCATTTTGCCAATCTTTACATTGACAGGAAGGGCTGCAAGGTGCTGGCCTAACGGAGTCAGCTTGGGCTCATTTAACAGACAAGCCCCAATCTTCCTCAACAGGTTCATTGCATTACCAATTACTTGCTGCTGTGGCGGGTCTAATGCTCTGGAAAGGAAATCTTCAGGAGAGCCAAGATTGCACTTCTGTGGAGTAAAAGGGCATACATTTCAATATAAAAATTTATTGTAACAAACTTTTATAGTAACTACAAAGGAAACTGGAAAGGTGTTCTTGCAATCAAAAGCCCACATTCCCTCTCCTCTAAACCACCCTCTTGGTTCCCAGAAAGCAGATGCAGCCCACATTAGGTTAACAAAACTTCACTGTTTGGAAGGACTTCATATGGCACAACCACTGATCAGAAAAGCATGTTACCAGTGGTCACAGATGTGCAGAAGACTCTCAAACCTCATGAGATGCAGTTCAACCTGGCGCTAATTTGCCAGGTTGCTAGTTTTCCCATGCATATCCTACTCACTCAGGATGGGGAGAGAGGGAATGGAATTCCTTCCTCAAGCAGAAATCAGTTTGAAGGCTATTTAACTAAGTTTGAATTAGCACTCTGAAGTAAACTGGAATAGCATAGTATGCTATTCCTATTCAGCACCCTGCTCTGGATTTTTCCAACACACAGGTACTGGGTTTCCCCCTGCCCCAGTGGGAGAAGCCCCACTAACTATACTGGATTAGGGCTGTCCTAGCAAGCCTTTTTAGGTATCGAGGTCAGTGATTCCAAAACCAAACCCAAACAATAAGATAAAGGTGTAATTCCTCCAAAGGCACATGAATGTTTTTAGCTGCCAAGGTCAGTTACTCTAAAACCAAAACCATACCATAATATGAAGGCATAATTCCTCCAAAGGCACACGCAGTATTTCTGGAACAGAGTATTCCATGAAACTTTCAAATCTGCAACATCAAAAAAAAAGTAGAATCACAGATACTTAATTTAATCTTTGAGTTCAACTTACAAACTCAGGTTTCATATGCTCATTCTTTGCAGGTGTTCTTTTATGGGGCAAGGTGGGCAGTGGCACTTACTTTAATGTGTGGGTAAACTGTTCATCATTTGATTTAAGGCATGCGTGGTAGCTTGGAAAGCAAGAGTTTTGGTGAAAGAGAGGGAAAGGCAGTAAGACCCCAATTTTCAAAACAAATTCTTAAAATGCATAGCTCTCAAACTGAAAGCCTAGCATGTGGCTAAAATGCACACTTCACTTGTTATTTAAAACACTTTTACCTTAACTGTTTCTCAGCTGAAAGCTGCTTCAGACTTTCAGACAAGCAGGAAAAAGGCTATTCCACTGCAGCAACAGAAACTAACTCTGCAGTGCTGTATAATCTGATATTTTCCCAATCTCTTATCCATAGAGATACCACTTCAAAAAGCTACAGGTTTATCTGATAAAAAAAATTAAGATCTCAGGAGGTATGGTTTGTGTATATTTGATGCAGGGCAGTAGATGTTGTTAAAAAATGATCTTCTACAATTCCTTGGTGCTGCACTTATCCTTTAATTATGAAGATTTTTGTCAAAACACATTAGAGGTACTAAGAACAAAATTAACTTTTTTAAAATTGTGAAACAAAAAGGCTATTGTAATACTTTATTCGTATGATATTCAAATTACCTGTTTGTTTATGTGGGGTTTTTTTACAGTTTAATCTTTCCAGTTTGCAGTGATTAAAATTAATTTCAACAAGAATTCTTGGTTTTGCACAGAAAAAAGACAGATATTTATGTGATTTACAAAGTCTTGCTAAGTTTACAGTACCTGTCTCTTGTGTACATTCGGAAGCAGAATCCATCCCTTACACGCCCAGCTCTTCCTTGTCGCTGCAGAGCACTAGCTTTACTAACAAAGGTCTCCTCCAGGGAACTCATCTGACTACTTTCATGATACCTTAAAAATTGTAAAGCAAGTGCACATTCAGATTTCAGACCTAGAATTTTAATGTATATTTAACGTAGATACCAGCACACTGATAATATATCTAAATAGTATTTATCTAAAAATATTAAATTTAGTTTTGAAAACTAAGCATAGCTTGGGGAAACTGTACATCACAGAACCTTGGATACAACTCACTAAGGAAAGTGTAAAAATTGGAAAATGAAATGGCTACTGTATTATTTCATCTTCCTGGCAATCCAGAATTGTTCTAACATATTCTGTAGGGCTTTTCACATTTAAAATGGACAAAAAAAAACCCCAACTGCTAAAAACTGAGACAGTATAAAAAGGATCTGTTTTTTAAACAGTACTTAATCATGATTCTCTGTATCTATGAACAACTCCCCTTGTTGTCCTTCACACTGTTTGAAAATCCAAAGATTCAGCGCAAACTTGTACCTAAACTACAAGCTGTTCAATGAGCTCAGCCTGCTTGTTTGTCCAGAACGGTAGTGTAATAAGGATACTACAAAATTCTTGCAGTACTAACCTCCAAATATTTACAGTAATCACAGTATGACTGATGAAAATCAAACTCACCTATTTTCTTTGGTTCTCCCAGTATCAATTACAAAGACAACATCTGGTATTGTAATACCTGTCTCTGCTATATTGGTTGCCAAAACAATCTGAAAAGAAGTTCACATAACAAATACAAGAATTATGGAATGACTGTCTAACAGTTTTCATCCTTGGTTAAAGTTTTTTTTACCCAGAAATGTTTCCTTAAATAATCTGTCAAAGCACTAAAAGATACACAACTTGGAAAATGGTTCAGTCCTACCCAATTACTGAGGAATCAAAAGTTGTGAGAACTTTGCATTCACTTTTTCTTTTATAATCTGTCATAATTACTAGCTAGTACCTGCCAAAATTGGTCAACTTTCAATTAAATAGTTTGGCAGTAAGTAAAATACTATTTTCCAAGATAAAAGCTATAGTTACTGGTTAACAACAGTTAAAATACAGGAAAGCAACAATTAAAGATGCTCTTAGAAAAACATTAGGTTTAAAAATTTGTCTGATTACTTCCAGGTTTTCACAGCATGCTAACTTCTATCTGTTACAGAACACCAAATTAAAAGAATTGTTTCTTTGCAGCGAGAAAATTCCAGGAACAAATAGTTGTTGTGTAATTCTGTATTTGATTTTAAAACGATTACAGAGCTGTACCCCCAGAAAGTTTCTCCTTTCAGTGGTGAACTTTGCCCTTCTGACTATGTCATACCTTTCTGATACCAAGGGGAGGTATTGTAAATGCAGCTGCTTGATCTTGAGTTGACAGAACAGAATGCAAAGCTATCAACCTGTGCCTAGAAGAAATTACACTAATCAGTATACACTTAGCAAATGAAGATACTGTAAAAAAATTAGACCAGAATGGTGACAACAGTTTGGAGAAAGCAACTAGAACAGGCACTTGAAAGAGTAAAACTTTGCATATTTAGATATGAAAATCTGCTTCAGTGTTTTATCACAATACCAAGAAAGGATAACACCATTAGTTCATAGGGCTGTTCTCCTATTTGGTAATAACGCAGGAAAAATACTACTACTGCAGAACTCTAAGTTCATTTACATCAATAGCCTAGCAAAGAGGGAACTAGGTGTCCTTGAACTCAAGTTCTTTACATTGTGCTTCCAAGACAAGGACCATTATTGAAAACTTTGCACAGAACTACAAACACATGCAACTTTCAGCCTGAGTAATAAATGCCTTCAGATATAAGACAACCACAGAGATTTGTACTTTCCCTCTCTTCTACACCTTGACATCTCGGTCCATCTCTGAATCTTTAGAATTTGACTGCAAATGTTCTTTTTATGCCATTGGGTTGCTAGCTTTTAGTTACCCACTAAATAAATTTCAAAGCTATCTGTCACTACAACCCTATGCCATTCCTCTTAGTAGATTACTGTCTGTGGATCTCTTCTCAGGAAGTAGTCACTTCCTTGCAAACAGTAAGCCACAGAAAGCTATATCCCAGATATGGCTGCTCCCATAACCTAAGAAGTCGAAAAGAAGTAGTCAAGTGCTTTGTGGTTAATTAAGTTTGTTGAAAAATAAAATCAGAAGAAAAAAGTTATTACTGTACCATTCCTAAGGACCTGTTATTTTTGTTTGTATCATTTTTAGATAATAAAAGTCCATTTGTAGCACAAATAGCTCAGAGGTGTAACTCTGTTTCCATTTTCAAGAATAGAAGACCTTAAACCCCAAACATATTCACTAAGTTAAACTATTAATGTTAAAGAAAATATCTGCGCTACCTGTCACGCAAGTTAAATCTTCTGTCAGTTGAAATGAGATCATACAGCTGTTGGATATGGGCAAGGCCTGGTAAAAAGATCAGCACAGCACCCTCAATGTTCTTGAACTGAGGACTTCTATCTGGAAAGTTACAGCACAGGCACATAGTTAAACCGAACATGCATTTGCAAACAGTTTCACTTGAGAACAGGAACTACTTTTGGGCCCTATGGTAAATGCTTTTTAGGATGTTTCATATAAGAATGAAGTACCTCATTATCAGTAGAAAGCTCTGGAAAATAAGTCCAAATGACAGCCCCAAGTATATAAACTTCTTAAGAAGTAGACTGTACCTAAGTATGCAAGCAACTCCAAAATAAGTTCAAGGTTGATCTTGTAAGGATTCATATAGAAGATAGCCTGCTGTGTACGACTGCTATACTTTGCGTAGTAAGGAGCCAAATCAATACCAGATCCGGACTGGATTGGGACATACTCCTAAAAAAGAAGAGCAGGAAAAAAATCATATTCTCAGTGTTTTAGAAGAAGGTAAGACAACAGAAGGTCAGTTTGTCATTCACTTAATTTAGGTTTCCTAAAACAGAGATTGAGGTAAAAGACATTTAACTGACTAACTTCCCACCAAAATCAGTGTGAGTTAGATTAAATCACAGCTACCTACATAACCTGCATATAGGTATCTACTACTGTTAAACAACATCCCAGATTAATTTTTACCTTTTTGCTTTTTTTTTAAAGTCTGTGCAAGCAGTACTGTACAGTCTGTTTTACAAATGAAAACAGTTCCCAGGTCCATATCTGGCATCCAATTAGTATCAATTCAAAATGGGTTAAACAGGGTGGCTACTCTTCTTTCAAAACTCGTATTTTGGGGTATAAGAAACCAGTCTCCCCTTTCTCCTCTCCCTCACCCTTCTGAACTAACAGTTGCAATGAAAGTTAAGAGTGAATTAGGTGGCAACTCTTGCAGTGCTTTGGAGCAGGAGGAAAGGGGGAGGAATGGAGAGTTAGCAGAATATACAGACACTTCAATTGTTTACAAACATCTTACAGATACATACTTAGCAAGTCTTCTATGTTAAGTGGCTCTAGGGTAAACTATTTAATTGTTAATCAATGCACTTAAAGAAGCTTGCCACCACATATCCTTCTGTACTGAAGGCTCAATAGAAATAAACTACAAAGATGGAGCAGCACTCAGGAGGGCACTTAGGCTTCAACTAAAGGATGCTCTTATGATGTATGGGGTAACTACCACACTAGGAAAAAAAGATGTTAAAAAAAAAAAATCAGCAGAGCACATGAGAGCAAGTTTTTCAACACATGCATCAGTGTTTGATCACACCAAGCTGAATGGTCCTACAGATTTTGACAAAGCAAGCCAGAGCAGACACGTATCTACACAAAATATATACAGTCTAGATGAACAGCCTAAGTTGCCTGAACTCAAATAGCATTCATATACTCTTTGGTTCAAGAATTTTGATTCAAAAGCACATACAGCTGTCACTGCAAAGTACCTACAGGATTAACCACAGCATGTTAAACCAAAAAGCTCTACGCAATAATATAATGTAAATCATCTCATTCAGCATGCCAATTTGAAGGACATTGGGAGTTTTTCAGCTAAGAAGAATATGGCCTTGCCTCTTCTTTTCTTAGGTTCACTATTTCAGAGAATTCTTTGGGAGAAAATACTTAAATGCTTTCCCCTGCTGCTGCTTACAGATCTAGAGCTGGGAATCTGTACAAGAGAATAAAATGTCAAATATAACAAAATCAAGGCAGCTATAGAAGAGTTAAGAGAGACAACATAAGGGTGCAGCGTTAATAAATACTTGGTTTTCACTGTAAGAGTGCCATTGTCTTTTATCAACTGAAAGAATATTTTGTATTATACAATCCAATTGCATTTAATAACAGGACCTAAAATGTTAAAATAAAAAAATAATCAAAATTTCCAAGCCAAAACTAGAAATACCTATTTTACCTGATACTTTGTAGTGCTTCCTCCTTTGCCAGTAACATTTATTCTTACTTCTTCCTCCTCCT
Source organism: Elanus axillaris (assembly GCA_026212715.1). Classification (NCBI taxonomy): domain Eukaryota; kingdom Metazoa; phylum Chordata; class Aves; order Accipitriformes; family Accipitridae; genus Elanus; species Elanus axillaris. Next base: position 63,763,513 of record JANZLQ010000079.1, on the reverse strand, counting down.
CCTCCAAGAACTTCTGGCAATATTCTGAGTCTTTCTCCAGAACATAGCCAGTTGCTTCAATTACATCTTCAACATGGAAAATCTTTAGTGAAAATTCATAGAAGAAATACAAGGCATGTCAAAAACTGTATCAGTAGCTCTTTCCTTTTTTAAAGCTTATATACAAAGCTGAGCATGGAATGCACTTCTCTTCTAATGTTGTAATAGATCTTGCAAATTGCAACTTAGTCTTATAATTTTTGAAAACCTAAACTTAGAGCTGCTACCAGTTTGTTAATGGTCTCTGCGCATGATTACTAACATTACCTTTAGCACAGCCTACATAATGTGCATGAGAAGCATACATAAGAGTGTAATGACAAAATTGCGTGAGGGGTTGTCCTGGTTTCAGGATAGAGTTAATTTTCTTTCTAGAGGGTGGTACAGTGTTATGTTTTGGATTTAGTGCAAGAATAATATTGATAGCAATGACTGAAGACGTCAGACTGTTAAGCAGTGTGTATACCAAGTCAAGGATTTTTCAGCCTCGCATGCCCAGCCAGTGAGGAAGCTGGAGGGTGTCCTGGGTTCAGCTGGGATAGAGTTAATTTTCACAGGAACCTGGGAAGGGGCATAGCCAGGACAGCTGA
>JANZLQ010000079.1:63733641-63749367 GCA_026212715.1 Elanus axillaris | reverse complement strand
GCTTTTTGTAACTAATGCAACACGCCAACGAGGCTCATCTGGGACACCCCAGCAGGGCAGACGGGCTAACGCCAGGCGTTACTGGGAAAGTGCCACACCACCACCTGCCCCACAAGAACTGTCAATAACGTAACGACGGGCTTTTTGTAACTAATGCAACACGCCAACGAGGCTCATCTGGGACACCCCAGCAGGGCAGACGGGCTAACGCCAGGCCTGGCCCGCGCCGTGCAGGAGGATTTAAGGTGCGTCCCTCGACGCTTGGTATGTCCCAGGCCCCCAGGCCACGCCCTCGGCAGCTCCCTGACGAAGCTGCCCCTCCGTGCGCCCCCAGCCAGCCGGGGAACCCCTCGGCCGCCTGGACCCCGCACTCCTCCTCCCCACGGCACAGCCAGCCCCCGGTGCTTCCCGGCCGGGGCCGCCTCACGCCGCGGGGCCTGCTACCTTGCTTGACACGCGGCTCCTTGGAGGCGGGCGGCGGCCGCGGCGCGGCTCGGCTGCCTGCCGCCGCGGCGGCGGCGGCACCGGCCTCGGCAGCAGCTCGAGCCCGGGCAGCGGCGGTGGCGGCAGAGGCGGTACGGGCCGCGCTGCCCGCCCGCTGCTTCTTGTTGCGGCCGCCCATGGCGCCCGCGCCCGCAAGAGAACCGGTCCGACCCCTCGATCCGGGAACAGCGCTTGGCACCGCCCTCCGCTCCCCATTGGCCGGTGCCGCCCGCTCGGCACCGCCCTCCCCTCCCCACTGGCCGGCGCCGGCCTCTTGGCACCGTCCCCCATCTCTCATTGGTCAGCGCTTGAGGGCGGGCACCTCGCTGCCGCCAGACCTCCGAGGCCTAGCGGAAATCAGGTTCCGGGGCAAGGGCTACTGCCGGCCGCGGGGGGTTGTGGGAAGGGGTGGTCCCCTGTGTGCTGGCGGGCGGTTTATAGTGCCCCAGAGCTGGTGGGGCCGGATCGGGATCGGGCCTTGCTTGGGGCTCCCGGTGCCTGGGGGTGGCGGGGGCCTCTGTTTCTCCTCGGGTTGCAGTGCCGGTGTAGGGGCGAGAAGGACCCGTGGGGGGTGGGGGGAGGCTGTCCCCTGTGAGGCATTGTGGGACCGGCGGCCAAGATGGCGGACGCCTTCGGGGACGAGCTTTTCAGCGTGTTTGAGGAGGACTCGGCCGCCTCCGGCGCCAAGAAGAGCAAAGTGGGCGCCAGCGAGGGCGCCAAGAGACCGGGGTGAGGGTGCGCTGGCGGCCGGGGAAGTAGGGCTGGGTGTGCTCGGGAAGCAGGGCTGGGGTGTGCTCTAGCGGCTGAGGCTCGGGCCGCGCTGCTGGGCCTGGCTTCTGCCAGCCTGTTTGAGCTGCTAAACCCTCTCGGGACTGGGGAGTCACTGCAGACTGAAGGGTCACGCTTTCCTGGGATCTCTGGCCTCAGAGCTGTATCCCGGGCGCAGTGGGCGGTGGGGGAGCGCGGGGACCTGGGGACAAGCTCATCCGGGAAATGACTGGAAAACCCACGGTGGTCTTCGTGGGTGGAGTTCTCCGGGTTGTGCCCCGAGTGCAGTGTGATCACTGCTGCCCGTAGGACACATATAAAAGAGGCAGACTTTAAATTTGTTGCCTATTTGTGTTGCAGAAGACAGCTGGAGGAAAAATCTTCAGTAGCTGTAGCAGGGAAGCCTAAAAGGGAAGTTGAGGTCGACAGTACTGAAGATGCTGTTTTGGGAAAGAAGCCAAAATTGGAAGATGTTGTATCAGAAGATGCTAAGTAAGTGCCCACTTAATGTGTAAGCAAATCATAGGAAGATGCACAGGTTAGCTATATGCCAGTTCTGAATATTTTATATAAGCAGCTTTGCAGTGTGTTCATATAAAGATGAATTTGTATATGAAGTTGATTTCTATTATCTACGTAAGTGAAGATGTGCTAGAAGTACAGCTTCAGCAGTGACAAGTACTGGGTGTGTAAAATAACACTGTGGACAAATAGGCAACTGGAATATGAAACATTCATATATTTGTGGTTACTGCATATGGATCGGTGTCTTTTGATCAAAGCCATCATGTTGATTTCAGACATATAGAAAGAGATAAGCACTGAGGCATATGGGAGGAGGCAGGCTTGCTTCCTACCACCCCGCTGAAAGACATAATTGGCTTGCAAAACAGGAAGAAGAATTTGACCAAGGAGACAGAAATGAGTTTTTTTGTCACACATAGGATTATTACTGCAGCAAATATTTGGAATCTTAAGCATGAACATGCTTTTAAATGTGAGCACAAGTGGTAGGTATTTGACATGGAGGTGGGAGGGTATACTTGGACATGTCAACAGCTGAGGAGGTGAGGCAGCTGAAGGAAAGCCACACTGCCATTTCTGTGCTTTAGGAGCTGCATGTCTCTTCCTCTTTTCTTTCCAGAACTTCGTGATGGGTATTATGAGGGGTTTTGAAAACAAATTGAAGGGACAGTGTGGGCACTCTTTCACCTTAGTGTATCTTATGAGATTCTTAGGAACTTGGAAGTTTGTGTTGGTTCAGAAAATGATTAGGAGTGTTCATGGACTAAAAATTCATCCAGAGCTGCCAAATGTAGGTGTGTACCTCCTAGCTTAAAATTTAGAAAACTCTACTACAGAAATAAAAATTATATGTGCTTGCTGTGTTCTTATACTTTTCTCTGATTGATGTATCACTTGACTTCTGTCAGACAGAATTCTGGTCTGGATTGAGATTTGGTCTTACTTGGTCTTACATTTTTCTTAAGTTCAAGGTAAAATTTTCTGTGAGACAGTCATGAGAAGACTTCTCAAAATGCTGTAAACAGAGGATACCAATGTAGAAGCAAAACAGAACCAGAGTCAACATTTTAAGCCAGTTTAAGTGTTAGTGGTCTCAGTAGAATGTATACTTGCCCACAGCAACTTACTAAGTATGTTAAAACTGTCAGAATAAGCCACTGGTTTATGCAGTGAGACACTCACCTCTTCTTGTGGCCATGAGAGAGGGACTGGTAAAGAAAAGAGAGGTCTCATCCTCAGGCAGGTGCTTGGGATGCTTTAGGCTGCTGTTACTTGGTATCATGACTAGCAGCAAGAATACAGGTCTTGAATCTTACTTTGTTGAATATTGAAAATAAGTCCCCATTTAATCAGAAAACTTCATGTGTACCAATGTTATCCAAGTGCTCTTTTGTGGTGCAAGTTTTTAACTTGTTACAAATCCCAAAGCAGTAGCTGATGTAGATTTATATAGTAGCAAAATTTTAACAGTTACAGGTATTAGTCCTGGTAATAGTCTCTGCCAACTGTCCATTTCAAGTTTGTGCATCGTTTTTTTAATGTTGCCGTTGAAGTAGACATGAAGTTGCAACATTTTCACATTTGTAAAGAAAACAGGATTTTTAAATACCTTTTTGGCAATCCTAACTCACATGTTTTTAGTCTGGCAGACCTGATGCCGCAAGTAAAGGTGCAAGCTGTGGAAACTGTTGAAGGTTGTACACATGAGGTAAGTGCAGTGAAAGTGCTTACGAAAAGTATAGGCTCATTTTCACATAATTGTATGTTTTACTGCCAGTATAATAATATTACTTATTGCACTTGTGCCTATTATATCATAGTATCATAGAATCATTTGGGTTGGAAAAAACCTTTAAGATCGAGTCCAACGATTAACATAACATTGCTAAGTCCACCACTAAACCACGTCCCTAACTGCCACATCTACACATCTTTTAAATACCTCCAGGGATGGTGACTCTACCACTTCTCCCCTGGGCAGCCTGTTCCAATACCTGACAACCCTTAGGATGAAGAAATTTTTCCTAATATCCAAGCTAAACCTCCCCTGGTGCAACTTGAGGATGTTTCCTCTTGTCCTATAACTTGTTATGTGGGAAAAGAGGTGGACACCCACATTGCTACAGCCTCCTTTCAGGTAGTTGTAGAGAGCGATAAGGTCCCCCCTCAGCCTACTTTTCTCCAGGCTAAACAACCCCAGTTCCCTCAACTGCTCCTCGTAAGGCTTGAATTTTAGACACTGCACCAGCTTTATTACTCTTCTTTGAAAGTGCTCCAGCACCTTAATGTCTTTCCTGTAGTGAGGGACCCAAAACTGAACACACTACTCAAGGTGCGGCCTCACCAGTGCCGAGTACAGGGGAACAATCACCTCCCTGCTCCTGCTGGCCATAGAATTTCTGATACAGGCCAGGATGGTGTTGGCCTTCTTGGCCACCTGGGCACACTGCTGGCTCATATTCAGCTGGCTGTCAACCAGCACCTCCAGGTCCTTTTGCTCCAGGCAGCTTTCCACCTACTCTTCCCCAAGCCTGTAGCGCTGCATGGGGTTGCTGTGACCCAAGTGCAGGACCTGGCACTTGGCCTTGTTAAGTCTCATACGATTGGCCTTGGCCCATCAATCCAGCCTTGTCCAGATTCCTCTGTAGAGCCTTCCTACCCTCAAGGCAATACATTATTTCCTATTATATTTAAGGTAGAACAGGGTTGTAAAGAGTTTGAGGTCTGTGTCTTGTATTGAGCATGCACAAAATGCACTTGAAAAATAAATAGGGTATTATACCAGAAGCAGTTTGAGTGATGCTTGCAATAAAATGAGTGATTGTGAAAGACTCAGTGATAACATTGGTAGGTTTCCATATCTGAAAATTACCAAGCACATTCTAAGTACTGTTATTGAGGAGGAAGACCTACTGGTTGTTAAAATAGGTCTGTGTTCATGGTGCGATCTAAACGTGCAGCATTGAATTAAAATATTTTGCTATTCTGGTTCAAGAATGAAAGGCTTTCTTGTAAGGCCAATTACTGTTTAAAATTACATTTTGCTAAAAAGGTTTTTTATTTAAATGCAAAATAATGAGAACTATCATTTTTCAAATTGTGTTAATAGACATAAATACAATTTAAATATGGAAAATCAAATATTAATGCTGGGAATTTTTTAATACTCCTTCATCCAAAGATGATTGTCAGAAAGGGTTTCTGTGAGAATTACATGTGTAAATTTTAACTTCCTTGTACTTTTATGGTCATTTTCTTTTCTGTGCTGTCTTCCAGAACTAGCTGAAGTTAATTAGGGTCACACTCAAAGACCCTGTATGATTAGACCTTTGCAATGAAGGAACAGTATATACAATTGATGATACAGGTTTTAAAGTCCATGCATCTGTGTGATCTTTGTTATCTTGAGATGTCTGGTAGAGGTTTGCCATCACTTAGTAACTGAAGAAAGCTTAAATATTTAGTATGAATGAACGTTAGAGACTGGCCAGGAACAGGAACTTTACCTGTGTAAATATATTGTCCTTGGAAGGGGGGTATTATCCATGTAAGCTGAGTAATTGCTTCTAATGTCCATTGGCTAGAGGCCATGACTCTGTCTTGGCCTGAAGAGCTAATGTGCCAAGGTAGGTGAAGCAGAAATATTTCACGCAAGACAGTAGGGAGTATCAGAGAAGTGAGAGAAGGAGCATTGTTAGGGCAGGAGGATAGAGATACTGGTTGAAAAACTCTTTGAGAGGAAGGAAGGAAGCCTTGACACATGAGCTGATAGGAACAGGATAATAGAAATTCAGATTAGTTTTTATGCACTTTACATCTCCTGTCCCAGCTCTTCATAGCTTGCCATGTCACTGGAGCGGACACCAAGAATTCTGCAACTGTTTTTATTTAAAATGTATTTTATAGGTTGCACTTCCAGCAGATGAAGTCTTCACAAGTCTGAAACCAAGAACTGGAAAAGCTGCAAAAGTATGTGATAGATCGCGTTTATTTTTCTTTTTGCATATGCTTTAGATGGTAGATGAGGGTAGAGGGAAAAACTATGTACTTTGTGAGTAAGGCTTGGAAGAGTATCTTGAAAAGATGGCCTGTTGTAAGTAAGATTGGTATTTCTAGATTTTAGATGTGATAGAATAAAATGATGTGGTTGAATGGGGTGGATAGGCTGTTGCAATTTCAATTCTATTGTACAACATCAGTGGTGGCTTTGGTTGTACACTGTAGTTTATCTTCCTAAATTAATAAATTAGAGAAAACTCAGTCATCAGGACAAGATTCTCATTTGATACGACATCAAAGACATAAGCAAGAATCTTAGGTGTGGTATTAGATAAAGTTATTTAAATACAAAGTCATTGCAAAATACTGGATTAAGATCAGCTGAAGTTACAAATATCTATGTTTCTGCCTGTAATTTGCACAGTAGATCAGTCACAAAATTAATTAGATGTAATTAACAGTCTGTGTTAAAATATGTAAAGTTTTTGCTTGCTTTCTTTTTAGGAATATCCATTTATTCTTGATGCCTTTCAGAGAGAAGCTATTCTTTGTGTAGATAATAACCAGTCTGTGTTAGTGTCGGCTCATACGTCAGCTGGTAAAACTGTTTGTGCAGAGTAAGTAATTTTCTGACAGGCTCTGATAAGAGAATTATGTGATGTTTGTCATTTCATTTTGTTGAACCATCAGTAGCTGTTGTGTCTCAGTTTCTTGATACAAAGTTTGGACCATCAGTGTTAGAATTGAATTGACTACTCTTGAATATAAAAATCAACTTCTTTCATCCTGTTTAGTGGGTAGTGAAAGGCTTAACTAGTGTTTAAGCTTACCTTTTATTTTTAAAAAATCTGGTTTTGTTGAGACGTTATGGTATAGATTGAATAGAAGGTTTCTGCAATACAGAGTTGCATGAATTTAGAAAAAAGTGCCTTTGTTTTCTAACCCCTGGCTATAACTAGTAAGGACTTTCTTGTGTGTTTTCTTTGTTTTGTCAGAAGTGCTTTTTTGATTTAATTTGCAACTTACTGTTTATCGAACAAGAAATGCTTAAAAGATAGGGTATATTTTTTGTCAGGGTTTGGTCTGACAGTGGAATGGCTTTGCTGACCTGAGGTGAAAATTGAGATATACATGTAGTTTTATTAAATCATGGGTTCAAATAATAATAATTTGTCATGAGGCAGTGACAGTTAGATTTTTAGATTAAACTAGATGGGCTCTGATGTCCATAAAAATCAGTTAACTTGTTGTCAGTGATTTGTCACTCTCTGAAGAGGCATACATAGTTGAGTTAAGATTGCACTGAACTTAATAGTCTAGATATGAAATGCTTCATATCATTCTACTGGTGTTCTGAATTGTGTATTTTATTTTATTTTATTTTTTTAAGCTGAAGATTAGAGGGAAGTAATATGCTCTGAGTGTTTTCCTGGCAAGTTTTAATAGTACAGTGTTTGATTACAGGTATGCAATTGCCCTGGCTTTGAGGGAGAAACAGCGTGTGATATTTACGAGTCCAATTAAAGCTTTGAGTAATCAGAAGTACCGTGAGATGTATGAAGAATTCCAGGATGTTGGTTTGATGACTGGGGATGTCACCATTAATCCTACAGCTTCTTGTCTGGTAATGACAACTGAGGTAAGATTAGCCATTAATTCTTGATCTGTCTGTGTTTTCTTCTATCCTTTTTTGACTGGGAAGGTCTGGTATTAAAAGAGTAAAGCTATAATAAGACAAATTAGGGTAGAAGATGTTACAACGTTCGTTATACCTCCCTTTAATGTTTTAACTTTTAGTTATTGGAAAAGTTAGGTAAATCTCTGTAAATTCATGCTTTTGAACTATCAGTCATTCTCACATGGAGAAAGGCAGAACTTAATTTTCTGAATGCTCAAGGCACTGAGTTTTCTTTGGATAGATGTCAAGTAGTGAAAGTCAGTCAGACTTACTAAATCCTATAGGGTCTGTATTTTGTTCTAGGTAAACAGAATAGGGAGAGGAAAATCACAGAGTGATAGTTGATTGGTTAACGCTAGGTGCTAGTACTCTAGGAATATACAGCTTTTCACCTTTGGTAACAAAGTATGGTTAGCACAGTTTCATCATATTTGTTTTGTAGATATCTGTCCAGCCATGACTTGGAATTTTCCTCTTTCTGTCTTTACCTCAAAGGAGTACAGAGTGTTACAGAGAAAATCCTGATAGGGAAAGATTGGGGTGGAGAGACAGGATGACTTGACTTCTGACAGAATATTTCCTCTTAATCACAGGATGAGGAAAGAAGAAGGTTTGGCAGAAGTAGATCTGTAGACCTGTAACAAACATACTGCCACATAGCAGCTGGGAGAAAACTAATGTGTTTTCTTTCATGTTCCTTCAGTGTTCTTGCAGGGAAACCATTTCATCTCATATCACGAGATTTGTTAGATTGCAGTCAACTTGGAAAGCATCTCACAGCCAATCTTTAAAGGTTTTTAAGTTTTGTGCAAAATAAGATTTTATATTGCCATGTAAATGTGAACCAAAAATTCTGGCTATTTCTTACTGACATCTCTGTAACATGTGACTGTTGTTATTTCATGTGATGGATTTCTGGGGGTTTTTTTGGTCCCTTTTCTAGATTTTGAGAAGTATGCTCTACAGAGGTTCTGAGGTTATGCGAGAAGTCGCATGGGTTATTTTTGATGAAATCCACTACATGAGAGATTCAGGTATCGTATATGAACCACTTTTCTCTTCAAGAAATCTTGGGTTTTTTTTCCCAAGGACATTTTTTTTTCTTTTGAAGAATTAAACCTTTATTCTCTCTTAAAATCAGTTGTCTTTGTGCATAAATAATTCGGAATTTGTTTTCTCTGAACATCTGTAAGGTAGTTACTGTGTGTTGCAGTCTGCATTTTCTTTGTCAAGGCAAAGCCACTTTGAGGGCATTTGATATACCCCATTTGTGTAGGGGAGGCTTTTTTAAATTTTTGTTTTATTCTGTCTTGAAGCATGCTGTTCCTTGGCTTCACAGCTGAAAAATAGGCTTTAATCACATAAATTTCCCATGTGACTTTTCCTTTTTCAGAACGTGGTGTAGTTTGGGAAGAGACAATTATTTTGCTCCCTGACAATGTTCATTATGTGTTCCTTTCTGCAACTATTCCAAATGCCCGTCAGTTTGCTGAATGGATCTGCCATCTTCACAAACAGGTAATGTTTCTGATGTGCTGTACTTCCATCTTTCTTGTCTTGTGGCATAACACAGTCTCTTTGGTAGATGAGAACTGAACCTTTGAGCGTTATTTGGTCATCTTCTTATTGCTTATAAAAGATGATAGAGATCACTCCTGACTTCTCTGGTTGTACTCTCAGCTTTTGCAGTTATACAGGCTGTTGGTTCTACATAGCAACATTAAAGCTGTTTCTTTTAAGTTTGTTTTTCACCCTTTATTTAGACACCAGCTTGATTTCAACAAACATTCTGAATTATGAAGCATGATGAACATACTATGATTTACAGAGGACTGATAGAAAAGAGGTTATTTGGAGAATTTGTTTGAAGAGGTCTGTAAAAAGGCCATGTGGAAATCAAAAGTAAATGATAAATCCATAGGAAATACTATATATGCATGCAACCAAAGTGAGAAAAGAGGAGTGTAAGAAATCTATCCTGTCCTGTAACTATTAGGTTTATTTTATTCTGTTTTTTTAAGAGAAGCTTTTGCAGCAAAGAATGTGGGAAGTAGAATTAGGGTAGTTGATATCCACAAGTCCAATTTAAAAAATAACCCAGAGGTTAATTCTTATATTTTTTGTGATGAAAGGAGTGTAGTATAAGAGATGTCTATTTAAGCTTGGCACAAAACCTTGACTTTGTTTTGCAGAGCACTAGACTGTGATTTTTCTTTAAAGCAGATTTACATGATAGTTAATGTTTTAAAGGAAATGTTTTGTTTTGTTTTGTTTTTTTTAATAAGCTTTCTCCATGTGTTAAAAACTTAAATGTTTTTAAAGGTCTACTGTATGCCCTTTTTAGGTGCTGTAAGAAAGAATTCAGGCATTTTTACAAAACAGAAGTTAACAGTTTTTCCTTTGGTTTTAAAAGATGTTAGAATTTTGAGTCTGTGTAATAATACAGAAGGAATATTACCTGTCCTTACTTTTTGTGTTCATGAGAGAGAATTTTTGTAGCCAGCTTGTGTTCTTCTAAAATATTTGCAAACTTTCATTTTCTTAAGCAACATCATTAGTACAAAACCGATATTCAGGAAAGAAAATTTGTTATGTTAGTTTCTGTGAGTCTTTCTGGCTTTTAGAAAGAAATATTTTAATAGTAATGTATTGGATTTTCTATCAAGTGTTTTTACAATGCAATTAGAAACATGAACTATTTATGTGTATGGTGTTCTTTCTTTATAGCCTTGCCATGTGATTTACACCGACTATCGACCCACTCCACTGCAGCATTATATATTCCCAGCAGGAGGAGATGGACTCCATCTGGTTGTTGATGAAAATGTAAAGAATATTCAGTTTGTTTGAAAGATCTTTTTTCTCACATTGTCAGTCATGAGCTTGATCTTTGCAAAATTTGGATTGGCTATGTAAAGGATGTTTGTGTTAAAATGAAGTACAAATGGGTAACAGTGATCTCTGAATTGCTGTTAGATTTTTGAAGTCTTACAGAGGAGATTGGTTTTATTGTCTAATGTCGTGTAGTCAGCTGAGTAATACTTTGCTGAGATGCCTTAAGTGCCCTCATCCTTGCTTTTTTTTCCTAAAGTGCATGCTGCTCTCTAAATCTGCAAAGTAGTGGATGTTTCTTGTACTGTTTCTCACTCAAAAGAAAATGTAGAGCATTTAAATTTTACTTCAGTTGAGGGGGCAAAGTATTTTTGTGTCTTTTGGTGATTTTGAAGTAACAACTTGTTTAAAATTCATCATCTAATTGCACAGCAGTACTTAATACCATGAACAGTAGTACTTAACGCCGTAAACAGTAGTACTGCACTTGAAGCTAGGTCTTCAAGTCAGTTTTGGTATTGTGTCATTCAGCAGGTCTAGTGTGGTTGATGTTGTAGTGGATAGAACAATAAGCAATAACTTCAGAGACACCATTGTAATTCTGAGCTGTGACACTGACCTAGTAAACTCACTTGCTAGCATATGCATTGTTTTCATCCTTCAGTCAGTAAATACGGGGTAATGGTACTGGCTATGCACAGCACTAAGTATTTTTAAGTGGGCTATATAAGAAGTAATTGCTTACAAAGGTTTTTTTTATATCTAGGGAGATTTCAGGGAAGATAATTTTAATACAGCAATGCAAGTGCTTAGAGATGCAGGGGACTTAGCTAAAGGGGACCAGAAAGGCAGGAAAGGAGGAACGAAAGGTGAGTTTGAATCCCATCCTAACTTTTTGTATAATACAGCAAACTTGTATGCAAGTTGTGTCCCAATTATTCTGTAAGGTACAAAATTACATTTAAATTAATGTAATCTCTCTGCAGGTCCTTCAAATGTTTTTAAGATTGTGAAGATGATCATGGAAAGGAATTTCCAACCTGTGATTATTTTCAGCTTCAGTAAGAAAGACTGCGAAGCCTATGCACTTCAGATGACAAAGTTAGATTTCAATACAGGTACAGATAAATACAGTCTTAATTCACAATTGTTTGATGTGAAATGTTGCTCTGATTAGGTATTTCTATGTCCTTTGGGACTTTTTATGTAAAAATGTATTGCTTTTTCATTTACTATGCTGGTACATCAGGCTATTTTCAGTAGGAAACTGTTGGTGCACAGAATACTTGGTCATCACAATGTTGAATTGTTGCTCTATTTTAAACTATATTTCTTTCTCCAAAATCCTGTTCCCTGTATTAATAGTCCAAGAGTTCCTGGAAAATTCTGTCTATAATGGGAAAACATGATCATAATCAATATATTTCCCCAAATTTTCATGTTATGTCCATTAGAAAAATGAGTATTCTTTCAAAGTCAAAACAACTGTATAAGGAATCACTAGACTGTTCTTTCTCAACTCTTCAATCCAGTGTCCTTTCTTTTTTTCTTCCCCCTACTCCTCAAAGAAATACCCAAAAGGTAAACAAAGAAGTTTTCTTCATTGTGGATTAAGACCAAGCATAGAAAATAAGTTTTAAATTCATCACTTCTCAGAAATGTTAAGAGTTGTAACAAAAATAAGGAATTTGTTGTAAATCAATATATCACTATGTGTTTGTGAACTGTTCAGGCTTCTTGCTTGCTTACTTGCTCTAATCTTTGCCCATTCTGGTTCAGTGTTGCAAAATAATGCAGCTGTTTCTGTCAGAAAATGTAAAGATATGCACAAGTGCAGAGATACATTTTTATATGTTTTCTTCAGTCATATCTTTGAATATATATTCTTGATATTTGTACTAATTAAGTAGAAAGGGTGTAAACTCTGAGAATTATCGAGGAAGAGGAAGAGCCTCTATGTCCATGCAGACAGGGGCTAGTAGGTAAAAGAGAAACGGGGAGGTTTATGAAATAGACAGAAAGTATATAAAACTGAGAATCCCAAGCTTGGTTATAGCTGAAGTTTGGATTATTCTGCCAGGTTTGTTCTGTTTTCCTTTTCCATGAACATCTACTCTGCTTACTGTTAGGCTCCTTCAGGCTCACATTCAAGTCTTGGTCAGCTGACCTGATTTAGGTGGTTTTGTGTAGACTTCATAGTCTTCCACGTTATTTTTTTTGTAAACTTTTGTAAATATTAGAATGTAGTAATGCTTTATTTACATATGGTGTTAACATTCAAGATTTTGTAATAACTTAGAAATTGCCTTCTTAGATGAAGAAAAAAAGATGGTTGAAGAAGTGTTCAATAATGCAATTGATTGCCTGTCAGATGAAGACAAAAAGCTTCCTCAGGTGAGTGGAGATTGAATGGGGGTAGTTGGTGCTCTCCTGTTTTCTGCAGCTTTTGAGGTCTTTCGTAGTGGGTACAGAAATAAACTGGATATTGGCATTCATCTCACCAGGTTTTATTATCTCTCACATTGCTCCTTGACATTGTGAAATAGGACTTAGTGATTAGGATTCCTTCCATTTGTGATTCCAGCAAATGACATTTGCCAAAATTAACCATGGAGTTCCTACTCGGTGTTCTGTTTTTTTCTAATTATGTTTTTAAGTAAATACAAGGGCTTATAAAGAGATATATCTGTATTAAAACTGTCTGGAAAAAGTTCAAACGAGAGTGCAGTATGCACTTTGTCAAGTATTGACTGCTGAGCCTTTCAAAAAGTTGAATTGGTGCATCTGCATAGTAATTTATTGTATAATGACTGAGCATAGTGGCTGTCTTTACAGTGGAAAAATACAGGCTTCTAAATGGCCAGAATATTACAGGATTCAGTACTTTCGTAACAAATACTAAAACTCTAATTTCTTTCTACCCCCTCTTTTTCCTTTATTTATTTGTGTCCATCATTTTTTATTGTAGTGATCTTTATTGTGAGTATGGCAATTTCACCTTGGAAAAAAACAACCATTTAATTTTTGGCCATACCTACTTGCTTTGGGTTCCATGTACCTGTTTTGTTTGTGAACTTAAGAAAAAAAGAAAACAGGAATCCAATGTATATAAGGTGTTATGCGCTGGTTTTTTTGGTAAGCTTAAAACAGTGGCTATGTACAAGTTACCTGTTTTGATCTCTGTGGACAGCGATCTCAAAAGCATATTCTCAGAATTAGGTTTGGGGTGGTAACCCAAGTGTTGATACATTGTTAATGAGAATCTTTGTTTTCAAAGAAAAAAAAAACCAGATACAAAGCTAAGTTTATGTAGGTATTTGTTTGAAGTATAATGTTTTTAGAATTTAAGAGATTAATTCAGTCGATTTACAGCCTGAATTTCCTTTTATGGCTCTCATAGGTGCTGACTTCACTATTCTACAGCACATACCAATAAATTAAATCACTGGAACTAAAACTGAAACAAAATATCTCATGCATACTAGGATCAGTATTTCCAAAAATTATTTTGAATGAGGCAATCATTTTTTTTTTTTAATAGAGGCAAATTTAAATACTAACTGCATGTGTACATTAGGGCATAGCTTCGTAGTTGGCCTAACCCAATTTAAGACTAGTCTACTGAAAAGAAAGATGGACCTCTGGCTTCACCCTTCATATCATTCCTAGTTCTAACTGGAAAATAATAGTGAAGGTGTATTTATTGTATTTAAAATTAGGAAATAGTGAGTTACAGGAACACTAAGGGCCGTGTTGAGGTTTTCCATATGGGTTTTATATTTAGTAATATAAAAATCTGTTTACTGGCCTTTATATGTTTCTTCCCAGGTTGAGCATGTACTTCCTCTTCTGAAGCGAGGAATTGGTATCCATCATGGTGGTCTACTTCCTATCTTAAAAGAAACCATAGAAATTCTTTTCTCTGAGGGCCTTATAAAGGTATATATTGCACATCCATGTTTAGGTTTTTCTCTGTTCTGAATACACAGTCAGTTGGTAATCCTGAAAAACCAAGTACGTCTTAGCTCAGAATGTACACTGTTACAGTGGGGATCTGCTCTTCGACTGAAAAAGGTGAAATGCTCACTGCACATGCCAAACTGCAAAATGCTTTGTGTTTTGAATGTGATTCTATGGAGGAAGCTGTAAGTCTTAGTACTTAACAAAACTTTTTTTGAACATTGTGTGGACCACTAAGTAGGCAATTTTAAAAAGAGCTACACACATATGATGGGAAAGGATCCATTCTGTCGATCTACATGCTGGGTTCTACAAATGCACACAGCACATCTGGAAGCCTGTAGCTGTCCCACTGGCAGGGGTTGATTCATGTAATTGGTTGCAGCTCCCTTCCCTTGAGAAATGCAAATATTTGCATAAACGCCTCCATCTTTATCTGAAAAAAGCAGTTCTTGAAGCTGTTTCAGTTTTTTTCCTCTATAAGAAAAAGTGTGTGGTCTTTAATACTTTGCCTTAGATGTCCTATGTTGCTGCACAGTTACAGCTCTAGTTTCAAGTGTTAGAAATTTTATTCCTAAGTATTTAAACTTACAATGTCTAACATTTTCTTCAACTGTTTTATGATATATTTTGCTCCTATAAGTGACTGTAGACGTTTACCAAGCTGTTTGTTGGTTGCCCTATGGGACGTACCTTCAGAAAAATCCAACCTTGGATGAAAGTTGTGGGGTTTTTTGGGTAGCTAACTGCTATTTTCTTCTTGTAAACTTTGAATGTGGAAATTAACTGTTACTTTTCATTAATATCATTTGCATGTCCTGTGTTTTCCTTTGGAGTTTTTCACATGGTCCCATCTAAGTAGTTGTCATGTTTTCCCAGAAGAAGTAAGGCAACGGGGGAAGAATGTTTTTGGTCCAGTTTTTAAATATTGAATGCACCTAAGTTCCTGTGCTGACTATACATAAGTAGTAAAATCTGGAGAGGTTTTGTGTAGCAATTGCTGGCTATTTGCACATTTGCTTAAGAGCCTTTGGTTTTGCTTCCTTAACTTTAGTCTTTTTATTTAGGCCTTATTCGCAACGGAGACTTTTGCTATGGGAATTAATATGCCTGCCAGGACTGTACTATTTACGAGTGCCAGCAAATTTGATGGAAAAGATTTCCGATGGGTAAGTGAAAAACAGGTTCTGTAGAATAATTGAATTGCACTATTTAAACCTTATTAGCATTACATTTACTCCTGATGTATCCAATGTAGTAGAAAATATTTTTTTCTTTCAAAAATCTTTCTTTGCTCACTAATCCATTTATAATTAAATGTACAAATTCCTTAAGACAAAATTTCTCAGATTATGCATGAGATTATTTGCTTTAATAGATGCAGCAAAGGGGCATCAAATACAGGTTAGTGGTGTGTTGTGGTTTAACCCCAGCCAGCAACTAAACACCACGATGCGGCTCACTCACTCTCCCCCCCACCC
>JANZLQ010000079.1:63707664-63726214 GCA_026212715.1 Elanus axillaris | reverse complement strand
CTTCCAGCAGCTTCTCACAGAAGCCACCCCTGTAACCCCCCCACTACCAAAACCTTGCCACAGAAACCCAATACACTAACATAAAAAGTGTAACAAGCACCTGGGTTGTGAGAAATGCCATAGTTGTGTAATACTATAAAAAAACTGTGATAGATCAGAATTCAGGAAAAGCAATGGTTAATGTGCAGAAAAGAAATACTGTTTTATGCAGAAGTAGTTCACTTAATCTTTGACTGTGAGGTTGCTTCTTCCTTCTTTTGGCTTGTCTGGTATTGACTAGGTAGGCCATGGGTCTGCCCCTGTATTGGCCTTTCTGTGTTTTAAAATAAATATGGGTGTGTATGCTCTTGAATTGGGTTGAAAAACAGTGAAACTTTTAAAATTACCTAATGTAAAAGTATAGATTCTGTTGTTTGAGTGGTTGGGTGTTTGAGAGCTTTTTTGTCGTTATTGTTAGATAAATTTAGGACAGTTGAAAACTGTTGTTAGTCTTTTTTACTCCTTGAAATACCCATATACATTAACATCATACTCTTGAAATTAATAGTGTGTTTTTTTCAAATGATCTCCTTTGACTAATATAGGGAAAATACTTCTGGTGAATGGGAACTTTTTTCCAAGTGGTAAGAATTTATTCTGTTACATTAAGTTCTCATTTTGCTCTTACAAACTGTACTGAGTTTTTACTGTATGCTCAGGCAAGAAGCATGGGAGGAGGGCATCAACAGAGGTCATTTTGCACATGGAATACTTAGTACTGTCTGAAGTAAAGAAGCGGAGGTTGTTAGCTACGCGTGGCTGCCACAGAAGGCAAGACAATCTCTATCAGGAAGTTCAAGCAAAGTACAATCAGATGCAGGCTAGAGCGTAGCAGTTAAGAGCAGCGTCTGGCAAAATTGCAGCGCAAGCTTCTTTGGCAAGAGGATATCCTGATACACTGTCTATGATTAATGTTTTCTTGTACAAAATGTGTTGGCCTGTATTGAAATTGGTATGGAATGATACAGCTTACTACTTCACTTTTATGATAAAGACTCCACAGAATCTTTAGTACTGCTGGTTGTCCACCCCTTTCAAAACTGTACTGTGTGCAGATTTGCCATTTAGTTTTCCCCAAATGCTTTAAAGGTGTTTCTAGAGAAGCAAACTGGTATTTCAGTTCATTTCCCATAACTTGTGAGTGAGTAGTAAATAACAGCTTTCCATTTAATCTTGTTTGGGACTATGCACAAGACAGCAGGTGAAGCCTTCTAGTGAGACTGTCTTTCATAAGCATTCAGTCCTTCTGCAAACATCAGCTTAACATGCCAGCTTAATTATACCATTGTACTTTGGTTTGACTTAAAGCTTACTCATATGAGAAAAAAAAAAAGCTTCAGGATTTGAGAAATTTACGAAAGCCTAGTTTAGGAGAGAAATACACTTCAGTTGGAGGCTGGTGCTAACACTTGTTGGAAAAGCTGTTTTAAAATCTAAAGAAATTGATTGTTATTAGTGGTCTGAGGCCCGTATAATGTTCCTTCTAATTTAAAGTTATGACATAGATGAGAATCTCAATAAAACAAACATTCTGGATGCTTTATCAAAATTAAGATTAAAATAATTTTAATGTAAAATTTTTATTTTTGTTGTAAACTGCCAAACTCTTCTTGTTCTTGTGAAGCTTGCACTACAGAAATTTTCCAGGCTTCAGTTCGGGAAGGTACTTAACCTCTAGCCTTAATTTAAAATCTGCTTAAACTCAACAAGATTTCAGTGAGTAATCACCTGTTTTAAGGGAAACATATTTGAATGCCATCGCAAACAGGCTCACAATTTTGTAGGTAATTATGCAAGCCAGCAGATAGAAGAGACGAGCAAATAGTTCTTCCTAACATTTGCAACCAAAATGTGGGAATGGGGTGCATCAGAAGGCATATGAAATGATTAGTCACTCTTCAATTTCACCTACTGGCTTTTCCAGAGCCAGTAGGACTAAGCAGACTGGCATTATTTATTAATTGTGGTTTCTGCTTATTAATACCACAAGTTACTTGAAGTTTTATTAGGTCAGTCTGTATAAAGCAGTTTCCCCCTCAACTGACAGATTTTTTTTAAATTTTTTTTTACTTTGGTAAACTCAAATAGCTGCAAATGTAAATGCATTTTGACTGACAAAGCTAGATTTTTTTTCTTTGCCTTCTTATTCTTAAAAGGTAAGTGTGAGATGAAAAGAAGACAAAGTTCCTTTTTTAAATTTATTTTTATATTAACTTTTTGTAGAAGTATATAGTCCTTGCTAGGGCACACATTTCCTTTAACTTAAAACATACTGCGTATTTACTGAACTTGTAAACTGTCACATCATTGACTCGATAACTGTAGTAGCGAATCTGAAACCAGTGAGTGTTGAGGATCTCGGCTAGCTTCTGAGTGCAGATACAGATACCATTTGTTTTTTTCTATTTCAGCTTTCTTTGAGTTCATCTGAGTTAGAAGGAGCGAAATTATTCTCTCAAACGTATTATACAAATACAGTTATAGTGCGACCAGGCCAGTTCAGATCCAGAGAATCATTGCACAGTATGGGGTTGAACACATGTTAAAGTTACTTTTCCGCCCGGCATCTGTTTTTGTTCTGTGCAGAGCAATCCATGTAGCAATGCTATGATCCTGGTCTGGGGAGGGCAAATTTTTAAATTTTTAACTTAAGTATGATATTTGTGTTGTATAGAATATTTGTAGTTTTGAGAGTTTAAATTCCACCTTGTTAAATTGGGATGCCTTTGTACAAATGTGTAGGGTTTTTTCCTACATTTTTCTGTGTTCAGTACAGAAAGAAGACAAAAGGCTTAGGGGAGGAGGAGTTGCTAGCCTGAAGTAAAACTAAGGATAGTTACAATGGTAGGAGGTACTGTATTAGAGAGGGTAAGTGACTGAAAAGTTCAGGACGTTCAGAACTAACTTGAGACAGTGATAGTTGCATGCGAGAGATACATTTTCTTTTTCCTTTTAAGTCTCTTATTACAGCTGGAGCATTTGTGGATCCCAAGCTTGAGGTATTTTCATAGGCAAAGGCATGTGTACTTATTTCCCACTTACGAGGAAAAAAGTGAGAGACCTTTTAAATATAATCAGTGTGTTCTGTTCTTTCCTCTTTTTGTAAAGCGGTTCTTTGTTGCCTCTTCGGAAACTCATTCATTCAGCTTATTTCTGGAAACACTGATAAGCAAATGAAACTGTCAGTGGACCAAATGCCTTAAAATATGTCCTGTACCATTTCTGATTTCTGTCATGGAAGATACTTTATTGTTGCTTTGCAAGTTGCCTCTTTACTCTTTGTTAGCTCGTAATGTCCCTGTGAGTTAGTTTCAGACAGTATTTGCCATCTTATGTTCCTTATGAAAACTTTGTACACATTTTCCATGAGAGGCTGGAGAGCAAGAAAGTTACATGCAAAATTTGCTCCTCTCTCTTCGTTGGAACAGTTTGGAAAATATAAATATTTTTCTCCCACTACAAGAGAGGACAGAGAGAGTAACCCTTAACCAAATGTACGTCTTGCTCAACGCTGTGTGCAATAATGCAGCAATGACAGCTCTCACGTCTCTGGTTAGACAAGGCTTAACAGTAATAAATAAACAGTGACAAAACCCTGTGAATATCAATTCCAGACACTAATCTTACTCCTCCCCAGTCTTTACATCTTTCTAGTTTATGTGGGCAAGAAATGGACTAGTAAATGCTGAATGTCCTGTTGGATGATTTGACTGTTTTAAGAGACTGTTCTGAAACTGTTGGCAGTTAAACAGGGTACGGAGTATAGTAGCTATTATTTTCAGATAGTTCTTGACTGAATTATTTCTGTAGTGAATTGTTTATGGTCATGTTCTGATTTTTACCATTATCAGCTTAAATCAATCATTCTTTTGCAACCCAAATCTTGGAAAACTTGAAGGGGTGCTACTAGTAATTTGGCTTAAAATTTCTCAAGGAGCAACGTGGTTGCAAGCACATAAAGTAGGTCATTAATTTCTGAGATCTTTAGTTGATATATCCAGGCTGTTCTCATGTATCCAGGCAGTTCTTGTCCAGAGCGATAAACAAGCTTGCAAAATCATTCTGTTTTTTTAAAAATACTCAGAAATAAATCTGTTGCTCCTGTCTGTTGAAGATTTGGGGGGGGGGGGTGTCTACCTGCTTTGAAGAGGGGAGGAGGAGGGTTACTTGCAGAAAGGAGGCCAGAGAACTGGGATGGTAGTTCTCCAAAAATAGTAGTCATGGACACAGCACGTGTTTGAAAGTGACTTCTTGATGACTGTTCAAGGCAGTCTTTCTCACCAACTTTTTTGCAACTCAGATTAGTTAGGCTTTTGCCTAGTCTTCTGCATGAGTGGTTGGTGGTTCTTCCTTTGTCTAATACCAAGCTGCTTCTCTGGAGACAAGGGAGTGGCTTCC
This sequence comes from Elanus axillaris, assembly GCA_026212715.1. Lineage (NCBI taxonomy): Eukaryota > Metazoa > Chordata > Aves > Accipitriformes > Accipitridae > Elanus > Elanus axillaris. Next base: position 63,721,777 of record JANZLQ010000079.1, on the reverse strand, counting down.
TCAGAGACTGAGAGAACTTGAGGGAGATGATTGCATACCCTGGCTTATCAAAGAGAAGGTTGATGAACTGTGACAGGAGGATCTATGGGAGAGGGTGAGCTAAAAGTCATGCACATGTTTCACAATACTTTTAAGAAAGTATGAAAGAAAGCCAATTGGTCTAGGAGCTGGTGGCACAGGCCTTGAGCAGAGAAGGGGATTGCAAGCAGAGCAAGCCATCATGGTGAAAATGTTAATTAAACTATTCTACCTCTTACTATATCTTAGCAGCAAGTAAAATCCAGGATAGTTCAACACTTTATACTGTTTAGGCTCTTCAAGAGCAAGTTAGGAAAGGAAGGCCCACCTTTTCCTGTCAGTAAGACAGCCCGTCTTCCTTCCCCTCCTGTTCTTCCCTTCCCTCCACCATATGTATCTGACAGGTGTCTTTAGGTAACCACTACTTGCCTCTTCAATAATCATACCAGTCTTTATAATTTGCCAGAAAATGCTGATTGTCTACTAATGTTTTGTGTGTACTCTAGCGTAGAAGAACAACTGTATTTTGCTATAAGGTTTCCTAATGCAGCTGCAAAATCCATATGTTGCTACTGGCTAAATGAAGTAAGGGCATCCAGGTGAGTGCTGCCTATTAGATACGAGTCTGATAGCCTGGAGCAGTCAGTCAGTAGAGACCAACGCACGCTGCAGAATTCACTGCCTGTGCTGAGGGTGTAATAAGTAAAGCTAATATAGTTGTATTTAATTTGGAGAAGTAACAGTTCCAGTTTTCAGAAAAAATAAGCTTCTCAGAACTTTTTATTTTGAATGTAGTATTGCCTAGAGAACAACACTGAGAAAACAATTTCTGAAACTTGGAGAAAGATGTGTTTATGAGATGAAGGAACAGGAACAGTTCACTTTTTTTTTTTTCCAAAATAGGATTCATATTTTAACTGCTTTGTCTTAACAGAATAATCGTATTTTCAAATTGTAAAATGCTGATCATATGTTTAAAATAAAAATTGCCACATCAGCAACTGGCTCAAATGCTGCCTTTCAGATACGTCTGCATTATATAATCCTTGAAATAGCTGGGGTTTTTTGTTTATTTTTAAATCACTCCTGCTTCACAGTTGAACTCTGCTGATTTTAAAGAAGCCTTTAAAGTGAGTCTGCAGGAATTGTTTAGTCTTTCTTGGCATGTTCTGTGGATATATTATAGTTGTATAAAGTTCATTGTTTTCTCATTTTATGATAACATATAAGTGAGAGTGTGACACGATTTTATTCTTTCATATAGTTGAAAATCTTGCAAGCACACAGCTAAGTAATGCCTTAAAGCTCTGTAACATTGTCAGGAATGGGAAGAAGGGTTCATAGCAGCATTTTGCCAGATCTGCTCTGGTCTGTAGATATGCCTGGTGGCTGCAACCAGCTGGTGGGTGTATTCCAGCTGCTTTAGTTGATGCCTGGCTACAGCAGTGGACATTGCTGTAGGAAAGAATCTGACCCACCATTAGCTGACACTGGCATAACTGTTGTGCTGTTCTTTAATAAATACCATTCTTTAAATGGCATTCTCTGTTGTAGAGAGGCAAACTTTTTAGGGGGTGGTAATTTATCTTTCCTGGAATAACTGATATATTTAGAAAAATAGACAAGAGCTTGGGTACATTATCCTTTTATCAGGTCTACAGTAAAAGCTTTGTTTAGTCTTTGTTTGGTGTATCAGACCAGAAACGTCTGTAGAAAATTGAGTTTTTCTCTGCATGCCACAGCTCAGCTGTTGATGTCTTACTTATTGATGCATCTCTATTAGTAGAATCCCATTTGTGGTAATTTCAGAACTGATGGTGTTATTTTAAATACACATTTCATGATCTAATTTAAGAGGTATTTCTGCTCTGTGGTGCATCACTTGAGGTGAAAACCTACATGTGTATTTACAATCTGCTCACAGATGTAAGCTAGAATGACTGAATGGGTCTCTGGCTATGGAAAGCAAAACATTAGGCTATATGATTTATCTTAAACTTGTTTTACATGTGTTCTTGTTGGTACTTTCTTAGTATAAGCATATGCTGAAGGCTTGTCTGTAACAGCTAGGATTTTTTCTGGGATGAAATAATCATGTAGTGAGTATGATTTTGGCTTTTGTAAGGTAATCCCATAAGGCTCTATATCTCACATAAAGCAAATGGGATTACGATATTCTTAAATATCCTTGTTGTGGATTAACCCTGGCTGGATGCCAGAAGCCTACTAAAGCCGTTCTATCACTCCCCCCTCCTCAGCTGGACAGGGGAAAGAAAATATAACAAAGGGCTCGTGGGTTGAGATAAGGACAGGGAGAGATCACTCAACCAATTATTGTCACAGGCCAAACAGACTCAACTTGGGGAAAATTAACTTAATTTATTGTCAGTTAACCAGAGTATGGTAATGAGAAATAAAACCAAATCTCAAAACACCTTCCCTCCACACCTTGCTTCTTCCCGGTCACAGCTTCACTCCCGGCTTCTCTGCCTACCCCCTCGCAGTAGCGCAGGGGGACAGGGAATGGGGGTTACAATCAGTTCATCACACGTTGTCTCTGCTGCTCCTTCCTCCTCAGGGGAAGAACTCCTCACTCTTCCCCTGCTCCAGCGTGGGGTCCCTCCCATGGGCTGCAGTCCTCCACAAACTGCCCCAGCGTGGGTCCTTCCACGTGCTGCAGTCCTTCAGGCACAGACTGCTCCAGTGCGGGTCCCCCGTGGAGTCACAAGTCCTGCCAGAAAACCTGCTCCAGCATGGACTCCTCTCTCCACGGGGCCACAGGTCCTGCCAGGAGCCTGCTCCAGCATGGGCTTCCCATGGGCTCACAGCCTCCTTTGGGCATCCACCTGCTCCTGCGTGGGGTCCTCCCCAGGCTGCAGGTGGGTATCTGCTTCCACCGTGGACCTCCCTGGGCTGCAGGGGGACAGCCTGCCTCACTATGGTCTTCATCACCATGCGCTGCAGGGGAATCTCTGCTCCAGCACCTGGAGCACCTCCTCCCCCTCCTTCTTCACTGACCTTGGTGTCTACGGGGCTGCTTCTCTCACATGTTCTCACTTGTCTCTCTGGCAGATGTTTCTGTGCCCGCTGCAACCTTTTTCCCTTGTTAAATCTGTTATCGCAGAGGTGCTACCACTATTGCTGATAGCCTTGGCCTTGGCTGGTGGCGGGTCTGTCGTGGAGCCAGCTGGCACTGGGTCTATCAGACACAGGGGAAACTTCCAGCAGCTTCACACAGAAGCTACCCCTGTAACTGCCCCGCTACCAAAACCTTGCCACACAAACCCAATATGATCCTATATGTGAAGGAGTCTTAGACTGAAACTGTCTCTTATTAAATCTGACATTAGTGCATCAATATGTAGTATCAGAATTCCTGACTGTACATTTAAAATGGAAAGAAAAATGTGTATACTGTGGTCATGTCATTTAAAATCCATTAAACTTAGCTTGATCTAAGAGAGGACTTGATGTGAATTTCAGCATTTGCATATTTAAACTAATCATCAGTTGTTTCTTTAATAGCCTATGCTTTTTTTTGTTAGGTATGATGAGGGAGTATCTCTGCTAGATACCTTACATTATAGCAAAGGGCAAAAAATGAGTTGGAAGAGGATACAGTATAATTGGTTTTAGGTAAAGGAAATCTTAAAAGAAAGTGCAGAGGAGCATGTTTCCCAGTGTCAGCCCTGTCTGAGCTTCTAAAACATCTGATAGAATATGTTGAGCTTTGAGCAGTCATATAGTTGCATGAAAAATATGTCTTGAAACATCCTCATTTTCTTGTTATCTGTTTTAGTTGGTAGTCATAACTGAGTTTACTCATAAGCTTTGTTGCAGTGACAGCACTTTTTTAGTAAACCTCTTTTATTTCAAGTATAGGTCACTCTTTAATGAACAGTAAATACTAAATCTTCGCAAACTGTTGCACTTTATCTTCTTACAGTATACTTTCAGATTAAATTTCACTTGCCATTTTATTGCTTGTCATGCAACTCTGTGGATTGCTGTGGTTTTAGTGATCTAGTAGTATTTTTAGCAGACCTTCCTGTTTTTCTATCTATGCCTTTTCTAGATTTCTTGTTAAGTCCATACCTCTTTGAGTCTCCAATTGGAAATTTTGTTCTGAAAACATAGCAAATTACATTGGTTTTCTGTTTAGTAATTTGCAAGAGTTTAGTTTTTTAAAATCCCTTAAAGACTTGGTAACATTAGTTTGGTGGGGGTAGGGATTGTGCTGTCATAAGCTTTTCACAAATCAAGGAGGTATGATAATCCACATAGTTGTTAATATCTTCAAAGAGCTCTGAAAGATTTGTGAGATCTAACTTGGTTTTATAAAAAGTCTATTTATGCTGCTGTTCTGCTGTATTCTCTCCAGCTGTCTGTTGCTTCTGGTTTCCACTCCTTTCATTGCACAGAAATTCTGATTTTCTCTTTGTAACTCCTGGATTTCCCTTGGATCCTTTCTAAAGAACTGTAAGGCACCTGTTCCTTTGCTACCAGTCCTACTTTAAATGAAAGGTTATACACCACAGTTGGGCAATTTCATACTTCAGAAGTTTTGGCCTCTGTCATCTGGTTGCAGTGACTTCTTATTTTGTGTATCAGGAAGGCCTTCTATGCTGACACTTAAGTTAGAGACAGTTTCTCAAGTTTGCCCTTTGCTCGGAGAGGCTGTAGTGCTGAGGTCTTCTACACCTTTCTTGGACACTGTTTAACTGTTCTGTGTGTTCTTTAAATAGCTGGTTGTTTTAATGTGTATCAGTTCAATATTTGCTCTTATGATAATGAAGTTGCCTTCATGGGTAAAACATCATTGTGAATCAGGCCAAAGCTGCATCTACCTAGTCCACTACACTTTTTTGACAGAAGACAGTAGTAGATGTTCTTAGAAAATAAGAACGGGAAAAGAAGGTAGTGATGAGGTATTTCCCCACAATACTTTCCCAGTATCCTTTCTTCTTAGGTTATTCAAAATACTTGTAAATACCTCCTTGTAAAAAAAAAATCAAACTTCACAGAATTCCAGAATTGTTGAGGTTGTAAGGGAGCTCTGGACATCATCTTGTCCAAGCCCCATGTTCAAGCAGTCTCATCTAGAGCAGGCTGCCCAGGACCATGTCCAGCTGGCTTTTATGTATCTCCACAGGTGGAAAGTCCATGACCTCTCTTGGGCAACCTGCAAAGTAAATTAATGTTATAATGAGATATTACTTAAGTTAAAGAAGTCGTAGACTACCTATTCTTGAACAGACTTCCCAAGACAGCAGTGTGATCAGTAATTCCTGAGAGAAAAAGGTGTGCAAATGAGTTTCTCCAGAGTGTTAAAATAATAGATTGCTTTAAATAGTTAAATAACTATTATTTTCTACTTAAAATAAAGGAATCCAAATAATAGACTATAAGAAAGATCTAAGTTTTCCATCTAAACTTTTCATTTCATCCAGATCTAATTTATAATATTGTAGTATAAGTACAGATATGATGCAACATATAAATACTGTTACATATTCAGCATAATAAAATTGCTTAGGATTTGATGAGACACATAATTTAAATTCAAGGCAAGTCGTACTACCCATCAAAGCAGCTCTTCACAGAAAACACTGTGTCATGATTTATTTGATACATTCTTATATACTGCAATTGATATTTTTTTAACTGGACAGTGTTCTTGAATCTTTTTCAGGGTTCAGCTGATCCTTTAAACAGTGCATTCCACCTGACATACAACATGGTATTGAACTTGCTTCGAGTAGAGGAAATTAACCCTGAATACATGTTAGAAAAATCCTTCTATCAGTTCCAACATTACAGAACTATTCCAGAAATAGTAGAAAGTAAGTATTTCTGTATGTTGTACTCACAAGAGTCAGTCTAAAAGATGCTGCACTGTGAGATTGGGTAGTTAAGCTTTGTTACGCTTATAAGAGTTTATACCTGTGCACTTCTTGTCTTTCCTGCTAACAGTTGTCAGTGCACCATTTGCTGTTATGTTACAGTTTCAGGAAGAGTAATTTCTCTTGTTCTTAGGACGTATATTGATCCACACTGTCAATCTATGCAGAGAGCTTTCCTCACTGAGTCAGACAAGAATGGTTGTCACATTGCTAAACTGTAGGACAGGAAGGAAAAACAATTTAAAAATTCTTGCAGCTTTTTAGAGGTGCAGAGAAGAAAAGTCTTACTCTGTTTTTATATGCAGAACTTGGCTAAAAGAAACATAATTTTAGTATCTCATTATAGTCTCTAAAAAGAACTCGGGCACACTGTATTCAGAGTGGTATAGGATAAAATGTTTAATTAAAAGACAAGGGAAAATTCAGAGAGGACTGAGACATTATTTGCACTCCACTGAGCAACTGAATTTTGAGCCATGATCTTTAAATAATCTGTTTTCATGAGCTAAAGTCAGTTTCCAAAAATCTCAGCCAGTGCTTGAGAGCGAGGCCTCTTTCAAACCTTAATCCAGAAGAATCTTAAGAACACAAGAGGTAACTACTTCCTTTGCCACTGATGAATGAACAGTTCATCTGTTCATTTGTTAATTGAATATTAAGAGAGTGTGAGTGTGTGTCTGTGTAGCTATGATAGAGATGCAGAGGGTGGGTTTCGATTCCCTTTGCAGAGTTTCCGTTAGTTTGCAGGTGCAGTATTTAAGACAGTAATAGTCAAATAAATTTGTATGTATTTGCATTGCCTGAGGACCTCCCTGTTCCAATTGGCATGCCTAGATCTTCATTCTGGCATTCCAGTAGTGCTATTTAAATAGAAAAATGGAGCTGGAGAACCTTTTCCATGTTTCTGGGACATTTTTTGTTTAGGCACCATACCAGGCATGAGAATTTTGTACTTGCTTTAGCTGCAGTTAAAAACAAAAAGCAGAGAAATGGTTGTTTAGATCAAGGAGGAAATGATACCATGAGTATGGATTGCTAACTTTTTTCTTTAAAAAGTTGGCAGCCAAAAATAGGGAGCGCTTCCCTGAGCTATCTCTCAAGTCCCAGTGAACTGGGTTTTCTGAGTCACCCATATACATTAAATAGCATGCAAGAAGGTGAGTTGCTAGAAAGGAAAAAGAGATTTTTATAATGTGTAAATTTATGTTTACTAATGATATTACTACCAGTGTGAGAGAATGAAGCATGTTGCTTCTAATAAAAACTGATTTGCCCAAAGAAGGTGTAAAAATGTTGGAGGAAGAAGATACTGGTTTCCGACTCATGAAATCAGTCTAAAACAGGTTAGGAAGAACATCTTTTAACAACTTACCTCTTGTTGGAAGACACCTTGTTAGAAGATGTCTTTGAGCAATTTTACTTTCATAGGAGTAGGTAGAAGAGTGCTGGTAGGCAGTGAATACCCTCCTACAAATCATTGAAAGTTTTTGTCCGAGTTCTGTGCAACCCTGAATCAGTGATTCCTGGACATTTGGGGGTATAGCCTTCTCCATTTTCTCAAGTTTGTTTATTTTTTTTAAATAATTTTTTAGTATTAATATTTAATTTCATATAAATAAAATCTAATTGACACATTTATAGATTTGTAGCTTTACAGAGAATGAATTATTGAAAATCAATGAAAAAAATGTTCACAAAATACTAGTTATGTAGATCTGAAAGCAAAACACTGATTTCTAAATCTGTGAAGTTATTAATTTCCATGAGAGTTTACTTTTTATTATAGGAGTGAATAATTTGGAAGGACAGTACAACAAAATAGCAATTCCCAATGAAGAAAATGTGGTCATATACTACAAAATCAGACAGCAGCTTGCAAAACTGGGTAAAGAGATTGAAGAATATGTTCACAAACCAAAGTATTGCTTGCCCTTTCTACAGCCAGGAAGACTGGTAAAGGTAATTTCATTTTTCTTTTGTTTTGTTTTTATTTCAAATCTCTACCTGTCAGTGAAATTTGCAGGGTTCATTTCTGTCTGCCATTTTACCATCTTGAAAAATTACATGCATCGCGCTGAGCAACAGTTTTTACTTTTGTTATGTTTGTTAAATGTTCAACAATGAATTAAAAGAAATACAGTTTTCATAATGAATAATAATCTATGATTGCTGTTGGAAATACCAGAAATACAGAAAGATAGGCTTGCTAGGATGTGATTGTACATGGGTTATGTTAACATCTTGTAATATTTTCAGGTGAAGAATGAAGGTGATGACTTTGGATGGGGCGTGGTTGTTAATTTCTCTAAGAAATCGAATGTTAAGGTAAAACATACCTTCTCTCCATTAGAAAAATACATATCTTACTGCTTTTTCAGAAAATGGGATGAAACTTATTTTCCTTTTAGTTTTCAAAGGCAAAAATTTCCTTTCCTCTCAAATTTGAAAGAAGTTCTGGCCTTCCTGAAGTGAAAGTATAAGAAAAAAAACTATGGAAGGTGGGACAAACCTTAAGTGCTGTGTTCATTTTTTAACTTCTGGTATATTTGTGGAGGAAATGCTTGTTTGTATCTGAGATAAAGTTCAAAAGTGCACTTGGTACTACAAACGTCTCAAGCTATTTAGTTTGTTTCCGAGTCATCCCCAACAGTGCTACACTAAGCTGTTTATGGGAAAGATGCTAAATTATCTACCCTCAGAAAATCTATAGGAGCTGTAAGTGAGGGTTGAGAGCATGGGGAAACTGATGTTTGGCTCTACACAGAACGTTATCTTGAACTGGGGAATTGTGTTTTGAGTCCAAAGCTAGTGCGTGAGACATGGGATTGCTTGTCCTCTTGTGGTAGAGTTTAGTGTTGTGAAATTAAAATATGAAGAGAGCAAAACAATACAAATGGATTCAGGGAAATGTGGAAGAAAATACAGCGGACAGTGATGCAATAGAAGCCAGATTTGTTTTTCCTTCCAAAAATCCATTTTTATAGTTGGTCTCCACATAACTCCAGAGATGATGTTTTGGTCTTTCTTTCAGAAATGTTTTGACAGGCTACTCTGCTGGCTAAATTAAAACCTAAGTTTAAAGTGTATTTTTCTGTGGTAGCATTTTTGCTGTAATTTTGGCAGGAGACCATTGGCATTAATTACTAGGTCTAAATGAGAAGTTGTCTTGTCAAGTTCTGGTGGCGCCTGTACATTGTGGCACCTTTTGGTGCCTCTCTAATACAGATTCATTAAAGAGGAAATGAGAAAAATGTGTGCATGCAGAACTTATTAAAAGAAATTTTGTTTTTGTTTTCCATCTTCCTTTTGAAAGTCACATTTCTTTCTTTTTCAAGTTGGAAAACTGGACTATTACTGCTATTGCTTAACTTTTGCTTCTAGACTGCTTTTTTTGTAGAGCCACATAAGCGGTAAAACAGATTTCCCCCTCACTGCAGCCTTCTATGTAAAACTGCCAACTTCTGTGTCACTGGAGGCATTTCTTCTATCTGTGTCTCATTTTGTCCACATATATATTTGCCTTCCCTATCTAGCCATGTCTCATTGTATAAAGCCTTTAGGTTTGAACGTTACGTTTGAAATTACGGTGTGTTCTGCAGGAGATGGCTCTGGCTCCAGCAGCACTTTTTTCATTAAGTCATTCTAGCAGCTGGGTTGAATTTTTCCTTCTGAGTTCCGTGGAAAGAATGACAATAGGTGCTGAAAATTATGGAACTGTCTTAAAGCAATGTAACTTTTAAAATCAGTATGGAAAGAGGAGTTTCTATGAGCAGAAGCAAAACAAATGGCTTGAAGAAGCTGTTATTTACCCATTCTAATGTGTCTATTCAATGCATTTTTGTCCTGCGATACAGATGCTTTTCCCCATTACTGTTTAATGTAGTGGTATACTTGGAAATGTATCACTACTATGCCATGTCTTTAAACATTCATCCACTTCTAAGCTGTGACAGTTCTTTGGATTTACTTTTAGAAATTATGTTGAATTCAGTCTATATTACTAGTTTTTCTTTAGATGTAAGTTTTTCTTCGTATCATAGTTGCTAATGAAGTATTTTTTCTAGTGAGGAATATATGTAATTAAGATTGACATTTAGGGTTACAGTATGTCTGTGTTTAACTGAGTAATTTTCTTTGTTGCAATGTGAAAGCATGAGTCATTGTCAGTTATGTTAATTGTATTTAGATGTTTTTCCAGCATTATTTCATGATACAGTATTCTACTAAATTGTGAATGCAAATAGCACTTTATCCCGAATTACAGTAGACAGAATAATTTATTTCAAGCAGTGGTGCTTGCTATATGTTGTACAGTATAGTAGGCAGCAAAGAAACTATTTGCTTTGGAATTCATTAAAAACACCCAATATTTTCGAGTAAGAAATTTTATTTCCACTAGAATGTGCCAGGATTGTGCTAATTTTATTGTTGTACTGTTTATAGTCCATATTGTCATCTGATCCCTGATTCTAGACATAAATTCTTGAGATGTAGCAATTTGGTCTTCCATATTTAGATGATAATTAAATTTATGTACTACTCTTTTCATGTTTATTTATAATGTTTACTACATAAACATTGGTTTTAGTGCTGTGTCATGGTCATTGAATTTTCCATGAGTCTGATGTTATTAATCTGGGAATCTGAATTTGTTATCTGTACCATATTTCTTGATTTGCAGACATGATGAGCTGTCTTACCTTGTTTCATTTTCAGGCATATGAGGTGATAGATGTTTCAGGGCAAATCTAAAATCCTTGGAATACACCTAATCATGCCCAAAGAGGGCAGAATTTTATCCTTGAAGCATGTGAATTGATGCAGCATGAATCAAAGGATCATTCAAACTTGACAAGACAGAGATGTCTGTGACTAACAAATTTTTACAGGGTGTTCTAGTCTCCTTTTACTCTTGCATCTAAAAAACATGGCTGTTTCTGTTCAAGGGTTTAGTACCTTAAATGTTGTAGGAAACCACTGAAGGAAACAGTACATTCAAAAAGCAGTTCTAAGGTTAAGTCACATCTGGTTATCATTGTCTAAAAGCCATTGGTATATGTAAACTTAGAGTAATCATAACAGCAGATGTTCATGACTTTTATACTCCTGCTTTATTAATAGGTTTACAATACAGTTACTGATAGAAATATTTTTTTCCTCATAATTTTATAGACATTTCTTGATTCTAGTATTTTCTGTAACATAGATGTGCAGCTATGAGGCTAGTCTCTTCCTTCAAGTCAGCATTATGCTTTCCATGGCTTTGGCTGGATACTGATTTGGTGTATGTGGGTATTATTTTAAAATTCTAATTCAGAGAACAGCAGTGGTATGGGTGTTGTACATTGCTGTGAGTGTTTTCTGCAAATGTAAGATAGAATTCAGGGGACCAGTTTCTTCCCTAGCAAGTAATAGCATTTCCTGAAGAAGTTATCTATCTTGTAGAACAGGATAACCCTGTTTTTTCTGTTTAGTTTACTATGGCAGTTTCTCAAAGTACTTCTGAGAATCTCTTAGAAATGCTAGTGGCTCCACCCTGCTTTGCATGCAGTGAAAGAAAATAGTATGTTGTAGGTTTGTAACGAAAAATACTGCCTAGTAAAACTGAACTGAGTTAACACGGGATTTTGAAAGACTGTTCTCTCTTTCTGTCTCTCTTGTATTTGGAAGCAGAGAAGCTTGCGCATAGTATTTTAAAAGATGATGTCTGCCTTCAGTGTTAGGCCTATAACTTAGTTCTATTCAAAGTCATTAAAATATTTGCTTATATTAGGAGTGTATTTGAGCAACCTTAGTGCATATTGATCCAGTCAAATAACTAACGTCAGGTATTTTTAAAGCAGTGTATAGTAAAGTTTATGGCTTTGTGAACAATAGTCTTTAACCACCATACCTGCATGTTTGTGATCTTTAAATGAATGTCAGATGTTAACATGTGCAGTTTGGGGTGTATAAAGATATGGCCTGCAAGATGCAGCTTCCTGGTTACCAGAGATACAAGCTGCTACACTTGAAAGATTTTTCAGTGGTCTTTATCGTGGGGAAAAATGTGAACTTGAAAATGTGCAAATGAAAAAGATCCCCCAAATTTTGTTGCTTTAAAAAAAAGGCAAAGTTTTGTGCCACTAGCATGATGCCAATATTTTGCATTATGGTTACAAAAGATACTGGCTTACTTTAAAATAGCTACATCTAGAAGAAAAGGCAGAAGCACCTAAAGCTGCTAGTAGACTTTAGGCTACACTGGCAAGGGAGGATGGGGAAGGGGTAATGAATTTTTCAAGTGTGTTTTTTCTATGTGAGGGATCCTTCAATCAGTACTGGTACAGTAGTTTTTAGAACATACTGCATGACTGAGCTGATACTCTGCAAAGAGCAGTAGGTCATTCATACCTTTAGTAATGAATAAAATTATTTTTCCTTCCTTTCTTGCTGGTATTTTAAAATAACTGTTATGGACCTGTTTTTTCTGTGTCCTCAACAGCCAAATTCTGGTGAATTGGACCCATTATATGTAGTTGAAGTGCTACTGCACTGCAGCAAAGAGAGTTTGAAAAATTCTGCTACTGAGGCTGCAAAGCCAGCCAGACCTGATGAGAAAGGCGAGATGCAGGTTTGTTACACATGTTTATTCTCAATAGTTTCTTATAAATGTTCTTAAAGATTCTATTTCCAAAGGATTTGCAAACTGTGGTAAAAGAGGGATTGATGCATTAAGGAAGAGCAAGGAGCTGTACACCTAACTGCTCTCTTAAAATGTTGCTGATTTCACTGAAGAGGAAATTTTTGAATGTGAACAAAATACTTGAGTGAATTTGTTACCATATAAGAAGTGCTTTGAAAGTTAGTTATGTTGTGTTCTATATTTCAGATCAGTAGATGAAAGACAATGCAGTAATATGAACAAAGTTACGAAAATGACCTACATATGTGATAAAATCTGCAGATAAACAAGTGTATATAAGCTGGTTTTTTCTTGGATAATTGTGCAGGATTTTGTGGGCAATGTGCATTTGTTCTTCTAGATTTGAGAATTTAGTTAGAATTTTTATAATCCTTGAGTAATAAATTTTAGCAATGCTGTTTGGCAGATACTTTTCTTAGCAGTATCTTCTGTGTCTGGGAACAGGATTTTTTTTTAATTTCTTTATCTTTTTCAGACCCCTTCAGCTTGCAAGGCTATCTTATTCTAAAATTAAATTTAAATTTTTAGCAAAAGCATTTGCATTATTTAAAATGTTCAATTTGAAACCCTATATCAAGGCAAACAACTAAAATTTTCAGACGAGAATCAGTTTGGTTAATTTGCCTGGTTTTTTTTCACGAAGTCCATTTAAAGCTTGAGGTACAGGATTGATTCTTCATGGTATCTTCATGATTTTGATAGGTATGAATAAGTATTTGCTGATTTGATGTTCTCTATTATTAGCATTCCTTGTTAAGTATGTGACAATAGGTTTGTATCATAAGAGGTATTTGAGTAGATAAGAGGCAAGGTATTGGAAAAAATGAAAAAAAAAAAAATTTCCACTTGTAACCCCTCTCCAGATTTAACTGAATACAGAATTTTCCCATTTGGGCAAACTTCCTTTTCTTCTTTATTAATATTTTAGCTCATTACCCACATTTTCCTGCTTCCTGATATTCTTATACTCACCTCTGTGTCCTTGTGTACTCAGTTTTCCTTTCCCTTTGTAAAGTTTTGCTATGGAACAGTAATAATGAATATACTTTTTACTGATTTATCAGCTATTGTACTGTCTTTGATAGGTTGTTCCTGTTTTGGTACATCTCCTCTCAGCTATCAGCAGTGTCCGACTTTACATACCGAAAGACCTGAGGCCTATTGACAACAGGCAAAGTGTGTTAAAATCTATACAGGTAAGTTCCACAAGGTTGTGTAAGCTCTTTGCTCTGATTAGTGAGGTACTCTTGAACCCAAGACAACTTGTTCTAAAGAAATTTGTCTAAAACTGGTGTCTCATCTTCAGCCTTATTCTTAAAAGGGCTTTGAAGCCACAATGAACATCAATTGTTTATCCTTGTTAACACTAGTGAGGTACTCTTGAACCCAAGACAACTTGTTCTAAAGAAATTTGTCTAAAACTGGTGTCACATCTTCAGCCTTATTCTTAAAAGGGCTTTGAAGCCACAATGAACATCAATTGTTTATCCTTGTTAACACTAGTGAG
>JANZLQ010000079.1:63672411-63691454 GCA_026212715.1 Elanus axillaris | reverse complement strand
TGCTGAAGGGAAGTAGAGAGTAACATCATTTGTTTCTCTTTGCTTTCGTGCGCAACCTTTGCTTTCACTTTATTAAAACTGTCCTTATCTTGACCCAGGAGCCTGTTGTTATATTTTCTCCCTCTGTCCAGCTGAGGAGGGGGAGTGATAGTGCAGCTTTGGTGGGCACCTGGCACCCAGCCAGGGTCAACCTACAATACCTTGTAATTTCATTAATTATGTCCAAGAGTCCTTTATATAGTATTAGCCCTTTTATAGCATGACTTGCACAATATACAGAGCTCCTGGTGTTATGCTGCATTACCACTTACTCCTATTTTGACCCTGTTGACTAAGAGGGCAATGACTTTAGTCTGTTTACAGAACCCCTCCCAAAATGCACAGCATGCCTCAGGTTTTATTGCTCCTCTTTGAAGTCATTTACAGCACAGACTTAAAGAAGGGAAACAGAAGCAAATCCCTTCCTGTCTCCCCACCCAAGTCTCTTTCCTAGAAAGGAATAAGCTTTACAAGTAAAACTTGTAATCTACGGAAGCAGCAGGAACTTTAGGAAACATCATCTGGTTAATACAACTGTAATGCCCCTTACCAGAATTTCATTTGTTGCTGAGAAATACATTTGGTGAGTCTATGAACATATTAGGAGCATCCAGAGCTGTTCTAGTAGCAACACACTCCTGTCAGTGACAGCTATGTTACCACACTAGCTCCCCTGCTATGCTGTTTCTGAGCATCTGTCTGATCATTCAGTAGGATCATTCAGCTATTTCTCTTCACTCCCCCGTCCTGCTGTTTCTCATGTTTGTTTCTTTTTGTTCTTTTTAAAGTGCACAAATAGATTCCATAGAAACTTTCTTGTAACAGGATTAAATCATCTCCAACTTTTTTCCCCTACTAGCTAATGCTTACTCTATCATGAAAATATTTTCTCTTCACCACACACATCCTGAACACAAGTTTCTTCTTAATCTACTGTCTAGTACTTCATTTCTAAAAATACACAGAGCAATGAAGAGAAGCTCCTAGCCACTTCCTGGCTTCTTGCAAGAAGCCACAGACATGAATGGAAGGGTCTCTGCAACTGGAGAATTACTTGCTACTTTTAATGTTTCTAGCACAGCTTTCAAGTATTTGCTCTTCCACCAAAGCAGTATTAATAACTAAATTATATATATATACACACACACATGACTGCCTACCTAATTTTAAAGTACAATGACTTTCATCTCCTAGATAGACTTTGAGGTGTAATGAGAAAGTTTCCTAACAGCTAACATCTCACATCCTCACCTTGAGGGCACAAAATTCTTTTAAATACACCAAAACCTACTTAACTCCACTAACTGATGTCATACTTCAGATAGTTTCAACACTTAAAACTCAGTCGTTTCATTCAATACCTTCTCAGCTTTTTTCCAAAATCCTATTACACAAAAATTTTGTACTGCAAAATGTTTTGCCTATTAAGGTATGGGAAATCCTCCTGCACTTTCAGTCCTTCAAGAATGGAAGTCAAAAGGAATAAAGTTTTGGGGGTTTTCTCCCCACCCAGTTAAGAGTTTTACTTGTACCAGTTGACTTGTTCTGTCAGTTTTTGAAAATGGATTTTCTTCAGTAGGACTTTATGTTTCCTGATATCATAAGGCCCTAGTAATCACTTTTCCTACAGGTGTCCTATTCTGCCCTAAAGCACACCTTCCTTTGGAGATGTACCTATTTTCCCTCTTTATTTTTGTCTCCTCAATCCTAATATACTCAAAAGCATCATGAACTTCATAGCAAAACAGAGAGAGAATGTGATTTTCCTGGAGAGAAAACTCCCCTGTGACACAGGGAAATGAGAACACTTCTCAATTTGTCTGAGTACAAGTAGTAAGAATCTAAGAAGAAACAAAGGTGCAGAAAGTCAGTTTTCTTATTAAATAAGCTCTACTTTCAGAGACCATAGTAGTCAATGTAAGTTTTGGGAGCGAGCAAGTAAATGGCATTTACTTAGCTTAGCATTTACCTCTACTCATGTCTAACTTTGGTTTCAGGATATCTGCCCGAGGGTTAAGAAAAAAAAGCCCTATGGCATTACTGTTTTGCTCTTAACAGGCAGAAGATCCTGCACTTGTCATTACTGCAGCTGTAAATTAGTATTTGGATCCATTATTGACTACAGCTAGAAAAGCTCATACTTTTAAGCAAGTTGCTGACCCAAGAAGTCTCAAGAGCCATGAACAGTAATCAGTGCTGTGGAAATGCACCATAAGGATTCTTCCCAAACCAAGAAGCTCTGAAAAAGTAATGCGTAAGCCACCTCAAGTGTGTGTACACATGTATGTGGTTGGCTTTGGGATTTCTGGGGTGGAGTGAGACGATATGGAGATGCTGTGTTTTGGTGGTTTTTTTTAATGAGGCAGGGGTGGGAAGGAAGAAGGAAAAGCACAGGAAGCACAGTGTCTGAAAGTCTTCAGAAAAAAAACAGCCTCAGAGTACCTAGAATGATAAAAGACAAGGCAAAATTCTCAAGGAGACCTGGGGTTAGGAATAAAGGCCGAGAATCCAGGCACATTTGTAGGATAAGAAAATTCCATTTCTGTAGATATCCCAAGGACATCCTTACAGGACAAGATCCTATCCCCACCCCAAGACTATGAAGTCATCCATAAGGAAGCTGAATAGAGGCACAGAGTGCCAAAGTAATTATCCACCCTCCAGCTCTGTCAATAAATAAGCATCATTGCCCTTCAGTGAGGAGAGGGGACTCCCCTAACCACAGTACTACACCAGAGTATCTTTGACTCAAGCAGTTATTCAGACAAGATCCTCCCAAGGAATGAAAGAACTGAGGCATTCACCCTGGATATTATGCTATATATAAAGCAACAGAAAATGAACATTTAGACAGAAGGATGATCTGCCATCTCCCTGTTCGAGTCCCACTCAACAATCCAGCAGTACAGACCAAGACACCCTGCCCTGCTCAGACTAGGCAAGAGAGGAAAAAATCCCCCTTCACAGATCTTCCAATGTTTCTACTTCTGGTGTGGAGGTTTGAAAAATAGCTAGCTCTTCCCTTTCTGCATGCTGCAGGAAACTTCACAGACTCCTTTGTATGAAAGCTAGTTTGTATAAAAGCTATTATTGAAATAACCTGTCATATACAGTCTTGTGTTTATGCAAGTATTACATACAAGTGCAACAGCTTGTTTTATACCTGTAAGCACTGTCTCTATGAATAAACATAGACCTCTAGGCATCAACTGACCCTGCCTGAAAACCAAAAATCAATATGCAGTTTATTTCATGTGAAGCTTGATATTAATACAGATAATGTCTATCCCCATGTAATTTTAAACAGAACAGGCTCATATCCCAACAGAAAACTATTATAAAAGCACTACAGAGATGTAGCAGAATTCATGAGTCACTCATGAGCTGGTGCTCTTAAAAAAAGGAAAAAAAAAAAGAAAAAAGAATTTGAGACTTTTAAGTTTATTTTGCATTTTTAATGAGATCTCCTCCTTTTCTTAGCAAACACATATTTATGATCCCCTGGTAGATCTGCAGTATTATCTGTTCTTCAGTTTTATTTTGATTGGGCAGAAAACAGGAAAAAGAAGCAGAATTAATTCATTGGAAGGGGATGAAAGGAAAAGGATACAGGTCTGCAGTTAATTCAAGGTGGAGGTGTAGCTGGGCTGCTGTTCAAAGGGATGGTCTATCCCTTTTACTCTAACCATGTACTCCTGCTGACTCCTCTGTGCCAGCTCTGATGTTTGAGTAGCCCTGCAGGAAGCTGGTACAGGGAACTGATCCATTGGACAGCTGAATTAAAAGGAAAAAAATGACTGGAGGGAGAAAAGGCATATGTACTAGTCTGGCCTCTTCAAGATAGCTGCATACTGCTGTCAAAAGGCAATTGATATGCAAGAGCTGCCTCCTATACACTGGGGAAAAAATCCTGTCTGTTACTAGTAATAGCCCAACTCTCAATTCAATATCAAGAGTACAATCAATCTATTCTGTACAGACATTTCCCACTGGACAAGTAATGTTTTTTGGGTTTTTAATCCTGATCCTCAATTTAGCTGTACATTGACATCATTTTACCATAAAGCCAGATAAACAATAACATTTTATTCCATTGCAAATGCTAACACTTGGCTCTTTGCTGATAAGAAGAAAAAAAATTATGTGTTCCTTCTACTTGAAGTAAGTATTTTTCTGTTGTGTCTACCAAGTTATAGAAACCTTCACTAGAAGAAGGTAAGCACAAGGTATTGCTTTCACCTCAGTCCTACAGGAACCAATGCACAATAATCTCTTCACTACTGACAGCTCTAACTCCCAAGCAAACTATGAAGAAGTGGTTTTTGCTTTGTTTGCTTACTACTAAGAAGTCTAAATACCAACATTAGAAGAATATTAGGAGTGCATACAAGTAGAAGAACAAGCATATCCCTACTTGAGCCTCACAGCATGACCCTTAATTTTTTCATCTCTGCTTCAAGATGCTTGGTACTACCCACAGCTACGGCCAAACAAAACGTTTTCAGCAACAAGTCTCTTCATCAGTTTTTGAAGACTAGGTGGTCCTGAACTTTCATGTGGACAGGAATACATTAAGGGCTGTTCTGTAGCTCTAGGCAGTGGCATTTGGGAAGGACAAGAAACACTGTAATGCAAACAGACATACCTAAAATACTGCATTAAAGGCTCCCAGGATCTTATTTGGGTACTGTTTCACTCATCCTCCAATCCCAACAAACAAAGTAAAAGATTTCAAGAGCAAAGCTCAATTGAATGCACATTTAGGAGCACGAGTACCAAAAGTGGGCTAAGCCCTGCTTTCACCTGTGTTTATTTAGCCTATTTATTTAACCTCTCTGCAAAAGAAGGCTGTCAGCCCAGGTCATTGAAGTACCAGTCACCCTCCCGTTCTTGTCTAATTCCCTGTGACCTTGGACACACAAGCTGTTCATCCCCAATGAACTGTGGGAGAGCTTGAGAGCCATGCAAGTTATATAATGCAAAGATTCATGGCATCCCCTTTTGTTCCAAGTCTAAGCAACATATAAACACATTGCTGTTCCCAGAATAGCAGGGCAGTTTGGCTGGGTTTCTGCAGCCCTGTTCTTCATTCCAGATTAGGTGCAGGCCAGGAGATGCCCAGGCCAACTACAGCCAAGACCGACTCCATTACAGCAACCTGATCCTCAGGCTGCGCTCATTTCTGCCAACAGCAACAGTTGCAGCAGGGTCATCCTTGCTACTGAAGACAGCATGCATATAGCATTTTAATTTACAATAGCTTTCAGACATATGTTTAAAAAAAAAGTTGAAGCAAAAAAACTTATAATTAACTGCAGCATCTCCTGCTCTAGGGGAAGGGTGCTACTTTGGTCACGTGGATGTTGCTAGATGAGGTGTTCAACCACAATTGCCCTCTCTTTCTCTGAACTAAAAATGGTTTTGTTGATACAGGAGAGATTATGCCAGCTGTTTATCAATGAAAGGAAAGGAACAGCAGGAGGGGACAACAGACAATTTGGGCTCCAGCATGTTATTAGGTCACTGGGTTCCCATGCACTGTTGCAGCTCAAACTCCCTCTAGTTTCCACACGAAGCTGTTAGCAAAAAGCATCCCAGAGATAAAGGCTCCGCCTGGATGCAAACTGACTCACCTAGGCCTGCCAAATGAACCTCAGAATACGTTTTCCACCACAACTTCCTGGCCTGACAGTCTGCAAGCAGATTTTTTTCTGTGGTTTCACTCATTCCATATACCAGTGAGTTAGAAACTAGAAGAAGCCATAAGCCTAACCTGGAAGTAGGCTGAAAACCCAGGCCTTAAACTAGTCCAGCTAGACCCAATGGCTTTTATACAGCCGCATAGCAACATAACACCCAGTTAAAAATGCAGCAGTGACCTCTATGCTGTAAGAATGGTGAGTGATATACACTACTGCTTATTTAAATAGGTAGATTATACATATTTAATGTGCCCTAAAGTTATTCAAAGCCCCCACATTTCTATTGTATTATCATTCTTCTAGAACTTCTAACAATTGCTTTATGAAACAGAGTTAATGCATTCTTCTCTTTACTCTGCAGATGAGCAAACCTTTCTCAATAGCAGGTGTCACACTGATTTGCAGTAGGTGCTGCCCTTGCTTCCATTTTAATGCCAGATAGTCACATACAGCAAGCTACATGAGACCAGTTCAAGTAGAGATTTTGCACATAGCACACTGACAATTCAAACATCATTATACTTTGCCATAAAAGGTTTTAAGCAGGGACTAGCTTAATGAAGCTGCTATCAGTTATGGAAGTATGTAAGTTGATATGGTATCAGACTCATTCCTTCTATTTAGAAAACCTTTAAAGGCTTGACTGTCCATGCATGGAAGGTAAATGCTGCTGCTGCAAGGAACCTAAGAAAGAGAGTATTAAGTAACTGTAAATACTGGGGAACAAAGGTTATTTGCATCCTCCCAGAAAGACATGAGCCCAAGTATTTCCATTCCTGAAGTCAGAAGTACTTCTGCTCTCCAATGCTGTCCCACAAACCAAAATAACATTAAGGAGAAATGCTTCAAATTCCCAGATATGTGCTTGATTAGACTATTCATTTTGAACAGTTCACATGGCATGACAGTCTTTTGTATTTCTTTAGCTTTTTTTAAGTTCAACTTGTGTATTTTCAATTTGGAATTCTAAGCTTTTTAGCTTCTATCCTTCAATCTGAACTAAATCACACATTCTCTTCTATATGCTCCTGAATCAAGAAAATGAGAGACCATCTAGAAAAAATCCCAGCTTCCAGGGTAATGAAGCCCCCAGAATATGAAGACATTAAAACATCACTAAGAGATGAACTTTTAAAAAAACACCCAGTCAGCAGCACCTAGAGCTTACAGTTTTTGTCAACAACTTCCTTCACATTAAATATAAAGGCTGGGCTGCCAGGTGTTTCCATGTACTGCCCTCACTGTGAGGTGGGACATGCAGCACAGAATTACGTTCAAACCAGCAGTTTTTTCTCCCAATTCCAGGAAAGCCATGCAGTCACAACTTGGATACCACAGTTCCCACTAAGACTTGTGGAATTTCTCATGTCACCAAAGGTTTAAATCATCTGAAACATTTGAGAATGCTGATAAACTACCTCACATTTGTTTTTAGTCCATCACTGCAAGCGCACAGAAGAGAAACAGCTGTAATTTAACCTGTTTGTACTTCAGCAGTTCTGCTTTAAGTACCTGAAGGTGCAGAAGTATTTCACTACTTTGCCTAGTATTTTGCAAGGTGGCTTTAAGCCGCACACTTCAAGCATCTCTCATTTCACGGTTGAAGTGTTTCTGCTGTCTGTGGCAGAGATCATTTCCCCTTTGGTTCCCTCCAAATGTTCCCGCAATTTGAAATGCATAACCTGACAAGAGTACATGTGTTCAGTAAGTAACATTTCAGAGTGTGCTATGCAGTATGCACACATGGCAGGCTCCTCCAGTCTCTCTAGAAACCAGCATGCTAGTGTCTGGTTATGATTAATACTGCCTATGAGTACTAACACATGTTAACGATTCTGTCCTGCTCATGACTCAGTCTGCGGCTGGAGCAAGTGTGCAAAGAACAGATGAAGCCAGCATCAGAGTTCAATTAACGAACAGGTTATCAAGTGCTGCAGGTTTGGTTTACAGCCAGTGGCAACACTCTGCCTTGCCACATGGTCAAGGGGGAGGGTGAGAAAGCAGTTTTCCTCACCTTCATGCAGCAGCTGTTTGGTTGAAGATATCTGTACTCTTTATTTTTTTACCTTTTTTTTTTTAAATAAAAAGACCACACTGAATGCAAAGGTTGGTATGCAGTAATGCTGTGTTAATCAGCAAGGTAAAAATACCCTGCACAGGAGTCATTAACCTTCTTCAGATGTCCCAGTCAAGGCCTCCCAACAGTTTCTGAATGAATAATCTTATTACAGGACAGAACAAAGTATAAGTCTGATCACCACAAAGCCTCTTTATTTGTACTGCACAATAGCTCAGCCACAGACAAGAAACTGGGATGCAGGAATAGATTAAGAATGACTTCTCCTCCAGCCAGGGTTCTGGCTATTCATTGACAAGTTTACTGAATAACAAACGGATCTCCAACCAAACACTTATTGTTTAACTTGTAACATTTGTTAAGGACTTTCATACCCTTCTAGTTTAAGGGAGCTAGGTAAAGCCATGTTGTCTTGCAGTTACTACAGAAATGAATGAACACAAGGACAGTTTCTGTAGCAGCTTGCAAGTTTTATTCCATTGCTGAACCAGGACTGACACAAGCTCTGCTTTTACAGTATTTCAAAGTGGCATACAGAGGATGGATTTGAATTCCACTGTCCCACCTCTCCACCACGCAGAAGTTTGCTGCGAGTGAAGCTCACACATACACAAAGCCCCAAGACAGGTAAGGTTCATAGCTGCCTGTTCTCCACACAAGCTTCTTTGCATGGATTCAAAAATCCATGCCACAGGCAACTACATAAAGCATTATTCAACCCACATGAAGTTAGTATCTTCAAAATGATGTACTCTTGGCTTTCTTGCCAAAGGTTGAGTTTTTTCAAATCCTAGTAGGTTAAACAAACAAGGTCTGGAGCCCAAGCTGTATTACAGCAAGTGGGGGGGGATAGAGGGGGGAGGTAGGCAGCCAAGGCACACGCAGGTTTTAACAGATACAAGGTTTGAAAATAGCAACTCCTTTTTCTCAGTCTGTACCAGCTGACAAGTCCTCCTGACCACCACCATTTTCTCAGGCTGCAGCAGGCAGGACTCTCCTTACACATACACGTGACAGAAGTAAAAGTTCTGACAGATTCAGATCCCTGCCAAATGACTCTAATCCAGCCAGCAAAAGTTAGAAACTATACATGTTGCCACACCTAGTAAGTTTTTTCTTGTATCTAAGTTTGTGCTGCTGAGAGGTGGCAGTATCACACTCTCACATTGCTCAACAAAACCATGCACATAGAAGTTGGATCAGAAGTTATGGCTGAACCCAATGGAGCAAATCAGTCTTAGGTTGCTATATGGCAGTATTTGCTCCACTGTACTATGGAAATAGTGGTTTTGGTATCATATCACAAGTGGAGCTATGTAATTTTGAAGACTGCCAGTCATAATGAGCAAGTAAAGGCCCCCTTTTTTTTTTTTCTTTTAAACAGCTTACAGATAGGAAGTTGTGCTATATTCTAGTCAAACCCAGGACATAATATTTTTATGAACTCTTTATATTAGATAAAGACAGGTAAGAGAGGTGAAAGGAACTAAACTGGTTTAGCCATAAACAAACTGCAATAGTAGATCCAAACTGAACACTGAGCTTCTGGAAAAGCTTTATTTTAACATAAAGTTTAAAAAGACCTGTAATACTAAAGAGCCATCCCTTTCTGTATGTGGTTGTAGGGGTTTTAGTTTAGTTTGAATAATCTTGTCTACTCACTGTAGATGTTATATTACTGCCAAGAGACAGCAAAAAAAGTTAAAAATGCAATCAGGATGGGAAGTCAAACTGAACCTGAGCTCTGTGAAGATCCTGGCATATATGTATTACATTAGCAATTTATATCCAGGAGTAGAGCTTAATTTTACAACTACATTAATAACAAAATTGCCCAAAGTTGTTTAATATCTTCTGTGTTACAAATGAGCAGGGGGTAAACAGCCAAATCAATCTTTCAGTGTTATAATGTTTATCCTGGGAGTGAAGATAATTTGCCCTAGCTGACTTGGAACAATTTGAACTGAAATACTTTGGCCTCTAACTGAAGCATTACTGAATTGATCTTATCATTAGTATAGTACTTGCTTCTGTCCCCTCCCTTCCTTCACTCTGCCTCCCTGCCCCTAAAAGGTAGGAGAAAATTAAAAAGAATTTAAAAATTCAAGTTGATCTGCTGTTTTGTGCTTATGGGCCCACCCACTTTTGACCAGGGTTTAGATTTTCTGGTTTTTAAATAGGCTTTGCATGTTTCATTAAGTCAGACATATCTTATATATTTTATATGGCGTTCAATACTTTCAATATAACTAAATTATATTATATACATTATATAAATAAAAAGCAGCGTATTTTCCAAACCCACTTATCACCAGGTTCATTTTAGAAGACACACAAGCCAACTACCATATTTAGTATTTTTAGGCATATTGAACATAATTCTACTTCTTGTCCCAGTATCAGTAGCATTCCCTTACAACTCCTCCTGAGAAATCTTCAGTTATCTCAGAAAAGCACCTACACAATCAATGTCCCTTGCACAAAGCAGCCAAGTAAACATTTCAATTTTTTGACTAGGTAGCTAACAGGCTTTTTGTTGCCATTTAGATGGAAAGAGCATACTTACTGCTAGGAAGAGCATGCAGTACATGGAGAACGAAGAATGGCCAGAGTAAAATGATAGTCTGGAAGAGAAGAGAGCAAACATCTCATTACTTCTCTTTTGCAACACTCAGTCTACAATGATACCTGATTATCTTACACAAGTGAACTAGTCAAATGCAAACATCTCCATGTTTTTTCTTCAAGGAGGCTACCTAGCCACAAGAGCCATTACACACATCCAACAACAGCTTTTGACAAACAACACAAGCTTCACTACTTGCAGCTATCTTATTCCAGCATTAAGTTGATCTCCACATCAGGTTATAACTACTGGCCCTTTGACTGAAGTCTGAACAGCAAGTGAACACATCCCTAAAGCTAGAAATCAACTATCCTGTAAAACAAAGTACATTTGTTTTATCTTCTTGATAAATACCAGACTACTGTAAATATTACCAACATTAAAAATTACTTATCTGATAGTCACAGCATGTGTGTAAGAACAAATGACATCAGTTACCTCAAACCAGTTATTTGCATTTGGTCACCATCAGGAGGCAGTAGTTAACCCGTATCTACATTTTTATACCATGTATACATATGTATGCCTTTGTTAAATGTACCCATTTATACAATCCCCTATCATTGAAGGGTATGGAGAAAGGCAGTTTGTTAGCCAGCCAACTGCAAAAGGTGACACCTCATCTAACACTTGTAGAAATAGCTTCATACTTGGCCATCTCATTTAAGTAGTATCAACATTGCCTTCAACTCATAAAGGCTTGCAGCAGATCCAGACTGAAGGGACTCAACAGTTGATGCTGACAGTGCAGGGTGCCTTCTGCAAGGTCCTCCCCCCTGCACAGGTGGTTTCTGCGAGGAGCTGAGTATCACAGCTGTTAAACAAATCCCACTCGCCTCTTCGTCAAGAAGAGAGGGCAGAATGGTAAGACATTTCTAATTCAGTTTTAAGCAGAGAGGTGAAAGAAACTGTACTTAAAACTATTTCTTCCATTTTATGCACAGAGCCTTGTAATGGTGCTGCTTCACAGGCTATCAGTCAGGTCTCAGCCAGGCTTCTGTGCAATTTAGCTATGTAACACAGCACTCCTTGCATAAGAGTTTGGCATACACAAACAAGGCCAACTTAATAAAAAGTTTCACAGCTCTCCAGCCTGCCCTCCGCCATATCCAGCAGGTCCCTTTTTTTGTGCCTCAGCCCAGCAGAGAGCCTAAGGCCAGGGAAATTTCTGGTCAAGGGAAAAAATTCCTACTCCTTGGGCCAAGAGTAACACAGGCAGCTCTGATGTGCAGTAAGATAATTGGGCTAAACATTCACAACTCAGATACCAGAAAAGGCAATAAACCAATCGTGTGAACAAGTGAAACTGTAAGCTTCCTGCATTAATTTGCATGTATTACATTACAAAAATGCATCAGATGTACTGAGGAAGCTTACATGGGAAGCCTACATGGGTTTTACCTGACATCCCCAACAGATACTTTTCAATTCAGTTCTTAAATACAAAAAATGTACTGAAAATGTGTTCTCTTCAGATGTTTAAAATTCAAAAACATTAAGATTCGATTTTAGCTAGACATCCCTTCTTCACTTCATTACTTGTAACTCTTCACCAGTTAAAATCTCAGGGCAAGAGTCTACTACGAAAGCCAATATAATAAGCATTTATTTTGAAGAGCTCCATCTTTCAGACAAACACAATCTGAGCCACGAGAGCAAAGCATTCTGTTCTACAGAACAAAAGATACAGAATAAGGAATTCCTGGCTCCTGTGCCAATATTTTATCCGCTGAATTTGGGGTTATCCAAGTTGTCCGTAAAATGACATTTCCCACAATTCCTGATGGCAACCTATTGCCCAGTGAAGGAATTCAGAAAGCTAATAAGTGACAGAAGGAATAAATACAGTTCTCTAAGTTTATTTTGGAATTCTTATACCATTTTAAAGGTGTTGTTGACTACTGGCATTCTTGGGTTTAGGAACGTATTAACCCAGTGTAACATTAAGACTGCCTTGTTCCAAGTTGAAGATTACAAAATTTGAATGCATTCTCATCCGGCAAAGATAAGTATGCTGTACAAGATAGAAAATGTTTTACTAGCACATGAAGTATTGCCAGAAATACAATTAGGACAAAGTATTGATCCAACATGTACAATGTGCAATCCCAGTGAAGTTTCTTTGGCAATACTGCATCTCTAGAATTCCTTAAAAAGCAGACATATTTTTAAAAAAAAAGTTAAAACCCTTTCAAACACTAATTTTGACAATGGAAACATTTCCCAGCGGTTTCTAAGCATGCAAACAACGTCTTCCCAAAGCCAGGAACATCCTGTCTATCAAACCAGCCAAGTGGCTGCACAGCCCAGGCTTCTTTGTGATCATACTGCACGTGCTGGCTTGCCATGAGCCAGCATTTAAAAAATAAATACATTTTTAATTAAAAAACTAACTGGTATTTACTGGTCCCAAGAATGCAGAAGTATTAGAAGAAAATACATTTATAAATAAAACAGTACAGACAACTCTCAAAATCCCTACCTTTTGCTAATGAAAGAAAGGCTACATTATACCAGTAGGAATTTGCACATCAGATTTCAAGACACCATTTTTCAAATGAATATTAGAACAGTATCCAGTGAGACTGCAGTGTCATGAAATAGAGTTGGTCAAGTCCAAAGTCTTGTTTTGGTTCTTTCCAGAATGGCAGTCTGACATCCAAAGAACAGCTTTGCAGAGATCCATACCTTTTACTCCATCAATACCTACCTCACAGATCACTTCTAATGTGAGGAACAAGGCTTCATTTTAACAGGAAAAAGCGTAAGCTTTAATTATTTCCACTTAAGACATTACTACCAAGTGAGAAGAATGCCTTAAGTAGTAACATGAAACCAGTTTCAGGTCTCAGTTGAGGCCTAAAGTATACTCTCACTTTCCGATGTATACAGTACAGCTAGACATCTCCAAAATATCTTAAGGTAATTCAAGGGCTGTTTAGCTTTCTTGAAACAGTTTGGCCACAAATTTCACATGATTTATGATAAAGGCAAAAGTAAAGATGCTATACTTTCTTTGACAGGTTGCCATAAGACTGACAATCACTACAGGTTGTTATTGTAAATCTGCATTTTTAAAGATTACCTGGGAAAATAATCAAAGTACAAACAACTCTTACAAGAAATAATTCAACCGAACCACTCAGTACTTTCAAGCCAGGATTTCTAATCCCAGATAAGCAAGTCTAAGACACCTTGCCTTGCAGGACTTGACACCGACAACCATTTCATTCTGTTCTATTCTTTTCCATGCACAAAGGCAACAAAGCCTAGGGAGCAGAGCCTGCCCGAGAAAAGGTACCATTTCTTCAATTAGTAGAAAAATGGAACATTACACACAGCAAATAAAAGGATTATTTGTCTCATAGTGTCACTTGCAAGAAAGAGCATGTTTTAAGTAGTAAGTTCTGCTTGGCAGTATTTTGTAAAGTGCATTATTAAATAAAGTGAATTACTGAACACCAGAGCACAGTAAACAAGCTTGATGTCTTGTCTCCACAATGTCTTTGTAGGTATACCGGAATGTACAGCAACATTTAAGCAAAGTACAGCAGTCTGACAGGGAAATGGACAGCCTTAGTAAAACACAAGACTAGGAAACAGCTAAATACATATGGCGCAGCAGAGAACTAAATGGTGAGAAATTAAAAGCATTAGAAATCACAGTAAAAACAGATAAACCAGAAGAATGCATATCTTGAACCTGGCAGAGGCTGAATGACAAGGGAATCTTCCCAATACAACTACTGAATATGGAATGATCCCTTAAAACAGGAGGCCCAGAAAAACCATTATGCAGACTCCCAAATAAAAGCAAATAAAACCACACTGTGGACTAGCCAGCAAGTCCCTTTTATCCTCAGGTTCTCTGGATTCTCCAAGCCTGACTCAAAGCTCCCACTGACATTCATGTTACCCATTCCACTGACCTGGAGGGGAGTAAGTGCCAGACAGAGGTCAGTGTTGAGTAAGCCAGAGAGCTCCACACACTTGACAGGGAAATATTCCTAGAATTTCAGTGCCCTGAGGACGTGGTTTAATAAATTGCTAGTCCTACATTTAAGCTGAAGCACCATATTCTTTAAAGTCCATTTTCTCTGCATTCATACATTTTCACAGCACCTGTTCTTTTCTCATATGCTAGACTTGCACGAGTACAACTTTCAAAATCAGTGGGGGTTGAAAGGTTTCAGTGATTATTGCAAAGAAATGTTTAAACAAATGCACAAGTGGTTTATCTATTTAATAGTATCAGCAACTACTCATAAACCCATTCTGAAAAGATGATATACCCAATTTCTCCACCTTCTTCCTTCTCTGCCAAGAGTTAAACCCATGCTTAAGTACAAAGCCCTACACTGACAGAAAGGAAAAAGCTGCCAGTCTTTCCAATTCAATAATCCTCACTGGACAATTTTATTGACAAGTGTTTAAACATGAGACTCACTATTAGTAAGTGCCTTGCACAATTCTCTCATCATATTTGGGGTGACAAGTAGATCCACTCAGCTCTAGTTTCAGTAGTGGCAGATAGTGAAAAAAACTTTGCCAGTGCTGACACTTAATACACATGGGACTATGTCCATTTCTTTGCAGTTACAAGTTTTTCCTTTTAGAGGCTATCTGACCTTATACTTATCTTACACAAATGAAAGTTCCCTGCTTATCCTACTGACATAAACCAGATGTAGCAGGTTGTAGAAGAAATAGGCAGTCTTTTTCTAATTTCTAACCACCTTCCCCACCACCGTCCTTTTGAAACAAGCCCTGCAGACACTGCAAGAGACAGGGGTATGTATAAATTAACCTCTCCCGGAGCTCAGGATCAACATGAAGTGGTTTTACTCAGTTACGAGTACTACAAGGCTTGTCTTCACTGCTAGGTTGATCACATTTTGAAGTTTGTTAAAAACTTCTGATAGCATGATTTGTTGGGGATTTGGTTGGTTTTTTCCTTCCCTCTTGGAACTGATGAAATATCTCACAATACATCCCAAGTTTGCACATATCATGTAAATTTTATTTATTTAAACCAAGTATTACACACTGATGGAACAATCTAAGTGGGCAATGACTAGTTAGCTAGCTATTCTGCAGCTGTCAGCAGCAGTTTGTACCAGCAGCTACTAGGGGAATAATCTTTACTGTAATATAACCAGTAAGGAAAAATCCCATCCTCATATTATTTTTTCCTTTTCAAATGATCAGCAGTCAACCTGCACCTTGAACTTCCAAATATTCCAAAGTTTCAACTAGGGAGAAAGTTACTCACTCCTGGCATTTGTACCACACACAAACATGTACATTCTGAGCTGCTGATATTACAAAGTCCAACCAACTGTCATGCTGCCATGGCATTCCACACACACATTGCAAAACCAAGACCAAGTTCTCTTATGTCAGTTTTGACTTTGTCACTCAATTTAACTCAACAAAACAAAGGGAAGTTTAACTTTCTACAACATTTCTACTTAGCCTCCTCCAACAGAAAAAAAAAATCAGGACTTTGTTTACTTCTATTTCCTAATAATCCCCTCTCAGGATAGAGTAAAAGTGAAAATAGCAGCAAGGGGAACTCAAACCAACATTCCTAAAGACTAATAGTTTGCTCTCACATGTGTCAGATTACAGGCTTCTGTTCCATTAACCATGTCTGCGCAAGTTATCCGCATAATACTGTTCTGACTCACAGGAGTGTTATTATCGTTTTTACATAAAGGGAGTGAGAACAAAAAAATAATCCCTGCTAAATCAGGGATTTGATTCTCTTTAAGAAACCACTTTGGGCGTGAAGCTCTTGGCAAGCATGCAGAACCCTTCCCCCAACATATTTTTGTAATCTTTGAAGGGGAAAAGGGAAGGGAGGCAGCAGGAGAACCATAGGCATTAAGGAGATTTCAGTCCCTGTAGTACTGTTGGAGCAATACAGTTAAACATGTCTCCAAAGTTTTACCTTAAGAGACTCTTCCCTTCTGTTGACTTGGACATAAGCTTTGCAAATCAGTGAAATTCTGCCAAGAATGAGAAGATGCATCTACTTGCTTGACTAGCCATAGCCAGCTTCCGAATAATTTTCAGGGTGTACTGAACACAAGTTACAAATTTTGATTTCCAATGAGTTTAAGCATGATAAACTACTGAAATAGCAGACAGACTGAAAGCACAGCTTTTCCTGAAAACCGCTAAAAGGTGAAGAGTTTTATTTTCAGTTATGAAAACAAATGCTATCCACCACCACTGAGAAGGGCCAATTCACATTAGGGCAAAGGAGGTGTAAGATCAGAAACATGAGCCAGACTGCAGAACTGTATCTCAATTGGTTACAGCATGTTCCACCTTTCAGATTTGATTCTCCCTACTGCCAGTTAAATTGTATTGCAAAGGCAGCTCTTTTTACTGCTAGATCAAGTTTAGCCTTGTTTCGTCATTCACTGTAGCCTAGAAGCTTCTGGAGTTTAAATATTTAAAGACTCCTACTCACTACCATATTTCAGCTTTTTCCTTCCATGTAAAATTAAGTGTAGGTGCCCTGATTAACCTCCAGTTCTCAGAAGTGGTGAATAATTTCACCAGGACTGGAAGTGTTCCCAAATCAGCCATGTTACATCTTGAATAACAGTTATGACAGACAGGTGAGAATCAGTGTTTTAAGAAAAAATTTGCACCACCTGAATCATAGTACATATTACTTTCCTTCCTTCCATTCATCCCTTTCAACTGCTTTGGTATCCAAGCTCACTGCATTTTTTAATTTTTTGGGGGGCATATATCTTTTCAGAAGTGGAAACTACTAAATTAGTCTCTGATAAGAAGAGCACTTCACACGTTAAAAGCTCCGTAACAGAAATAATCCCACTGCTATACACAACATACCATTAATGTACCTAGCAAACACCTAGTTACTAAGTCTGTAGCAGCTTTAGAGAAATTTCTGATTCATGATGCTGTTAGAAACTGTCAGATTAGATAAGTAATCCATTTAGTTATGCTTGAATGATTTAGTGGTTTGATTCTTGACATAGCTTTAAGAAGTTTCAAAACAAATTATTGGAACATTTCATAGAAGGCAGGTTATTTTAATGCAGAATAATGCTTCATCATAGAAATACTTACAATACTGGCGGGGGGGGGGAGAGACAGGAACAGTTGTTTAATATAGATGGGTTAACTTGAAGCAAGTGTCCAGTCTCTTGTCTTAGTTTAAAAACTCCAAAGCAAATCAATTGTAAAGCCTATCTAATGAAACAGGGGAAAATAAAAGTATTCACTACAATGGAAGTAGTAATATATGAAGTCTTTTTGTTTGGGGTGGGGTTTTGGTTGGTTTTTTTATTTGGTTTTGAACACAGTTACAGTTTTGAAGGTGTACCTAAAACAGGCAACATAAGAGTTTTGAAAGATGAGCTGAACTTCAAAACAAAGTTGTGCAGGTTAGCCCCATACCAGCTGTCTGGCACACGTGCCTAACTACTGGGAACTGCTCCAAGTGATTTAACTGCACTCACCAGCATGCATGAGTATAACCTGTGAAAGACCTCTAAACAAAGCTGAAATAAAATTCCTGGCAAATGATTGGTAAAGGGCACCACCTTGGCAATTGTATTGAAATAAATTATCAAGGTCGAAACAGTCAGCTCTAATTTCCTAAAGACTTCTTTGAAGATTACATTTTGAGTTTGCAATGGCAGACTACACACAACTTGTTTTGAGTGCAGTGAGCATGGGAGCAATACATCAACTGAAGTAGGGAACCATTTTTTCCTTCTGACATCCAAGATGTAATAGGAATCTGTACATTAGTAATACAATTATAATTATGAAGCTTAACAGCTGTGTTATCTGTTACCACAAACAGAACAAAGTAACTGACTGAAATTAGAGAACTTCAACTACGAAAGTTGAACTCAACTTCAGAGAAAGTGTTCACATACACATACGCATCCCTGCTAGCTGCACAAGTCTGCTTTGGAGCATAACAGTTCAGCCCACAGAGTGCCTCCAAAGTGGACAGACTTGTACACCATGGTTCAATATTTACCACTTCAGGTTCAAAGGTTTCCCTTTTGTGCAGATGCTTAGTGAGCTGACAAATAAACCAGAAAGGACAGCTTCTTGGATCTCCCTATTCACCACATTTTCAGTGTTCCTCCAGACCCAGATCTCTGAACATTCAGGTCCCACCCTAACACCCATACTCAGTGAAAAAACTGAAAAGTGATATCTAATGAAAGTATTTAGAAGTCAGTGATTGCATTATTGGGACAAGCCTGCACTGCTCAGCTAAAATCCAATAAATAATGCATCCAAGAAAAATCTGTAGTAAACTCAGGAAGCCTGAACAGGTATATTAAGAGCACATGCCCAGGACTATTACACATGGGGCAAAAAAACCCCAAACAACTTCACACTGTACAAGAATGTGTGCTGGTGGGAATTAGTTTAACTAGTTCTAATGGGTCTGGCTGAGATGGAGTCAATTCTCCCCATAGCAGCCATCACAGTGCTGTGCTCTGCACTGGTACCTAGAAAGGTGCTGATAACACACCAGTGTTTTGGCTACTGCTGAGCAGTGCTGGCACAGCATCAAGGCTGTGTCCCC
>JANZLQ010000079.1:63627871-63667732 GCA_026212715.1 Elanus axillaris | reverse complement strand
GGCGGGGGGGGGCAACTTGGGGTTTTCTTTGGTTTTTAGTTTTTACCTGCTTGTAGAAAGAGTTATATAAAACCGGAGAGAAAAGCCTATTTCAGTAACTAAGTTCTCATCCTCCTCAAAAATAATACTGACAGAACCTTTACTTAAGCCATGTTTACTGTCTTTGAGATTGGATTTTACAAGCAGTAAGAAAAACCCATTCTTTGCTTAAGATGACACTCCAAGTTTACAGATAGTTAAAACTGACCTTTTCCAGGTTCAGGCTGGCCTAGTCAAGCATGTCTCCTGGATGCCAGATCCTGCTACCTAGGGATTACCAATGCTTGTCTGCACAAAGGTGATCAAGGTAGAATTAGCTTGGGAGCAACCAGTTAACATCACCACACAATATATTAGTATACTCTAATAATACAGTTAGAAGCCACCCCCATCACCATATTGAAGTCCTGAAGTACAACACATTTAAGCATAACTAAACAAATAGCTTTTAAAGTTGCCTTTTTTCCACCTACCAGAAGCCCCAAAAAATTTTTCCAGACCAATCAGGCATTAAGGTACACTAACAATAAAGGCTTTTTTTGAGAGTGTCGAAGACTTATCCCACAATTCATATACTACAGGAAAAGAGAAGCTCTTGATGTTCTAATTTGTTACTCTACTAGACATTCAAGCTTTATTTACTGTTTACAAACTCATTTCACACAGACAGCCAGCAACTACACTCACCGAGGAACAGCAAAATATTAATACATAGCTCCTGCTGCTGAACATCTATGGTTTCTATGAACTCTTTCAGATGCAAGAAAGCTAACAAACAGAATGTATGAACAATCTGCCACGGACTGTCTAGAGCAGACAGGTTTGGGAAGTATGTCTTAGCTACCCATAAGGAATGGAGAAGTCATCATCTGTTCTTTCAGTGTCCTCTCTGCCTAATTCTCTGAGGAATTTGGGTATCTTGCCAACCAACCCAAAGCCAGGCAACCATAAGCAGTAGCAAGCCAAAAGAGAAGGAAAAATTGAACAAGAATGGGAGCTGCAAAAGCCAAAGTGATCAGAGATTAACAGAGACTGCTCGCTCACATCCCCACTCGATTAGGGTTATAGCCTAGCACGCCTACCTATTTTACGAGCCCTACTTTGCTGATCTGAAAAAGGAACTAGCTATTTGGCAAGTCATTATCTTTATAGGTGCTAAAGAAAGTACCTTAAAGGCAATCCAGTAGCATTAGAGTATACACTGGTATACTAGAAGTGACATGCTAATTGTTAGCACCAGTGACAGGAGGACCCCTTGGCTTTGATCTCTCTTCATTCATAGACACTAAAACTCGTGTTTGTGTATCAAACTTACTTTTCTAAAACACTAAAACAAGCCACTGTCTCCAAGCAAAGAAACTATATACGATAAGAAGTTTTGTACCCTTCTGCCTAGTGCAACTACATTTTAAAAATATGCACCTTAAACTTTGTTATGTGCTTTAAGGAGAACTTTGCTATTCTGAAACTCAAAAGAAAAGTCACCTTCACAGGTCAAGCACCTTTATTAAGTTACTATGCTTAGTATTTACTTAAGTTTAATATTGCAAAGCTCTACACACAACTAGTTGCCATCAAACCTAGCAACACCTTCATAAAAGCTTGAGAATGAAGTTCTGTGCAAGTCATTCACCCTCAGACAGTGAAGTAGCTCATACCAAGCTTCTGTGCCTAGCTTAAATGCCAAAGACTGCCTAAAGAAAGGGTTGTCTTACAAAAAGA
This sequence comes from Elanus axillaris, assembly GCA_026212715.1. Taxonomy (NCBI): domain Eukaryota; kingdom Metazoa; phylum Chordata; class Aves; order Accipitriformes; family Accipitridae; genus Elanus; species Elanus axillaris. Next base: position 63,665,971 of record JANZLQ010000079.1, on the reverse strand, counting down.
CACAGAAGAAAAAGTACAGTTTCTAACGCTAATACTTAACTAGCATTTTTTAATACAACTACTGATCTCCATGTATACTTTAGAGATCTGCAAATACTACATGCTTTTAAGTAACATATACCAACTCTTACATGCATCTTTCAACAAATATGAATGAGATTTCTAAGTACACAACTGTGATTGCGAATCTCAGCTTAGTTTAACCACCAGTAGTACTGCAAGCACAAACACAGTATAAAAGTTGTCAAGGAGAACCCAAGCTATTTAAAACTGAAGAGGACTGTTTTCAGCATGATACAGAGCAAACAAGATACTTAAGTGAGAAAGAATTAGCTTATCAAGCTCAGGTTAGAAAGTAAAACCTTACTGAAACTAACCAAAACCCACAGGCACTTTATTTAGACAACCAAGCATAAGTCCATTGGTTTACATTCATGATAAAGCACAGATGTATTTTAGCACATATTTTAATACTGTTACTGATGAACAATAAAGACTAATAATAATAATTGTCTTTCCCCACATGCCCCCATGTTATAGCATAGTAGACATATGCAAAGAGTTGCAAACATCAGAAATGCATAAACCAGTACTGGAACGAAGTATGCAGTGATCCTTGCCCAAAACACTCTCAGCCTCCAAGCATAACTTGCAGGCTTCCAGAAACATAGGTTGTTTTCTTGGTTTTATTCTTCTAGAAGTTTGTTCAAATGGGTTTTTTGAACCCACCTATAAACTTGCACAACCTAGCACTGCAAAGAATTCCACAGCTTAGTTTGTCATCTTCATCTTCATGTGGGGAAAAAATAAAAATAAGAAACTACTTCAAGTGTTTTGCCTTCCACTTTTACTATTAGAGGAAGTGGGAACAATTGTTCATTACCTAACTTCTGTACCACTTCTAAAGTATCCTTTAGAGACTTCCATCTCACACCCATTTCTTCCAACACACACCCAGTTACTCTTTCAGACCAAGAGCTCTGATTTGCTCAGGGATGCTGCATACCAAAACTATTTTATACTTTTGATAAATATAAAATTATGAGAAAAGATTATGAGAAGGGATAAAAAGGTAGGAGAGAACAAAACAGAAGAGTACAATATGCGTAGTGGAAGCACAAAATGTATTTTTATACCGGAAGCATTGTCTTCCTGCTATGAATTAAGAAATAATAAACACAGATTAGATTTGTCTTTCTGACTACGTAACTGAGTATGAATCTCTAAAAATACTCAAAACCAACGTCCAGTTCTACTACTACACAGGAATAATAGGTTCAGTTAAGAACATAAAGTTTTGTATTCAACACTATGATTGTCCTGTCTTCATTCTTTCTTGGTATTCCTACCTGCGAATTTATTTTACACAAATGAGGGTAGCTGATAAGTTTGCCAGTAATAATTTTGCCCAACTGATCCAGAAATTCACCTCTGGATTATAGTTTGAAAGTATACTGACCTTCTCTAACTTGCTGTAAAATTCACCGCAATCAAACTCCACGCTCTTAGTGGCTTATTAACTGTAAGGTATGTAGGCACATGACCCAAGATCATTGAAACTGCCCTTTCAGATGTAGTACCCAATTTCCTAAGGAAACCCAGAATAATTTACTAGGTCACTGCATCCATGACACTCACTGGTAAAGGACAATTTCCCACTTTAGTTTACCCTTCTTTGACCACTCACTAACTTACTTTTTGTTTACAGCTTCCGGCGCATGGAAAAGCCTAAGCTGAGAGTGGAAGCACCACAAGTGAGCTCACATTGAAATAGTCACTTCCAAGCCAAGCTCTGACCAAAAAGGAGCACCTTCTTATATCATTTTCTAGAGAGCAAGAGGAACAGAAAAAGGGAACAAAACAGTGGCTAGGAATACAAAACTAACAGCTCACCAGGTTAGAGGTGACGGGCAAATCTTGCTTCCAATATGGAAGGCTGAGATGTCAAAGCACTAGTCGCACAGGGAAGAGCAAAAAGTAAGTGATCACTATGCACCCCTTGTTGCTCTCCTAAAACAAAAAAATATGTTTCCTGGTTTGAGGATAAGCTAACTCTGTTTTTCAGCAGCCCCAAAACCCAGAAAACTTTATTTCAGGAACATTTTAGTCATTACAATCAACTCCAGTTTTCTCTGTTTCTCTCTTTAAATTTGAGAAGCACTTTTAGACTCATGCAGAAGTCCAATTGAAGACTGAGAGCTACACCCAAGTAGAATTTTGACCCCAATTTCATGCTGAAAGCCATGCAATTCTGTTTCACAAAGCACCTGAAGATGTGCAATTTTGTTTAAAGACTCATCCCATTTGAAACTTAGACAAGTATCTGTTCACATAGTAGCAGAATAATAAAAAGAAATACCACTTTTAGTGAGTGAAGCAAAGAACAAACATTTTATCCCTGCCACAATGTAATTGATATTTTAAAAACCCAACAAACAAAAACACGCCCTGTATTTTTCCTCTATCTTGTATTACAAGTTACTATTTTATCTTTTATTAAGCTCTAAAGAGCTAGTTTCTGGCAATTATTTCTGCTAACTCACCACACTAAAATTTGCAAAGCTCACAAGATACCAAGACAATTTGTTATCTTGGGGGAGGTAGCATCTCTATTTCAATTAAGCTTGTTCTATAACTCAGATCTTTGGAAAGTCAGTAACACTGAAAAGGCTGGCAGACATCCTGTTTACAAATTCTTTGTTTTCTGTATTTCATTAAAATCCTCCTTTGCTTACTCTGCCTTTTCCAAACTGAAGTTGACAGTCACAGAGAAAGTGACAATTACAAGTCTTCAGAAGTACATCACATGTTTCCTGGAACGGAGATAAGTTATACCTTACTAGTGGATATTCTGACTCCACAGAGCTACTCACAGGCAAGGCAAGTCCATCCAATAATCAGTGTCTAGAATAGCTTAGAGTAAGTAAATAAAAGTCTTCTAAGCACAGTTATGGGCATTAGTAATACAAAGCAAGCTGTACATGAAGGACACTCCTCTAATATCTCAAAGATCAAACTTCAATTTGTCTATCTACTATCTGCATGAAGCTCTGTTCATTTTAGGATTATCTGCTATACTGCCTATCTATTATCATGCAATGGCTTCTCTACTACCATCAGCCATTCAAAATACAAACTGCTGCTGGTACCTTTGAACAGCTGCTGTGCATGACTTGGAGCTGGACCCGGTTCCCCACCAAATCAATATGCAACATTTTCCTGTGGCTGCTGAGGGATACCATGCATGCTACTGAAAGATTCATAGGGGACACATGCTAGAAGAGCAAATGAGCACAGTGGACAGCAAGCAAAACCTATACACATGTATTTAAAAGCCACACATGCAGAGAAGTTCCAAGAAGGTATATAGATCTTCTGGAAAAAGACTAGCAAGGAGTTTCTCTAAAGGTAAGCTTCCAGGGAGCTCAAGCCACTCTAATAACAGAAATTATTCTGAACATACTTTACTATTTCAAATAGCATTCAAACACTGTTGTTTATAAAACAGTGACAAGACTCTAATGTGTTGGATGCTTCATTTGTTTCCCCATTATCTTGCTGCAACTGAATTGGCAGGTAAGTAAGGTAATGAAATGCCTAATAATGAGAGAACTGAGTAGAGTGATTCTCTTAACAGTCCTCCATATTTTTATATGGATATATGCAGTTTTTATTTGGTATCATTCTAAATCTGAAATACTTTCCTTGCTATTCCACATCTAATTTCAAAGGCAGATTTTCAATTCTTCTCTCAATTGGGATGCACAGACATTTTTAGAAACATAAATAGAAACTGAATGTCACCCACATTTTATAAAAAAAAGCAGAAATTAATACACAATAATTTACGCATTCTTCTGCATATTAATAAAAGGAGTTTCTACAAATTAGAAAAGATCCCAGTGTCTAGACAGGGCTCACAGTTTAAAATTCATTACAATAAATTTATTCTAGGAGAAGCTCAAAAAAATCTGATAGCAATACCAAACTCATCATCCCAAGTTAAGAAACAGGTCTCACAACCATGTACACGAGGTTAGTCAGACTCACCTTCCCTCATTGATTTTTGCTTTGTCTCCTTGACAAGAGAAGTTCTCAATGTAACCTAGACTGCAGTTGATCCGTGTCCAGTCAGGCTGGCACACAGCGAGGAAGTGAGGACGCAGTCTGCCTATGGAGTACTTCGCAATGTCTGTCAACGACTGGCTAGCAGCTGCTCCAAAAATGAAGGTCCCAATGGCTTTGTAAATAGTGGCTATGTAGTTATTTCTGACAAATGAATTTGAGTGCAAATGATTATAAAAGACAGAGAGAGTCTCTCCTAGGATTATCTGAAAGAGAAATAAGGACAACAGTTAAAGAAATATAATAACTTACAAGGAAAGATATTGCTCTATTGTTAATACTCAGTCAGACATGTAGTTTCAGAAATTTTTTTTTAATAAACATTAAGCTGCACATTTAAATTTTCCAAGAGTCAGCGTTTACTATGCCCAAATTTAAACACTTCTTTGTACAAGAAAAAAACTTTTACCTTACCCTGCTTCATGTTGAACTTAATGATTAAACAAAGCCTTCTCAGAGTAACATTTATCCATACTACTTGGCATGGCCCCAATTAGAAAACATTTTCTCCAGTATTACATTTTATGCTACATTGAATCTTCTTCAGCTAAACTTGGACTGAGCAAAATTTGTCTATTTCATCATAAAGTTGTTAGGTTTTTTGTGAAGCTAGAAACTATTCTGAAGGGTCTAGACTTCCTTTCTGGATGTGAAAGGCCAGTTATTTAAACAAAGAAATTTCCTATTCCTCAGGAAAATGAAATCCTTAGGGAAGAAAACTAGTAAGAGTAGGGAAAGACAGGCATTACTGAGGTCTTTCCAAGGATTTTCCACCCTGCATGTCCAAAGTATATGCATCACGTGTATCAAGTATTGGCAGGAAAGCAGATTTGTTTTCCCACAACTTTATCTTTTGCAGAAAGTCAGTTCTTCCTTAAACCGAGTACAAAACTTCATCCCAGATAGGTTGGATATTGAACCAGATGGTCCCATTTTGTACAGAAAGGTTCGACTCATACAGATGATCACATGGGTGGGGGACTATATGCATATATGTAAAGTGAGCTTTAAAAATCCTGTAAAGATTAAGGTGGCTCTGTCACTTGAGAGTGACAAGTCCAGGATCCCAGCAAAGCAGAGCTTTGGTGAATGAAGCTGTTATTAGACACTATTAACACCTGGGCAAAGTAGCTGTCAGCAGCTTTGTACATTAAGGCAAACAGACAATCCCATCAGATGGGTGACATTGAAGTTTTACACCCTGCACCATACTGAAACATGGACTGAAGCAGAGAAACACCAGAACATGGACTAAAGCTAGGAAAGTTTTCAGTAAAGTAGATGTTGGCAAGCTCTTATACAGAATCTACCTATCCCAGAGAGTGACCTCGTAATGGAGGATAGTTGAGCAGAAATATCACAGCCTTGACTAGTAAATTAATCCCTTTTAAAGAACCCAGCTGCAAAACCTGCAAGAACATCACTTATCAAAACTGAGGTGTCAAAAAATTAGGTGATGTCAAAGCAGCTACTTCACAGGACACAGACATCAAAGAGTACTCATCTTCAATAATCTGACTGAGCATTGAATCAGAGACACCAACACTTGCTTTTACCATCTGACCTTAAAGTCATCTTGACAGAAAAGCCTGATTTGACAACAAAAAGATGGTCCCTGATGTTACAAAGATAACTTTGCTAGCTAACTGTTCATACAGGCTCATATGGAGATTTGATAAACTCAAAAGAAATACAACTGTTAAAAATTACTATATTCACTGAAGCCTTTTCTGACTCAGGAAGTATCAGAGCTGCAAATGACTGGTAACAAACAAGAACACCAACCTGCTCGCTCTATTCTTCCTGCCTCATCTGTTTTAACCACTGCTAGAAATGAGTTAACATTCAGTTGTGACCAAGTAGCACTGCTCTTAGGTAATACTCACTACCAATGGTAGTAACAGGGTGAAAAAAATAGTCCTATCTTAAAAGCCAGGATCCTTCAGCATAAACCACTTGCCAGTTTACAGAACAGACAAAAACCAAAAAAAAGTTTTATCTGCTCCAGAAGTATTTCTCTAAGTTTTTGAAGCAGTTTTTCCAAGAAAAGGAAAAGTAGGTAAGTGTGGCAGGTACACCCGCCCCAACAGGAATCGAAATTTCTGTGGGCAGGGAGGAGAGGAAAAAAACCCCAAACTCTAGAGGCCGCAGGTTGAAAATTGAACTGACCAATCCGACACATGCCAGGTACACAGAAGTGTTGACCTTTTGGCCAATGGGGATTAAAATGACCACAGATCAGATTCTACAAGGGTATAAACAGGGTCCTGCCTTAGGGCATTTTGAGTCAGTCCTTGTCAGAGTAGTGGGCCTGTGGTCAGGGACACCACCTTGGGTTGGGACAGGGTCCTAGGTAGCTCCTGCAGGCTGAGAGCCCTCATCTTTTAGGTGAATGAATGCACGTTTGAGTCATCATTTTTAATCTTAAGGGTTCTTAAGTGGGCTGTGTAGTACTCATTCCCCTTACATCATGGATCCTGTGGTTCACTAATGTTATTGGAGTTCTAACTTAACTTTTTACTGAAGAGTAAGTCTGACTTTTAACACCTGTTGGATTTGATTGTGTGAGCCTCCGTAACAGTAAGTCACAGTTTTGATTCCCAGCCCCATATTTCTACAGTTAGGGAAAAAAAAAATTCCACCCAAGAGAAAACATAAGGTACAAGCTGACCTTTATGCTGGAACCTAGATAAAAATCCACACAGTTCTTATGCAAGAAAGAGTTAGATTGCCATCATATCCCATCTGATTTTAACCCATTAGCCCAGAGAAAGAGCTGGCTAATACTGAGGTTTACATTTAGCTGCTCCTTTTCCCTGCTTTGATTCCTAAAATATACTTGAATAAATATTTATATACCTAAAAATCTTATTTGCCATAAAAGTATTTAACTCTGCTCAAAGTGTAGCTCTGATGAGCTTGGATGTCACCCAACATGGAGTCAATGTGGACTCTGAAGCTTTTTAGCACATCCAGACAGGGATCTTGAAGACCCTGTTGAAAGGCCATTGTTGGAACTAAAGTGTGATCCCATGAGATTTAGGGCACAAAATGGTTAGTTGAGGAGGTCCAGCTCTTCCCTCTGCCCATGCCCAAGAACATGCCCCCACCACTTTTTGCCCCAGCACTGATACTGTATTCTTCCAGGAATCATTTCACTCAACCTAGTTCAAAGAAAGCTGCTGTTTTCTGCCAGGTTAAGGAATTCACTAGCTTATCCTGGTTCAGACAAGCCATCAGAGGTGGCAAAAGACAGGGTAATAGTGGGACCTCACCTTTTTGTCCATAGTAAGCTATTAGGTTAGCTCAGCTGACAGCATGTAATTAAATCTAAAGGATACAGAGTAATTATATGCTTGAGCCAGTTCAGTTGGGCTAGGAGCTGTGGTCAAAGAGGGAGATCCCAAACTGGCACTTGCAGAGGCAATGTCTCCAGCTCACTGATCTGGTGTGAAGAGGAGGGAATGAGAACAGTACCCCATTTTCAACCAGGTTAGGTGCAACATGAAAGTGGGCCCTACCATTCACTCAGCCACAAATGAGCCCAGTGTTTTATCCTGACATTTGGAGAAATATGCAGGGGAAAACTCCCTGGCTACTTACTCTTTTTATTCTAGTTATGCTTTTGATAAATTCTGATTAGAAGCAATAATATCTTTTTATTAAAGAACTCGGGATCTCTTATTACACTTCCACACACAGTATTTCCAATGACTGGCAGATACAACTGCTGCCTTAACAGGTCATGCAAACTCATATTCTGAAAGTAGTAGTTCCTAGTATGGAAAAGCTTGAGACAGTCACTTAAAATACGTTAGTGTTATTCTTAACTAACATGGTAAGGGAGGAAGTTTTTATCTCTTAAGACTATAGAATTAGCCACCATGTTCTAAGGTATTTTTTTCTGTTCTACAACTCTAGTTGTTTGCCTTCTATTAAAGAAAACCTTTTACTTATTCTTGCCAGAACACCATTTCTACTGCTTTGATACCTGGTCTAAAGTATTTAAAAGTTGAGAAATCTTATAGAATACAATTTTAGAAGTCTGCGTTAACAGATTGCCCCTCCTCCCACTCCCCCACCCCCATGGAAATCAAATGCAATGAAGAAAAGTTTAACTTACAACAATTACACTGAAAGGAATAATTATTCCTGCTAACAACTTATAAGAAATGGTGTCCTCTTTGTATGGATACTGGATGGATTCATCACTACAGAAAACTCCTCTCTGGAAGGGGATACGTCTTGAATTGAGAATTGCAAAAGGCAAGCCAGCTAGCAAAAAGGAATAAAAAATACATTACAAAACCAACACAAACTCTAGCAATGATTATACCCCCGCATTTCCAAAGAGAAGTGCATGAAGAGGAACAGACATGCAGCAAGTTAGAAGGTTATGCACTTGCTTTGGCCAATGACTACTGTCTTGTCTTTGCAGCTCCCAGGAAGGACTGCTAAATGAAAGAGAGCAGGACAGGATTCTTCTCACCTTTGTATTTGTTGTATATCAAGTAAGGAAGCATGCTGAAACCATGATTGAGTAAACAGGTCAGTGATGACCACTGAGTTGCTCAATCTGCTCCTACTGCCACAACTACCAGCTGTTCCTTTATATTCCAGTGAGCAGCAGTTGCCCCTTTATACATTCTCTGAACAACTTTAGAAGTCAGAAGAGCATAAAAGGCGTTTCACGAAAGCAGAAAAGGGGTGCTTCTCAGGGAGTGCAAGTGCAGAGGGAGTTTTCAGGAAAATATGAAAAAAAAAAAAGGAAAAAAATACACATGCATTCAAACCCCCTCACTTCCACACACACACTGGACAGTTTCCCCGGAAAAATGTGGTCACTGCACAAGCCCTATAACCTCAGAGCATGGAGATTTTATTCCCCTCTCTTCAACAAAAGACCCCTTGGCTCATCCTAAACTCAACAGAACACAATGCTTTGTGGTATTGCCTCTCAAGAGACCTGCAGCACTAACTGAAACTAGCCATTTGAACAGCAAAGTTTAAAAAATTAGATACAAATTACTACAAACTATGAGAATCACATTTTTAAACCCCAGTCCTCCATTCTCGACACATATACAGAATCTGGACAATGTTTGTGCACAGGGATGAATACCCTCAGAAAGAAAGGGCTATACTGAAAAAAAAAAGTGGAGGACTATGAAGAAAGTTCAACAAAACAATAAAGCTTTAATTTAAGGATGTACAGCCCAATGGCATTAAAGTGCTTAAAAGCCCTTGATTTTGTGCTCAAAATTCAGCAGTATTGCACATAAAGCGCACAACAATTGAGTTAGACAAGAAAAATCATGAGCATGGAAACACTCCTAATCTACCAGTAAGGGATCAGAAGGATGAAAGCCAGCCTCCTTCCTTCCTGCCAGAGAAAGATATTGCTGTAGTCTCAGTTCTCTCCTCAGGATCCCTGTGTCAAGGATCCTGATGCCCACCTCCTCCTTTCCATATAGACAGCTGCCCCCAATTAAGTGTGTACCAAAAAAAAGTAAACACAAAGAACAGGAGAAAAAGGAAGGAGGAAAAAAGATACCAACCAAGCAGTAAGATAACTGTTAGGGAAGAGAAGAAAAACACTGTTACAGAGTCAGAATTTACAAGAAAAAAAGAAAGAAAAAGACCTAGGATCCTTTTCAGCCCTCTTTCCCCTTTGGCCTCTACCCATGAAGTCCTCCAAACTCAGCGTGACACCTGGGCCCATCACAAGTCAGAATTACTTGTGGTTTGACCAATGATTTGCTATCAGTTTTGTTCTTCACACCATGAAGTGACTGCTTAAAAGAATGCTTCAGTTTGAAAACAGACATAGAAGAACAAATAACAAACTAATGGCTCATAAGGTGAAAATTTCCTTGAAGTGACCTCTGATGAACGAGACACACCTTTGTTCCATGACCAAGCATTTATGGGATTATCATAACATAAACCCATGTATTCCAGCTAAACACACTGCAAAGAATCAAGTGTCTTCTGTACTGTTACAGTCCTAAAATCAATAGCCTGCAAAACCTCCCCTCCAAAAGTGGCAGCAAAACACACTGTCATTGTGAAGAGGGGTTGTTTCCAGGCGCACACCAGCAGGACTACAACTGACCTAGCTCTGGAAGCTGTCCAAGCACACCAACAAAGCAGGACAGAAGGACAGGCTAAAAGCCAAGCCAGAGGCTCGCCAAAACACTGAACTATTCAGACACCAGCGACACCAGTGAACCCAGAACCCTGGAGCTGGATTCTGCAGCACAGTGCAAAAACACAGCCTTTTCTAGCAGGGAAAAAATCCCTCTCTCTTTCTCCTAATAGTAAGAACAGCAGGGTTTTAAAAAACATTGCAACCCAGACACCATTTCTGCACAACGTACCATCAGTTATTTAGTATTTAGCTAATCTGGGCAAGGAAGGAGGCAAAAGCAGTGTGCAGTCATGGTGAGGGGACTGTGACTTGTCAGCATAATGCTGTGGTATGTTTCCAACACCATTTACTCTACAAAATACATATGGAATGAAAACTTCATCCCTTGCCCTGCACACATACCAATACCAAGTTTCAAGACTGTATATTTGAGAAAAGTGTATTTTTTTAGATCTCCAGAATTGGGAAATGACACAAATACGAGTCTCTTATTTACAGATTTACTTGTTTAGAGTAGGTAGTTTTAATGATGGCAAAGCAGTTGCTCGCAAAATTAAGTTCAGCCTAGAAAAACCTTATCACAGCTTCAGCACAGTGCCACAAATACTTCTGAGCAGATATACCTGCTCCATGAATAATGGTGTCATGGTGGCTTACCCCTCATTTCCTCCTACCCACACCTGAATGTTTCAGCTTCTCAAGCTGGGAGATAAAATTTTCAGAGTGCAGGGGTTATTCAGGTGCTTTTGCATGGCTTTAAGGTAATTATCTGCTGCTAAATCAGAAACAGAAAGTGGAAACGGTACATGGATCATCGGAATGAAGTCCCTCTTCATTCATTCAAAAGCAGGGATAATGCATGCTTTTCCATGCAAAGGGAAATAAGCTGCTTGGAATGTGTGCTCGCTTTCCAGCAATGTTGAGATTATGATGTAATTAGTCTGTAATTGCTTGCAGCACCTTCCTATATCAAGATCATTTAAGCAAAATACCAACAACTCAAAGTTTGGTTTTGTTTTGCTTTTTAAGCTAGCAACAACCAGCTATAATAAGTTATTAAAATGGTGTCCTTTCCATAATTTCTTTCCACCTCTTTTACTCTATCTGAAATCAATCCCACTTTGCTAATTAAGAAAGAAAACTCTATAAACAGTTTCTGAACTCACAACCAGCAAAATTTAGGTAAGATAGTATGAGTCTTGAAGTTCTAGGTATCTACCTGGTTTGAAGTAACAATCAATTGGAAGAGCTATGCATTGAAATACAATACCACTGAAAAAGCTTATACAGTAAAATTCATGAAGTGTTTCTTCAGTTCCCCCAACTGTGTAACAGATTTTAAAAGTAATTCCACTAGTCATTTGTCTTATTGCTGTTCTCAGCATATTTCAGTGCTGACAGGAGACATTCTCCATGTGGGACTTCAGGACATGGTTTCGTGGGCATGGTGGTGTTGGGTTGATGATTGGACTCAATGATTTTAAAGGTCTTTTCCAACCTAAATGATTCCATGAAAGCTTCAGATAAAGGTTTTAACCTCTAAAAAACAGATTACAGTAAAATTGATCAGATTGACTTAACACTGTTAAACTGAAAACTAAAGTCACAGCACTACAACATTTCTGATTTACCTTTTGCTCAATCCAAAGCTGTTATTAGCCTGAAAAACCATGCCAGTATTGGCTTTTGATGCCTTTTTGGTTACAGTACTCTCCAATATCAATACCTACTCCCTCAGAACATGTTCCAGACAGCAGGTTTAATTTACTTTTTAAACACACATAGATTGGCTTCACTATTAATGGGTGGGAGTGGGGAGAAAAGTAGAAGTCAAACGAGAGGGGCAGCAACTCCTACAGTTTCTGGCAAGTGAAGCCATTAAGAAAAACTTCTCACAACACTCAGGGTTTTGTTCTGTTTTAAATGAATCTCCAAAGTCTGGTTTTGTGGGATTTTAAATTTTAAAAAACAAACTGAACCACCAAAAAACAAACCACTTACTTTCTAAAATCAAATCAAAAGTTATTTCAAATATATAGCTTAAGTACTTTCTGCAGTGCAAGACTCTCTCCCTTGAAGAGAACAAGACAGAGAAAAACACAGTTTGGCTTTTTCATTAGCGCAAGCAGAAGAACTGGCATAAGTGATGAAAGAGGCAAAGTCCCTTACTATAACAAGTACATCAGCAGGGTTTCCCCTATATCTGTGATAGACATGTTACTTTGTCATCCTGAAGAGATATCATAATTTCAGAAGACAGGAATAAGTTTTTGCATCACAGTAGCAATTTCCAAAGTATGAAACGTATTGGCACAGGAGGACTGAACATGACTGAAGATACCAAGTGATATCTGCCTTCATAATGGTACAACTATCATTAGTGTTGAGGTCTTTAACTTCCCAGATACAATTGAAGAACAGATTTTAATAGTAGTATAGGAGATGGTGTGCTTCCTTGCCAGATTTATCCACATTAAAGTTTAAAATAGTTTGTCAAGGAAAAGTAGCACAGATTAAACAGCAGATCACTGGGAAAAGAAATGCTGCTTATCTGCCAGTCACGTGTTGACACAGTAAGTTAAAAGAAATGTCCTGCTTTTTCTACAAATACCCATTTTTCCCCTAAACAACCTAGAATTTCTAAGGGCAGATTTTGGCATATTAGAAAGGAGAATTAGTAAAAAATAGTTGGGCTTAGTTTTACATGAAAATAGAAGAAATTGGGGAGTTTAAGTAAGGAGTAGCGATGGCAGAGGGTCATTAAAGGCTCTGCTGAATACTTCCTGTATGACAATACCAAAAAGCATCTCTGATGTACACTTCATTTTCCAAGTCAACTGTAACACAGTGAAGAAACTGCCTAAAGGGAGATGACAACAGATATGTTAAGAGGAATTATAAGGTTGGGAAGAGGTTACCAGTAGGGTAATCAAGGATAAAGCCAACAAGCTAGTGTTATACAGTGCATATGCCAGCATCATTAATGACTAACCAGTAGATAGATGTACTGCTGAAAGAGCTGGCAATTCTCTGATACAGTGAAAGATCAAGGTCAGACAGTTTTGCCTGCAAAACTACTCTTAAAGACTGAAGCAAGAGAACAGATGGAGATTTATGCAGTAGTGAGTTCAGAGTCATGCACTTGGAAGCTAAATAGCTCTGATGAGCTGAGAGCCTGTTCATTCAAAATATGAGGGGAAAATAATGTCTGCTTCCTATGGCTGTTGTACATCAATATAATAGTGTGAGGTTTGTCTAAACACTTTTAGCCACCTGACAATTTCTTCTTAAACAGAATTCGGTCAGAATTTGCAAACATCTTTGGTTTTAATTCATGTCTCAAACACAGAGAAGGACTGCTAAAGTACATTCTTCATTACCTCAAAAAGAGAAAAGTAGGGGTTTGCACAGTTCAGCAGAACTTAAAGCCTGTAAATCAGCTCATTACATAGGCAACAGAGATCAGGAAAAAAAGCAATACTGATCAACCAACCACCAAGAATTAAGGAGCTACAAATAAAGCTGGCAATAAAAACATTCATAGTTAGAGAGATATATAGGCCTCTGAAACAGCCTTACAGTCAGAAGACAAGAGGTAGAAACAAGTAGCTCAAGTGATGAGTCTAAATATTTTAAAACAATTACAGTACATTTGTCCAATAGTCTGACTCATACAGCATAATAGGTTAGATTTCCTCACAAGCTGAAGTAATTTCTGACTGATTATATTTTTTTTTCCCATAAATATCCTGTATAACACAGGTCTACTTCTTTCCAAGTTTCTAATCTTGATTAGATTTCTTCACTGTTACTGGGCAAGAAGTTGATCTTTCTGCAGAACTAAAAGCTGATCATTACCACTCGGTGAAGAGAGAGAACATCACACTATACGCCACCCTCAAGTTGTCCTTTCCACAGTCCTCAGGAAGGACATCACCTGACATTCATCCACACTGTATTTCATCTGCCATGTCATTGCCATCTTTTGTATTTACTGCTTGAAGCACCCGACTTTGCTCCCTCACTGCATACACTCACCTCCAGGGCATTAATACTATACTGTACAGGGCAGACTCCTCAAGAGCTCTACTTGGTACCTTCCTTCCTTGTGAAAGCCAGGGAGCATTTGCATAAGGAGACTTCAAGACAGAAAGCACAAGCCAACGTTTCCCCTGAATATGCTGTAGAGATTTCATTACTGATTGCATCAGCAAAAACAATCCATAGTATTAATTTGTACAACATTAGAAATCCTGCCTGGAAAAATATGCATTTTGTGAAAGGTTGGTTAAAACTTTTGAGTTGAGTATTATTCCATATAACTGCTCACATTCTGCAGGGGTTGGTTATGGTATCATACAGCTCTTTGCAGATTAAGTTAAGACTCTGGCTTCTCATCAGTACCAGAACAATGCTACTTCCCATTTCTTAAAAGAAGCTGTAGAGTTCAGGAGAGCACCTCATAAGAAATATGCTTATACCATCACTCCACAGTTCACCAAGATCAACCGCTGCATTTTGTCATCCAGCTTTCTCCAGAAGAGACGGGTAAAAACCATCTCTCTGCATGAGCGTTATACTGCTCAAGGCAGAACAGAAAGAGGTACAATGGGATGAGCCAGAGGAAGGGAATCAGAAAAGGCAGCACAAAAAGGAACTTTCCCCTTCTTTCACTTACTTTCCCTGATGTTGACCTCTGGTTTCTGGTGCAGTCCCTTCCCTTTTTTACCACCCCTTGAGTTTCTGGTCTCTAAGTCCTGGATGTCAACATCAAGTTATTAGTAACTAGGTATGAGACTTGATTGTGACAAGTAAAAATCTATGCCACAGACTGGGTTTTTTTGCTTAAATGACAAGCCTTTAAATATTTAATTTGCAACTCCCTCTCCCTACGTTTCTCCCTAATCCATTTTACCCTTTTATATACTCTACTGAATGAGTAACTTCTAACTTCAAAAACAACTCCAAACCACTGTGACTGCTTGGCTTTCTCGTAGTTATGACCAGGCTTCACTCAGCACCTTAAAAGCCCTTGACTGGAGCTCCTTCCACTGTCAGGCTGCCAACTATTTTACTCAGTTTCATACACTGCATGCGTTCTTCATCCCTGTATTAACAAAATGTACCTGAAGGATTGAGAAAAGTACAATATTAAGTCCACAGACTTAAGCAAGTCAATGCAATTTATTTATTTAAAAGTGAACTGCATCTGGCAGGAGTGACTGAGCCCGCCAGAACAACCTCGCCATGGACAGGGCAGAAATGGGGCTAAAACTGGATGCAGCAATTGCCATTTCTTGGACTCTGTCCCCCACAGCACTGATCTCACCCAGGAATTACTCATTAATTCAAAGTGCATCATCCTGCACATTAACCCTTCACATAGTATAAACATGGGTTGCTATTATGTTGGCTTTAAACAGAGTTTGAAGAAACACACATTAGCAGTTTATTCCTCAGAATAAGCTTGGGTTCACGGATGATACTGATCTGTAGCAGTACAACATGAATAGTTAGTATCAAGTACCAAAAAAACATGAAAACATTGCTCACCTCTTGAAAAAGATTGCCAGGTAAGAGGCGACGTCTTGTACAGAGCATAATGAAGTTACTAATACATAATGTGAAACCTGAAA
The DNA here is from genome assembly GCA_026212715.1 of Elanus axillaris. Taxonomy (NCBI): domain Eukaryota; kingdom Metazoa; phylum Chordata; class Aves; order Accipitriformes; family Accipitridae; genus Elanus; species Elanus axillaris. The sequence continues at coordinate 63,650,059 of JANZLQ010000079.1, read as the reverse complement.
GTTAAGTTAAAGGATGCAGAAGTCCGCTCTAGTGTCAAACAGCAGGTTTTAATTTCAATTAGTTGCAAAACTATCAACAGTGTGCCATAAAGCTTTAAAACTGCTGGAGGGGGTGTAATAAAAATGAAGTGCACATGTACCAATCTAACAGTCTCCAATAGGCTTCATTACAGTCCCCTGCTTTATCAGCCTCCACCACAGCAGTCACTATATTTGTCTCTCAGGTAATACATGAATTAGCCCAGTAAGTACTTATGTTGTTTATCAAACAGATGCTTTCAATAAAAGTTTCCCTGCAAAATATAACCCTTTCACAAATAGAGCATAAAATAAGATTAGTTCCTTTTGCCAGAAAAGAAGTCAGCAGATTGCCTCCAAAGTATGATTGTGCTAATCTGTAGGAAGGAAAAAGTTACACTGATACACATGGTAGAAGGAAACATTTCTGAAGACATTAAGCCTAACACCTAATATGTTAAAGCTGTCACAGGAGCAAAGCTACACAGGTTCCTTATGGGAAGGCATTGTGATACTGAAGACACTAGCCTTTGCCAAACCAAACTAAGAATGTTTTGGGTTTGTTTTTTGAAGTAGAAGACAACATAACCTGACCACCTAAATATCTTCTGAATGTGTTCAAAAGTGGAGAAATTAAGTCCTACAGGCCCATAACATTCCCTTCTCTCAAAGAAGTCCTGATTAGCAGAGCTCATCCCAAAGAAATTACTTCCTCAAAACTGTGTTTACTAGTGAACACTTTCCCTGTGAGGAACATCAGCTTTTGCATTGCCTGTTTTAGCAGCAAGAGTTGCAGCAAACTACTTTGTTCCCCAGAAACACAATGCTGCACTTTGGCTGAGTTAGATGAACTGAACTTTTGCCCTCTCATAAATCAGTCCATCATGTAGAAGCTCATCAGTGGGTTGTGTACCTTCAGCTCCTGAACAGAGCAACCAGGCAAAGGTTTGGTAGGGAACTACCGAAACCCTGCTCAGAACCCAGTACAGGTAGCAGATGAAACTCAGCAACTCTTGAGTTGCTTTGTTCTTCTGCTCCTTTGGTGAGAACAATGCTTCAGGTCTCCTTTGCTCTGTGCTTCTCCATTCCCCAATTGCACCCACCCTTAGATCTAAAAGAAAATGTACGAGTATCACTGAAGGCAGCTGTTGTAAGAAGCGAGGTGACTGGAGGAAGAAAAAATTGATTTTGAGGTGAAGTCACCAGAAAAGACCAAATGAATAGGACACATGCAAACAGGCACAGTTGGACCTTGCTGCATGAGAAAGACACTGACAGTAATTTGTCTTTTATACTTGGAAGAGCTGATCTCATGCAGACAGCTGAAGACCAAAATTGCCAGACCAAGTACATCATCTTAAAGATTCATTTCAGAATATTCCTAGATCTGCAATCTAAAGCCACTAAACCCTAACTAGTCATGGCTTTTAGACTATTCCAAATTACCTTCTCAACATCTCTAAAAAGATCTGGGAAGGTAGAATTATCACAAAGATCTTCTGGGGTTCTTGAAACATCAGTCATCATAGATGTGTCCTGCTCCAGACACTGGCCTAGACATCTAAAGACATTAATTTTTCCAGAGCACTACCAAGGCTTGTTGACCCCAAGTCTCCAAAAATTCCAATACAAAAATTATGCTTCCCATCCAGACACAGAAAACAATTCTTAAAATTGAGAAGTATCACACTGTGAGTGGCATTTGGAAAAGAAAAAACAAGAGTTTCTTTCCTGGTAAAATGCGGCAATGGGATCAGAAAGGGTTCATTAATGGAATTGTGAATTCTAAGACCATTCTTTTACTTTTTTAAAGAAGATCCCCAAGAGTTTTTAACACATCTTATAAAGCTTCATAAAATGTTCTGAAGATAAATCAACATTCAGGCAGCCTAGTTTATTTTATGCAGAAAGAGACTTCTTACAGTGAAGTATCCCTTACTCATTACTGCAGATTTTGTTGGTTTTTTGTTTTTTTCCTTTTAAGTTGTTTTACATTCTACCATGGGCCTACCCCAACAACTGAACCAGACAAGACCTTTTATTATTATACAGCAAGATGTTCAGGCAATTTCCTACTGCACTCTGAAGACAAGCAAGCTGTTGGTGCAGCAAGGGGCATATGCATAATGATATTTAAAGCATTTCTGCTTAGATTTTGTGAGGCTTTAGGGACTCACGACTAAATAACTGGATCAGCAATACCTATACATTGTCAAATCTTTTTTTTTTTTTTTTAACATTGCAGATATGAGTCCTTTTGCTTTCCTTAGCTTCCTATTACAAGTTCTTCTTTCTATTTTGTGATATGACAAAGCTGAGGTCTAAGCCTTACTTAGGAACAAGTATCCTGTTCAAGGTAGCCTTTAATTAGGGAAGAAAAGTTTGCACAAAAGCACAATTTATGAACTCTTATTTGCATAGTATTAGACCCAATTTTTACCCTCCATCCCTTCATCGAGAAGCCTGTTCCTTTCAAGAAAGTCTCATGTCAGGGTAACATTTTTTACTAGATGTGGGATAATCAGCATTACTGCCCAACAAGCTTTCAAGAGCCAGCTGTGTCCCTGCTGAGGATACTAACTCTGGAACATACTACTTCCAAAAACTTAAGCTGCTTTGGAAAAAGTCTCAAGCCTCCACTGAGTCAGTCCAAAACAAAAACCAGTCTGAATGTCAGATTCTCATATTCCCAGACTGATAACTTCCCCATCCATTTTGAATAAAGGGAAGCCTGAAGCTAGAAAGCATTCAACTGGCATCCGCTTTCAACTCAGTAAGTTGTAATAACCCAGATCACATACTCCCTAGTTCTACAGCTTACTCTAGCTCTAAGTTTTCAGTAGCCATAAGTGATTTTTCACCTCTTGCATGAGGGTGAAGAACTCCCTGAATCTAAAATTGAGACTAAGAAAGGTTAACATGTTAACTACACAGAGCAGTAACATACACACTACAGTGATTGCTTTCTCACAGTGATTGCTTTCTCACTAGATTCCACAAAACCTGTGTTGCTTTAAGGTTTGTAAAATGTTCAGACTGAAGAAAACCGATCAGGATAGCCTGTATTGTTGTTACAGAACTACAAGTGCTTTAGAATATTCTCTCCCTTTTTTTTTTTTGTTTTAAACTTCTCAACATGGAGGCCAGAAGTGATTTTTCCAATTATATACTCCAGTCCCCTGCACAAAGACAGGCAATAAAAATTCACTGTGTGACTCCTCAAAAGTACCATTGAAAAAAAATATCAGAATAGACTAGCATCACTGGCGAGTCAAATTCAAAGTTGTAATTTTAGATAACTTGGCGGTTAAAATTACAATAGCTGTCCATATCACTCCTTAAATGTTTACACTTTTGCTTAAATTAGCTTTAAGTCAGATGTTTGTCCACTACTTTAAAGCCAGAAAAAAAAATGCACTCTCAGTTGACTTTATTACAGAAACTTCTTCAAATCTAAAAACAGAAGATAAAAAAAATCAAGCAATTCAACAGATTATCTAACTGCATCTGAAATGCCTCTTTAGAAGTAAAAAACTGCACAGAGCTGCAATTGCTAGTTCACCTATGCGCATATCAAATAAAGTACACATGAACCCTAATGGAAAAGAAATTTTCCTTAAGTTGTGCTGAAGATATATGTCAGTACATGTAAAAATGACAAACTTCAGACTATTTTCCCCAAAAGTGAAACTACACTAATGATAACTCTTGTGTCTACCTTCCATTAGCACAGGGCTAATGCATGCTCTAACAAAGAAGCATTTAAGGGAAAACAGAGTAATACATGTAGAGGTTCTGCAGATTTCTGTTTACTTGTTTTAAATGACTGCTTCCATCCTTAAACCAATTTAATATATATGTCTTACGATCAATTCAGCATATACATTTATCAGAAGACCAAAGATTATGACCATCTCTAACATGGCTTGGTCAACCACTGCAGGCATAAACAACAAGATCTAGTTTCAGGTTCAAGACTATTCTGAATAGTTACATTTTGGTTTTCTAAACCAGCTCAAACCTTGCTAAAAGCTCATATACAATCAGGCTTAAAATATTGTCAGAAAAAACTACTGAAGAGTTAAATTGTTCTTTGTAAAAATCATGTGGTCTTGAAAACACTGAGCCTCTTTTCTACAAGCAGCTAGATTTTCAGCCTCTGTATCCCATTTTGAAGGGTTTAAAGAGTCCTCACATTTTTTTTTTAAACCTAGGAAAACCCACTGAGTCCAAATTAGACTTCTTTCTGTAGAAAGTATATGGAAGCAACAGTCACTAGTTACAGGTTTGTGCACTCCACTACAGCGGAATTTTTAACATCACAAGTGTTTAAGTTATCAGACTATCCCATTCTGAACAAGAGATGTATTCATTCCATAGCATTTTGGAAGCCTGTAGCATTTTTCTCCCCCATGACAGAAGCCTAGACTGACTGACACAGTTTTTAAATCCTCATGTCCATTTTTTTTCTGCTCCTAAAACAAATGAGAGTAGCAATGCTAGCAGTTACAGATTGGTTCCAGATTTTCTGTGCAAACAGAAAGTAGCAATGGTACCTTTCACATGCATATAACTATACATACATGGGATTTTGCCCATATAGACTGTCTTCAACTCACAGTCACAGTGCTGAACTCTTGGAAGGCATACATTTTACTCCCATCACCAAAGCTCCCTATATATTAGCTACTTACAGAGAAAATGGGCAGGGTGAACCCCACTGTGTAGAGGACAGTGGATGTGATGGTACTGTCATGGAACGGATACTTGATGCTGTCATCATTACAGAAAAAGCCTCTCTGATACGGTTTTATTTTGGCCAAGTTTAGAACACCAAGGGGTAAGCCAGCTGTTGGGGGAAGGAAAACAAAAAACAAAAACAAGAAATACATGTGGTTAAATTAAAAAAAAAAAATCATTTTTAAACATGCATGGTGGAAGCTACCAAACATGCAAAACTCAAATTTCCTAAGTATCATGCAATGCACACACTTACCAAATCCTGTTTATATAAATTTATCTCTTCTAGAAATCTAGAAGGACTCTGAGGTTGCCCACCAGATACTGAAGTTTAAGAATAGACTTCAAAGTCATTTCATCAGTAAGGTGAGCTGCCACACACTGAACCAAGATTATACTTAAGGAAAGCATTTGCCACCCACATGACTGAATAGTTCTTGAGGGCAGGCTGCCTTTTGTGCCTCCTCCTTTGCCACCACCCAATGACATTGTCTTGTATCTGAATTACCAGCCTTATTCTATACACTATAATCTGGTTAGTGCTGATGGAGAACAAGAGAAAAACATATACACAGATTTTGTCATAGTTCAGGAGTTAAAAGATTTCATGCAAGTAGTTTTCATGCAGGTAAGGGGAACAAGAACTGCAGAGACACCAACAGGAAATAGGGACAGTGAATGGACTGCATCTGAAGGTAATGGAGATTTGTACTTCAAGAGTCGAATTTACACAGCTTTTGCATACTTTGGAAGATGTCTGCATGAAAACAACTAAGTTATTAACATGCAAAGTAAAACTTGGGTACAAGTGACAGCTCTCTGAACTTAATGCTGTGTGACATATTACCTATTCCCTCTCTTAAAAGGTCACTTCCACTATACTGGCAGTGATGCCAAAGAAGCCACCAAGACCTCTGACAATTACATTCAGGTCTGTAACTTATTTCTAACAAGAAGAATGAGCTAGGGAAGTAGACATTTACAGGAGCAGTGACCTCAGGAAACCCAAGTTTGTAATTTTACTCTACTTTTTCATCTCTCCCATTTCCCTTGGTCCCCTAAGCAAGTAACAGATTGACAGTGGATAAGTTAGGCAATGCTGTAAGAATTGCAAAATCCCCAAAGAAAAAAAAACAGAAAAGTACATTTTGGTTTAAAACAAGGTTAAAAAGGGCAAACTAAACTTTCTATTTTCCCCAACATCCATGTAATATGCAATTCTGCATATAGACTATATGTAAATGAGATAAGTGCAATTATTGAAGCAGAAAACACTACTCATGATACAAACAAAACTGCTGTACTGAGAACAAAAAACATTTCAACGAAGTTCATGTGATGAGATTGCTTTGATTTCTGGTGACACTTGTTAAGACTAAGTCACTTAAAGGGGATTTAAATAAGCTTATTTCTACATACTTCATTAGAATAAAAGACATCAGGAGTGAAACAGTAGGAACAGAGTGATAAATCCTGGCCCCTTCTTTGGGCTGCTAAGCCACAGTGCAAAAGCTGGCAAAGTGCATACCAAAACTGTGTATGTACTTGATAATACCCCAACTCCTTTTTCTAAGAAAATTGTTATGGTCACAGAAGGCAGTTTCCCAGGAATTTAAAGCCTCCTATGGAGCAGAGAAGAATTTTTTCCACATAACATCCAAAATTCTAAGGACTGTCCACACTTAGCCTTAACAACCAGGGATGCTGATGCAGCAAAGCACTACAGCATTACCATCGCCTACAGCAAAACTGAAAAAGAATGCAAACAGCACTATGCTTGTTCAACTTTAAGCACAAAGTTATTCATAAAGTAGGATGACATACCCTTGAATCAACTGCACCTCAAAGGTCTCTCTCCCTCCTCCGCTTTAATGATTGAGAAAAGAGCTACAGCTTGACAGAATGCAGATGGCAGAAGAAGCCGAAACAGAAGAATCACTGCCCTTCAAATACAAAGGGGGTCACACTGAAGACCTCAAAGTTCACTGGAATCTACAGACATTGCTGTATGTTCACGTGTCTGGAGCCAACTTTCAGCTCCACTCAAGGCCATGGCAAGATTCCACTAATGTAAGTCAGAGCCCATGTTTCCTGCCTTTATCTCTGCTGTTGCATACCCAGCATCAGGATGAGCGAGTGGCAAAGCCATTACCTATTTGATACAAGCCTATCTTCTCAAACAGGTCACCAGATTTTGACATGCAGAAATGCCATTCCCATGGTTAATTTAAACAGCAGCTTGTGTTTTGCAGAAGTTGACTACTTAACAGACATACCTGTTTTCCAAGAAAAGCTGCTACAACACAACACCAATAATTTTTCTGTTTCATTCAATTACATTTTCAGCCTTCCAGCTCAATCTTTTTTTAGCCAGTATTGCTCAGTTTTTACAGTAAGATCTTGAGGTGGTTTTGCTTTGGCTTTGTTTCTGGGTTTAAATTCATTAGGACAGGCTATTATGTTTTTACCAGCTGAAGTATGATGTCTAAGTGCTCCAGTTGAGAAACTACAGCACACTGCAGCAACTCACTTGCAAACACGACAGAGTTCTTAGCTCAAAAATTCCAAATTTCTTGCCACCAAAGTAGACAGATTTACAGTCATGGGTCATGTGTTTTTTTTTCAAGGAAGATTTCTTTAGGAACTGGAAGAGCACTATTACATGAGTGTACATGAAAAAGAGAGTGTATCCTAAGTTTCACAAGCAGTGTTTTAAGCCTACCAGCAAAACAACCAGTTTGAATATGAAGGGGAGTTTTTGTTGTGTAACTGCAGCAGGACAGAATTACTCACTCTGTAACTTAGTTAAGGCAGAAGCTTGAGGGCTTTTTTTTTTTTTAATTAGGGAGAATTCCTGACAGTAAGTGTTATGCACTCAGTTTTCATTAAACAAAGAAGAAAGGAACAAGATTTTATTTAAGCTTTCTTTTCTTCCCATTAAATAGTTATCTTCATGTGAAAATTGTTTATTAAAACTAGTTCGAAAGAACTTTTACATAACCAGCAGTTATCCAGATTTTTTCTGGTGCCTATACATCTAAAAATTTCTTTGTACATTTTTGTTCCTTTTACATCTGTTTCATTGAAAGAAAAGTATGCACCTTTTTGTTAAATCAGATTTGACTACATTACGAATACTTAAAGAGTCCTTTAAAATTGTGTAATCTAGAGTTAGAATTTAGAAACATTTCTCCTTTCAACAATGAGATTCCAGGAAGGGCAGAAGAGGAAAAGCAGCAAAGGGGTCAGATGACGACAGTTTCACCAAAGTGACTGCAAAATTCTTTTGTATAGTCCATAGTAAAAGAATAGTAGAAGACTTCATTAAATGGGTGTTTAGTTGAATGTTAACCTACCCCAAACAAGCAGTAGCATTTTTACTATTGCTCATTTTACAGGGAGAGAAGACAATACTTAGTACATGTAAACAAACGGTCCTGAAGTTCTCACTGAAAAAAAAAAAACAAAAAACAAACAAACCAAAAAAATACCACAACCACACTAATGTACATAATAAGCCAGTATTGCCATCACAGGGGCCAAGCATCTTCATGACCTTTAAGTAGGGTGACTGTACACTGGACTTCTGAGGAATGCATGTAAGTTCAGTTTCATTAGCGTCTACAAACTGGAGGAAAGGGTGACCAAGATCTAGTGAAAGATTACAAGGCTAAAACACAAATCTTGTAGATCAACTCTCATGCTTTTTCTTCTTCACAATGTATGCTTTGTCCTCTTCACAACGTTCCTCCTCTTCCTTTTTACCTAGCCAGTACCAGCAGTAACCTCTGAGGGTGCTCTTGTGATATAGGAACTTTGTACCTTAAGGGACCATAATGGCTCAGGTGTTATTCATATTCTCTAAAGCACCTTCAGCTGTAAAAAACGAGTGTTCCTTTAAGTTGCCCATGCTTCAGACTCAGAATTGGAGTTTCTCTATTTTCTGTTAAAATTTGTCTAGCTGATCTTGTCAAGGACTAGTGACCAACAGGTTCTGGGCCATTTTGCTAGGTGGTAGCAAGAAACAGCAGTCCTCTGATCTGGTTTCTCTCCCCTTTAATTATAGAAAGAAAACAACCTGATCACTCAAGTGCTCTGGAACTGGCCCATACAAGATTTTGTAAAAGACTGGAAGGCACTTCTCCTGTAATGCTTACCCACACAGACTCTAGCTAAGCCCAAAAGCTACAGCAGTAGTAACAAAGTTGAACAGAAAAAGAAACTGCAGAGATTTGAATCCTTTACCTATGAAAGAGGTGAAAGCTTCACACACAGGGACAAGAATAAAAGTGTACACAAAGGAAAGGGAGAGGAGAGAGGCAAGTCTGATATTGGAATTACTGAGCAGGGAATGCAGGGAAGAAACAGCCCTAAGTTTTTGGCTAGAACTGTAAGGACAGGGCAACAATCATTTGTACACTGTGAAGCTAAGCTAGCTGAAATAGTTACATGGGGCTATGCTGAGTTCACAGGGAGTTTCCAACTCTAATTTGTAGGTCCAAGCCACTTGTAGTGTAGTTTCCATTGAAAACCTACAAATAATTCACAGTAATACCAAGAGCCTTCAAGGAACTCGTATTTAATCAGATCTGGCTTGCCACATGGCATGACACAAAAGCCAGTAAGGAAGGAAGGGAGGTCCAGGCTGGGACACTAGGCAAGAAGTCATCGTGAGAATGGTTCTCCACCCACAGAAAGGGAGTATCAAGAGAAAACAATAGACAAGGGAAGGGGGAGGCAAAGTCTTCCTTTGTAAAAAAGAAGAGAACAAAAAAAAAATCAACAAAAAACCCCCAAGACTGTGCAATGAGAAATGTTATTTGTTACATATATTGTTTAAATAGTATTTTTTAAGATGAAAACAAAAAAGTCATTTAAGTTCCACAATTTATCCCACATACAGAAGCACTGGATACCAAACTATGATCTTTTTACAACATGTGAGACACTACACTATTATTCTGATCTGTGGCATTTATGACACCTCTAACTTTAGAGTTAGGTGCTTACGTTTTGAGACATAAGGAGTTGGATTCTGATACTCAGGTGTCCATTTGGCTTTGCCAGCTAGCTGCATGGGATATTTTTCCCTAAACAGGGAAAAAATAGCATTTATATCTGAATTAGCCTCTTTTAGAGCTGGCAGTTGCCCTAAATACTTAAGATCAGCAGAGAATATTGTTCAAGAGGAGGTAGCTTCAAGGTCTGAAAATACTCTGTGTTCTACTTAACATTTAGGAACATTTTCCTAATTGAGTCTATGGACATAGTTTTGGATAAGACCTCCATTTTAAGACTGTTTAAGTTTTATATCTGAAACAAAAGACAGTCTTGAAGTTTCTAACTGTTCCAAGTTATACTGTACCATCTAGTTCAGAACCAAGTGTGGTGCTCATAAAACCTGGCTGTGCTTTCAAGAGCACCTCAAGACAACCTAGACTGTCCTGCCCTTCTCCCACCTCTAGTCATCCACTGCTATCCCCTTCCTTGCCACAGCACTAGCTTTCCACACCAACCTGTCCAAAAAAAGAAAAAGCCCATGCCCACACAACATAGGTTCTTCAAGAGCACTTGCTCATCTGGCCAAATGCATGACTCTTAGAGCCACTGTAAAGGGCAGAATAGGAACATGTAGCCAAGGGTGTGGAAGAAGGGAGAACAAGGACAGTCTGGCCATAGTCTCAGATCAGCTTAAACACCTTATGAAATTGTTTCCTGGTCAGTGGTGCCTTATCCTTCAGTTTTAAGCAGTTCAAAGGAATGCACTGTATTTTTTGTAAACATCCCTTAACTAACCCCAATTGGTCTCCTCATCCATGGAAGCAACAAAATCTTCACTTGAGGCTCTGTGCCATCTTAAAAACTTGTGCTGAATTGGTGTTTCAAGTTCTCCCAGACACACAATACTCCTACCTGGCCCTCAAACAGGAAGTTCTTCTCATTTAAACAAATGAATATCTAGAAACTGGGAGAAAGGCAGTTAATCTTAAAGGAGACTATGGCAAAGGAGAACATTCTAGCTTGATTATTAATCAAAGTTTTTTCCTCATGCTGTACTGAACTTACAAGTAAATGCTAATTAAGAGGAACTGTACCAGACTAACACGAGACCAAGAAGAATTTTTATGTTCCTCTATACTTATCCTGAAAAATAGGATCAATACATTCTGTACTTGATGTGCTGACAGAAAGACAGTTTCAGCTTTTGTAAAGAAATCCACAATCTGGGAGGTGTCAAGCATGAATTCTGGCTGTATTGGAGAAACAATCTCCATAAAACAACAGCAAATGACAGTCTCAAAAAAGATGAGTCATTCAGCTAAAGGCTGCTCATTTAAGAAAAAGGTACTTTTCATAGCTCACATTCTTATTAGAGAGATGATGCTGTTAAATAATCCCACAGACAGATAAATGACATCATTCTGAGCTGAACCTATACAACTGGTAATTACTACTGAGGGCAATGGAGAATTTAAGCTCTCCCACTCTACTACATTTATTTTTGCTTTTATTTTCAGCCAGGACAACCATGTTTGCTTTGCTGCTCCTTTTGCAATACAGCCTGGGGTAAGGTAGTATGCAAGATATTTAAAGAAACTGAGACAGGTCAACCTCATGCTGCTGGAAGCACCTGTAAAAGAGACTGTTCTTTGCAGAAAAGCAAATGTGCTGAAATTTTTTTTTCACAAGCAGTCAAGAGAAAGAATCAACACCTCTTAGACAGGAGGTTCTGGGAATAGAGAAAACTACTAAGAGAAAGAAGAGATTAAAAAAATATGAAAGCATTTAGACTTTTGATACCTAGAGGTGAGGGATGTATAAGAGAAAAATCAATATATATTTCTTTTTCAGCAGCTGAGATGAGTGGGTATCCCACAACTCACCTCCTATCCACTTTAAAGGACTTTATCTTACTTTTCCACCCCAAGGAATGCAAAATATTCCTAATAATAACAGTACACTGATTGTTCTGATTACACCAGAAGCTGTGCTAGGTTTCACTAAACAGGATATATGCATTTAAAAGCATGAACTGCGTTCTAATCTCTGTTACTATTCCACTTGCAACTATACACTACTTATATTTTTATTTGTTTTCTGATCTATGATTTGGGTAGCAGAGAAGCCATACCAGCAACCTGGGCCAGCTGACAACAGTTTCATTGAACAACTGCCTCACAATGCCTTACATTTTTGATTGAGCCAAGACAAGGGTGGTGGAGGAAGGAAGTGAAGGAAACCCTCCTCTGAGCTGGACCAGCCTCAATACCAAAGAGTGCAATTTCTAGTCCAGCCATTTACTAACAGAGCTACATCATATTCTAGTTTCTCCACATTCAACAGTTTAGTACTACATGAGAACACTAGTTCAGTTATCTACATTACCAATCCATTAGAACAAGTTGCAACATTTGTTTAAAAATATGAGACAAGTGTATTCTCCCTCATATTTATATAAAAAGAATGGACTTTTAGAAACACTAAATATCTCTTAGTCTAAAACCCATGCAATTGTCTCTCCTGTGAGCATTTACAGAAGTACAAATACAAAATAAAAAACGCAGAGGCAAGACAGTAATATACCCTAGCCTGCTCTATTACACAGAGAAAATACACATCTCAAGCAAGCCAGTTGCAGACCACAAGCAAAGGCTGTGCCCTGGGCTCTGCTCTGTTCAGGGGGCAGAGAAGGTTGAAGTTAGACCAGCCTATCAACAACCACCTGGAACTCATTAGCAGTTCACCCAGTGGGGCAGAGGTCAATTGCCCTCATTACTGACAGACCTGACAGAAAGATTTAAGACCCTCAGACTAATAACCAAAAGAGGTGGAGGGGAAGATGGGAAGGGAGAGGTCAGCAGCTCCTCTTGTTGCTGTGCTGCTCGTGGGGTGGGGAGGAATCCAGCTGCCAGCAGCCACAGCAAGCAAGAGTGACTTCTCCCACTATAACCCTTCCTGTTTAGGGGAAATTAAATATTTAATCACTGCTTGCATTATGTGCTCAGTAATATGTTCACTCATAAAGCCTCTGACTGTATTATCTAGAGCCCACAGATACAAAACTGTGCACAGAACCCCAAGGATCAAGATCTTCTACATACAATCTACCTAAAGCACTGGGCTTACAGGCAGGGAAAACAATACAACAAAAGAAACTGATCAAGGCCAGCTGTTGCCAAGGCAGGGAAGGATTTTTTTTTTTTATTGCAGGTGACACCAACTCTGAATGTCATTTAAGACCAGTGCTCTTTTAAATTCCAGAAGTTAGAACTATTTTTCCATTTCAGTTTCTGTTTTGTGGAAGTGCACAGCAAGAAGCTTTCAGAGTCTTTCATATACAGCTACACACCCTAAACTGAAATGCCATTTAGTCTCTAGAAATATAATAGGCTATTAGTTGTTAGGAGGGTAAATGCTTGTTTTCCAGTAAGTCTTCCAAGCATAACAATATTTTATTTAAACAATCTTCAACAAAGTCAAGCCTTACAATGGCAGTGCTACAGAGGGACTCGGAATTTCCATAAGATTGTCTACCTTGTCATCCACCAGAAGGTCATTTTATATAGTACATACTGCTGCATGCCACCATGTTTAAGAGGATTATTTTTAGTTATCAGAACCACATTTTTTCATGGTTCACTGAAGTCTGTAGTGTCTAACAGTACATTTTGAGAACATAAGCTCTGTATTAAGCTAGTTCTAAATAGAATTTTTAAAGGAAAAATGAGAACACCCTATATATTTCAGAGCTATCAGAGCAATTGTTTTGTCCTGATTCAGAAGGCCTCCTGAGAAGCTAATTTAACCAGAGTTTGTAAAAAATATTTATACAACAGTGCTTTTGATACTTGAGTATAATGAATAATGCCACAGAATAGAAAGTCTTCCAGTACTCCTACAACACAGCAGGTGCCTTCCAGTTTCAGTAAAAATTATCAACATTAGATCTGTGATCTTAGTTTCTATATATTAATGATTAGAGATTTCACTTGCTAGTATTAATGACTGGAATCTTAAGATTCAAGAAGAGATGGGAAGACTGACAAGTCTGCAAGCAGAAACGGTAACCTTACTTCCACTCCCAGGATCTCCATCAGCTTTAGACACAGGCCACCATACTGGCTGGAAGTATTTTAACTCAACACTAGTACCACAGTATAGGCTCACCTAACAAAACAAAATCAAAGCCTTAATTTCCATGAGTCAGCAAAAAGCTACAGAACTCACTCAAGAAACAAGAAAAGTAGACACTGACTAAGAAGACAATTCTTGGAATTCAACAGGGAACAGTTCCTGACTGGAGATATTTGCAGGACTCAGTCTCACTGCTTTCCTTCTGTATCTCAGCATTAAATGCCTTCTTGACCCCTTAAGGGTCATATATTCTCCCCTTTAACTCTCAGCACTTCAGAAGGTTCCCTGGTTATAATTATAAGTTTATTCTCTCAGGTCTCTCCACCACTAGCTTCCAAACCAGCCCCTTCAGCTTAAGGTACACATAGTCCATTAACCTTCAGATACCTCAAAATAAGGTGGATCAGCTTAGGTATGTATGTGTTCCTTATCATCCCAGTAGTCCAGTTTCAGAGAATACTGCACCCACTGTTATGTTTCAGTGACTCGGTCATCTAAGACTCAGTCAGAACAGGTTTGAAGTGATCTGTAGATCTGCTGTAACAGAACAAAAAGTTGAAGGGATAAAAATGCACCAAGATTAATTTGAGGGGAAAATTCCACCTTATTCAGAGTGGTGGAAGCTACCAGAGATGCTGAAATTTGATACATAATCCCTTCTATGTTTAAGGCAAAAACTATGCAAAACTCCTGTTCGGTACAGCTTCCTCCTTCCCTAGGAAAGGGATCATGTAACAAAAAACCTATGACCCTTCTATACCAGGGATGGCTTGCTAACATCTCGAGCTACCTCATGAGATCAAGCAACCTCCATGTGGCCCCTCTGGAAGCTTCATGATTAGCAATGGCAGCCAAAGGGGAGGAGGCAATAAGAGCTAGGCTATGTTTAGCAAGATCCATTGTTTCAGCAGCAGCATCACAGAAGCAAGGCTGTATTGATACAGCTCCTGCATACCTTTGGCTCCATTTAGTAGAGTTAGGGTTTACAGCCATTCCAAGAGGGTTGCCCTTACCTGACATACTTGCCTTTTTAAATTTAAAATTTAAAAAGCTTTATTTTCCTGTTGCCAAATACGAAGATGCCACACGAGGAGGAGAAGCCAAAACTTGTGTTGAAATACAATACACATTAAACTGACACTTCTGAGTCAGACTGCTTCTTGGTTACAGCTTTTTAAAGACAAATCAGCAAAGCCTATAACAGACCAAGACCAGCCTGTTAATGTTTCTTGTACTGGTTATTCCAAATCCTGTGACTCAATGCGATAACTAAAAAAGTGTTTGATAAGTGCACCAGACAGTTTCAACATTATTTTTCTGTATCATGTTCTGCTGAGAAAGCTTACTTGGGCCCATTTTTGGCTTCTATATGAACAAGCAGTCTTGCTTTTAAAAGCTGGACCTGGCTGTGCTAGAAAGACTCCGGTACCAGAGAATCTGTCAAAAGTAGTTTGAAAGACACAATACAAGTTTATCAATAGACAGCCTTTAGTTCCGTGCCTCGGAGATAAGTCTCATAACTTGGAAAGGAAAATTCCTCCCAGAAAGAGGGTCAACTCAACAGCAGTTGATACGAGAAGTTCTTAACATAAGTGGCACTGTTTTCTTCCAGTTTTTAAATTGCAGGACTACACCATGCTGGATGGAAAATAGCTGGTGTGTCTACTCACAGGTGGGACTGAGAGGTCTATTGCTGCAGCTGAACTGATTAGTATATCCTGATGTAGCAGCAACTATATAATTCCAACAAAATAGTCTAAGAAATTATTATAAGGAAATCTTGATTCTTCAAGACATCTTTAAATGGTTTTAATTTTTTTCATAAAACTGGGCTAAAAATAGTCACTTGCTAGTCATCCATTATCTGAATTTCTAGTGTTT
Organism: Elanus axillaris; assembly: GCA_026212715.1. NCBI lineage: Eukaryota > Metazoa > Chordata > Aves > Accipitriformes > Accipitridae > Elanus > Elanus axillaris. The sequence goes on along the minus strand of JANZLQ010000079.1, from coordinate 63,634,285 downwards.
GTGGATTTTTCAGTTGTCTTCAGTCAGCTTCAGCTATTTTACCTGATTAAATCCCAAGAAGGAGGAGCTTACTTTGCAGGACAGGGAAAAGAAACAATCCCCTGCAGCTCCCTGCCCCCCAGCCCAGCAGATACAACAATACTCAAGCCCATACCAATGAATCTGACTTTAAAGCCGTACTTCTGTGGGTGGTTTATCTTGCCAATAAGATTCTATGTAATTCCATTCAGCGCTTTCTTTTTTTCCTCCCCATCATCCAAGGTGAGTTTGTTTTAATTCTCCTGGACTAGTAATTCTGGAAAGAGCATTATCAGTTGTCAGGGATAAATCCAAGTCACTTGGAAGACTACAAAGCTTGAGTTATCTCTCATCATCAGGTACCTTCCAGAGTTAGGTCACCTCTTTGTGCTACCTGCTTCTGTGGCTCCAACAGTCACAGACAGAAGACTATCTATCACAGCTTTATCCTGTAATCAGCATCTGGTCAGTACAACCATGCCTCTACACATAAAACTCTGCAGCAGTAGACAACCACTAACAACTCTTCACCTCCCCTCCCACCAGGGCTGTGACTGTGCAGCTTTCAAACCAAGATGCTTTTTAGTCAGTATGAGTTCATGCAATCCAACTCTGTAAAACGAGGTCAGTCAGTGTATTGAATCAGCTCAGCACTGGCTCAACAACCACCTAAGCAACTATAAAGGTGAGGCAGGACCTCTTCAACTATGACAGATGAGCTATTTTATCCTTTAGCCATAGTGTGGTACTTCATTTTCTACAGAAAATACATCAGAAGCCCCTTCCCTCCCATTCCCTTAAGTAGAGGTCACCACCTTCACATAAGCACGCTGCAATAGCCCTTCTGCCTGTTAAAGGTTAAAAAGTCACCAGGAGTCAAGCAGCTGGTAAGGAACCTACCTCACTACTGACAAGCATTTTCCTCTCTTATGCAAAGAGGAAGGAGTGTTAGGGTTGAGTTCAAGATTTCGCTCTTGGTAAGGCACTGGAAGGCGAATTAGGATTTACCCATTCTTGTAAAAAGCAAGCGCAGTGACTTCTCTTGTTGAGGCAGGGGTTAGCCACAGTACAAGATATACTTTAACAGCAATACCTGGCAGAGAAAGAAACAGATTGCTGACTTTGAATAATGTTCATTAACTAGTTGAGTTCTAACCTGACACTTTTCTGTAGGCTTCCTAACAGAATGGAGAGAGCCTCTGGGTAGAGCATCTTTCTTTATGTAGGGGGAAATAAAAAGTGATTGTTGCCAAGAACATTAACAAGGGACAATGTCACAGCCAAAGTATTCAGTCTCATGTGTTTGGGAAAGCACAGTAGGAGAGGGAGGATCTTCCCTGTTTTACATGACAGCCATGTTTCAAATTAATCAAGAGTCAACTTAATGAGTATCATCTTGTGGTACCTGTTGGACAGTGTCATTTGAAGACAAGCTGCTCTTTCACATGAACCTGTTACAGCTTAACAATGTATTCATGCACTAGAAAAAAAGATTTAGCATCCACATGATGTGGAAAATAAGGATGGTGACACATCTGTCAGTAAGTCACAAGTAATAGTGGAGGAGGTTTTATTTGAACTAGGACAATGAGGAAGTGCTAACCCACATAGAAGGCCTTTCTTGACTGAACAGCAGTATCAGATGGCTGCCTTCAGTGATGGCAAGAGTAAACACTCCCAAAAGCAAAGAATGGCACCTAAAGCAAAAACATTGTACAGGGCGTGCAGAGTGGTCCAGCCATCTCACTGTCCCAGGTCACATACTGCAAAAGCAAATTCCCCTGTCCTATACACACACATCTGCTGTTTAGCGTATTGCCCCTGTATCATACAACATTCCAGCAGTCTTTAAGCAGTAAGCTTGAAGTGATGCAAGCCTTTAGTATTTCTGGGTTTAGTTCACGTTATGCTGTTTGGAAGACTAGAATTATCCTTCTCTTACTCAGAAGTAGTTTCAGGACAAAAAAGATAAATAAGACTGCCAGACTCACATTCCCCACCACCAGCCACCTACCAACCTCCTTTTTTGGTTTTTTTGTATGGTACTGTTTGTAGCTCAGGGTGCCTCAACACCCAAGCAGCAGATAGCCCCCCACTGCTAGAGAATGGCTGGGCAGTAGGGAAGTTTTCAGTTGGCTTCTTGAACCAGCACAGTGTAGGTAGGACATGGAGAGGAGAAAAAAAAAAAAAAATAATCCCTGTACATACACCGAACTTAAGTAGATTCTACAGCAGTTTTAAATTTAACTGAGTAATTCTTTACTATTTCTAACACATTGCAGATAAGTGGATCAGAACAGTAAAGGGCCAAATCCTTTATAAGACATCAATTTTTCTCATCTAAGGTTGTACATATTATTGCATTACACCAGCAATCACCTATTGACAAGTACACTCCCTAATTACTTACAATAGCTTGTCAGTGACTGCATAGTCAGGCAAGAGACTAAAGAAACACAGTCCTGTTGTACTGCATCCCTGCACCCATGTTAGGCAAGAATTGCAACAAGCACGGACCAGATGCAAGTTGTCCTAGAGTCCAGCATCACAAAATTTTTTTCTTACTGCTCCAGTCACCTCTGCAGAACTTACTTTAACCTGACTCGGTCTTAGCGAGAATTTCATTTAAAGGTATTTAGTAGCTCTTCCACTGATTACAGTAATATTACCATGAGTTTCCCAACTTTGTTCTTTAAGTGTTGTTTAGCTGCCTTAATGAAGGAGCCCGATTTGCAGTCAAACAATAGACCTGTAAGAGGGGCACAGAGTGTATGTGCAGTGGCCTAATGAAGACATCAGTCACAAGCTAACCGATTAAGTTAATTCTAACAAGTTGTTATGTTTTGCATGACAAATTGAAAGTGTAATAAACCACAAGAATCAAGTCTCAATATGAGTGAAAAAACAGTTTTACTGCTATCTAGAATTTAATTCTGTTTACCTATCTGTGCCATGCTACAGAAAATGTCTCTCCTGTTAGAAAAACAAGGTGGGACAAGTAACAAAAGTATGCAGGAGAAGTAAGCCCTGCAGTCCAGGCCATTCCTGCTTTCCAGTGACAGAAGTCGACCACTGTCTACTGTGCCACACAGAGTAAGGGAGCTGTTGCCTGCAGCACTGCAGAGCTGCAAACGGACCTGCAGCACGCACACACCCAGCACTGCAGATCAGCACACACTCACAGAATGCAGATACAGCCTCACTGCACTATTTAAGGACAGATTCTGCAGAAATCTGCAGCTTTTTTTTTTTTTGATAACAGGATGTGACACTAGTTTAATGCTGAAAATTAAAAAATAATTTAGAAGGAAAGAATTATCCTGATAAGAGGAAGTGTTTTAATTTATTTTCTCAGGGCACCAAAGACTGCTTTCCCTGAATTCTCTCTGTCTTACTGGGTAAAAAGATGGATGCAGTAGGGTGTTTCCTTAAGGCCAGTTAAAAGCAACCTTTGACTTAAGTTTCAGGCAACTAAACTGCTCTAACAGCTTAATGCCACATAAAGGGGGAGATGTTGCTCCCTCCTGTGCTGCCTGCTCTTTCTTGATCTCTTTCTTAGCCTGTTACCTCTGCTCCATCTTGGGCACATGTCAGACCTTTCAGTAAACCCATTTAAATCACCAAAAATCACATTAAAGCTTTTTCCCTTCCTTTTGGAAAAACTTGTGTTGGGAGAGTTGAAGCTCCACAAAGAACGGTTTGACTAAAACAGGGGCGAGTAAGTCACAGACACAGAGTCAGAGTCATCTGCTTGCACTGTGGTGACCTTATGGATAAGTCAGGTCACCAGAACTAGAAGTGATATCCTTAGGGTTTTCTTCTGTCCAGCACTGCTGAGACAATGAAATTAGTTTTTCTTCCACAACTTCACTTACTATGGGGAAGGTGCAGGCAGGAGAGGGAGGAGGAAAAAGGCAAGCTCTGTATCAAGTGACTGTAAGTTACCTTGGGGATCATGAGTATGCTACTGGTAATCCTTTTTGTGGTAGAACAGGCTACCACACCAAGACTAAGAGTTCAGCCCTCAACTGATGCTGGTCTACACACAGTTTTAAACTTTCAGTGTGACACAGATAAAGAAGTTTTTCTCTTAGAGGCTTCATGGTCTCTTTAGTGGAGATAGATACTAGGTATCAGCTTATCAATACCTGCAAGTCACTTTATCTGGGCAGCTACCTTTGTCATTTGAGCGGATATCAAAGTGCACATGGGGGGCAAGGGCAGGGAAAAAAGAATCAAAGTCCACAATCAACAGAAACTATTCTTACAGTAAAAAAAAAAAATCAAAACAGATTCCCCTTTTAGACACACAGGCTTAAGACCTATGTTATTCTAAGGGCCTGTCTCAATCACATGGGAGCCAGGGAGAAGAGAGAGAGAATTCAATCCTATATCCAGTATCTTTCCCATTACGACACTTACATGTTCCTGTCTCACCTAGAGTTTCACTAAAACCTGTAACTCAATGTGTTTAAGGCTGCAGGTGCCAAGAGACTTCATGTTATGCACTGCCTGCATTTTTCGCCCTACTAGCAGGAAGTAAACAAGCCCAAGGGAAAATAAAGCCTCTCAACCCTCCAGCACACCGAGACATCAGATCAGTGCATCTATGATCGAAATGCCATATGGGGCAGGGGAAGATGTGTAAATTGGTATTACACTGCAGGGCAAGGTCAAGAGTCTACCCCCCAGGTAGTAACTTGGAGAAAGCCTCATTCTTTTAGCTGGATAACCCTCAAGTCATATGCCTCCTATAGTCTTAATTTTAATATATTTTGTTTTCCTTCATTACTCAGGATCAGTTAGGATATGCGCATATGCTTCAAAGAGACCAAAGTATATTCACAGTGCAAACTTTTGCCTGATTATAAAGACTTTGTAACGACAGTTATCAAGACAGACAAAACTCCTTTACTGGCCATACAGATAGCATGGAAATTTAAGCCTTGCTACAGCATGGCTTTGTAAAACTTCTGATCTGAATAAAGATTGCTCTTATTGGACTACATGGATCCATCCACTACCATCCTGCAAGAGCTCTCTCTCATGTGACATCTACTCAGAGCAATGCATCATTCACCATAACTTTGTTCTTTGGTGCCATTTAGCTACAGGTACCATTGCTATTCGAAGCATCTGGCAAGACCAAACATCGCTCGTTAGTTCACACTGATGCTCGAGTCATCTTCAGCCAAGAGGGGCTTTATGAGCCAGGCCTGCTTGACTGATCACCACCCACCGCACACGAGGAGAAAGTGCTTGGATTTATTCCTGACGCACTGCTCTCATTTGGTTAAGAAGCAAACATCCGAAAGTAACACTTCCCGAGACTGACCAAGGAGTAGGGCTTCAGGTACCGGAGACACTTCCCCACCTCCCCACACCCAGGGGTCCAGAGGAGCCACAGCTCTCCTCTTCCCCTTCGCTGGTGACAACCAACACCATCGTTACTCTTCACGTCGCGTCACTACACAGAAGGAGAAAATTCCTGCACGTTGACAGGATACGATGCAGCTTCAGCAGAGCTCGCGACTGAAACCCAACACGGAGGAGGCACCGGGAGGGAGGGTGCCAAGACCGGGGACAGCCACGGCCGGCCTTCGCAGTGCCGCGGCTGCCGGGGCTCCACAGGCGGCCCCCGCCGCGCCGGGGCGACACGATGCCCCTGCCCCGGTCCCTCAGGGACCCGAGGCCGCCGACGGCACCTCCTGACAAGCACCCCGCTTCACTTTCAGCCCCCGCCCGCAGCACCAGCTCCACCGAGACCGCACACGACTCGCACCTGAGAAGCGACTCTCTCGGCCACCGCACCGCGCCGCGCCACCCCGGCCGGGCACTGGGAGGAAGGGTGCTTCCCGCCATGCCAGCCCCCTTCAGCGCAGCCCCCCCCGACCCACCTAGGGCAACGCACGCGTCCCGGGCTGCAGACACCCACCTTCCCGGCGCAGGTTTTTGCCACAACCGGCTCACAGCCGACAGAAGGGGCAAGGGTAGGAGGAGCAAGGACATCAGAGAGGAGAGGCAGTTCCAGATGTCAGCGGATAAGCGGCAGCGGCTCCCTCCCCCCCCAGGACTCTTCCCTTCCCAGCCCGCGGCCCTCGGGCGGCAGTGACCAGATTCCTCCGGGCGAGGGGCGGGAGAGCCGCCGGCGGCGAAGGGAAGGCGAACGGGGGGGGGGGGGGGCGCGGCGTGGGGACGGCAGGCAGCGGTGGAAGCGGCAGACAGGCACAGCGAGGGCGCAGGCTGGAGGAAGACCCGCTCCGGAGTGGTGCCTGGCGCCGCGGGGAGGGGGAGGCCAGCATGCGATTAGCCCGGTGCCGTGCGGGGAGAGGGCGGAGCGCGGCGCCTCGGGGAGCGGGCTCCCCTCGTCCCCCGCCCGTCCCTTCCCGCCTCCCC
>JANZLQ010000079.1:63579862-63627100 GCA_026212715.1 Elanus axillaris | reverse complement strand
TGCCCGCCCCCCCTTCCCTGAGGGGCTGCCGGGGTGACAAGCGCCCGGGAGGGGGTGTCGGTGGCGCTCGGCCCCGGCCGGCCCCGGGGACTCCAGCCTGCCTGCGACAGAGCTGGAGGGGGGCATGTCCCCTGCTGCAAACACGGGGGCTTTTTTGGGTTTTTGTTTTCTAACGAGGAAAAAGCTGTTTCTGCCTGTGGAAGAGTGTTGGAAAATTGCAAAAGAGCTGAGCAGTTGGGTTTCAGCCCAACCTAAAACAATCTTTTTCCTTGTTAAAAGCTTTTATTTGGAAAGAAAGTAGTGACCAACACGAAAGAAATGTTTTCTGCACAACCACATTTTTATTTTAGCAGCATTTACCACAAAACAGAGTTAATTCACCAGTGTTGTTAGTGCTGTTGGGCACAAACTTATCACTCACGCCACTGAGCACATCTGTGTTTTGTTTTACGTAATTGCAGGTTGGATGAGCAGCGCTTCCCACACTCTCAGCATCAGGCATAAACTTTTTTGTGATTTCTTACGTTGTCCACCCTCTAATTCTGTAAACAGCTTCACTTTGTATTATATCCTGAAGGCTGAATAACAGGTTTGGCAGATCAACAAGGGAAACAAGTTCTTGAGGTGGAAATGCCTCGCTAAATATGCTGTATCTTCAATTCAACCATGCTGCCTAAAAAGGTACATAAAGCACTTCAATACATAATATATAAAGAAGCTTTATGTAGCAGCCTATACAGGAGTTTCCCATTTCATCTCAACGCCTGTGAAGTGTCCCAGCTACAGTTCAAAATGGGCAGTTCTAGAAATTAAAACTACCCTTGATTTCTGTCAGTGTAACGTCATTTACCGAGCACATTTTCCTGTGCAAGTATCCTGGGATGGTCTCATGGAGGTAGAAACTCCAGTGTTGTCTTAAAATGCAGAAGGTAATGGAAAAAACTGGAGAACAACCTGGCAATGTCAAAAAAACCAGGCTTATCTTTATCAGAACGGCTGCTGAAAGAAAAGTGTGCAATCTAGCTCGGCTCCTCACAAAGCAGGGGATTGTTCAGAAGGTCTTAAATCAGGAGTAGATAACATGCCCAAAATTGCAAGATGGTTAGAAAAAACAGAAGACAAGCAATGCAAACATTCCATGCACAATTGATGTAATTGCTTTCTTCAACCCAAAAGCATCACGTTAATCTTGTTCAGGCTAAGCAGCAAACAGCTCTCCTGATCCACACCCCTCTGCAAGTAAATTAGAGACCGAAGAGATTGCGCTAATTTAAATGGATGTCTTCCCAGAAGAATGTAAGCAAGATAGTGATTACACTTAAAACCACCTGGAAATTGGGCTGCAGCAGCACACCATTCACCAACGACAGGAATTAATCACGCTTTATTGTCTTGCAGTTTCTACATCTCTGTTTCACCCCCGAGATGTAGGTCGCCTGAGGCAAGAGGCATCTCTGCAATCTTCTGTGAGAATTAAGGAAAGAAAGCAGTCACCCGGTTCCTCTCCAAACTTTCCATTGTACAAGGAATATGAGCCTCGCTGTTGCAACCCTATTCCCATCACTAGGCTTGCAATGTCTTGGAAAACCCCAGCTGAGCACAGTTTGAGGGATTAGGTTAGCGCTTGCTTCGCTGTTCTAGGCGCTCAGAAGGCCTTTCTGGGCCTTCAGAGGCAGACAAGTATTAACCGTGGAAGCATGCCAACCCGAGCACTTTCAGCATGAATTACCACTCAGATTAGCAAAACCCTACATTACTCCAGGGCTGTGTTAGTATAAGTACTGCATCTTCAGGTATGTTGTTATTTCACACAAAAAGGATATTTTGGTGTAAAACTGAAGAGAGGAGAAAAAAAAACAAAAACCCTGCATGTTTAAGCACCTTTAACAAATAACAGTATCTGCAGCAGCAGCAATGACCAGGGCAGCAGAAATTACAAACTGATGGTGCTTGATCAGACATCTGGAGCAGTATGTTCCCGAGGAGGTGGAGGATGTTCGATTATAAACAGAAATAGAAATCACGTTCAGCGTCAGTTTGGGGTTCTTTAAGTATACAGCACAAATATCAAAGCTTCTGAATTTCATTTTCTTCTGGTAGTGTGAGTTTTGTAGTATCATCTGACTTTGTGGCATTTTCCCTATCTAGGCTTTGCTTGGTGTCTCTCTCTTCTTTGCAGCAAGGTGCTTAGGTGTCCACCATTCTTAACCACCACAGTGAGCCAGTGATGCCAAGAAAGATCCACTCCTATGCTTAGCAGGGTCTATGCTAAAGAACATTTTTGAACCCAGACCTGAGTAAAATGAAGGCAACAGACAAGGCTCCTAAGCTGCATTTTATTCCTTCATTAAATTTACATTTTAAAGTAGTCTAATATTACTCTCTAGAATGTAGACTCTCCTAAATATCTTCCCCTCTCACCTATTCTTTTTTTTGGTATGGTTATTTGGTAATTTTCTTTTCTTTTTTAAAATTGTATCTTTTTGTTAGTTTAATTGAGAGCAGTGAGCAGCAGAGACCATGGAGACCAAGCTAAAGCCCTGTTCATTTGTTTTCTTCTGATTCTTCTAGAAATCGTGACCTTCAGTGTTTTGCCCATCCTCCTTAAACTTTTTGTGTGTACTAAGATCAAATTCTCAGGAAGTTTATCATCAGTCTGAAGTGGTACTTGTATGGTAATTAATTAGTACTGACCCACCAGGACTCTTAACTGCAATTAACATTCATATACATCAGCAGCTGTAGTAAACGATGGGACTTTCCCAGGCTTGTTTCTCTGTAGCTTGATCTGGGGTGGGAGTCAATAGCTCTGAATGAGCTGTTACTACTTAGGAAAGGGATGAGAGGGTCACGGTGGATGATTCTGGGAAGCCATCCTCTGGGTGCTCAGTGGAGATACCACCATGCAGACCAGAGCACTGGGAATGCTGTTAGGAAAGACATTGAGAGCAATCTGTCAAATATCATGACACACACGTTCCTGTGGCAGTCCCACATCAAAATGGGTACGTAGAAGCAGAGAAAGCTCAAAGGAAGGCAAACAAGATTTTTAGAACTTGTATACAACAGCTTCAATATAAGAGAAACAGAAGTGGAAGAGGATTTTTCAACATGGAAAGGGAATGATGGGAGAGGAAAAGGCTTTACATATAAGGCGCACATCTATAAAACCATGGAGAAGGTTAAATGTGTAACAAGCATTCACTACTTTGTATCATATAAGAACACAGGGAGAACCTGTGTAAGGTGTCAGACAACAGGACTCCTTTAGATGATAATATTGTGGAATTCATTGCCTCAGGTTGCTGTGGGGTGCAAAATTACAAACGAGCCAAAAGGCACTAGGTAAATTCCTAGAGGATAGGTCCACTGTTGAACAGTTGATCCTTGTAGTTCAAGAAATACCAGAACTGCTGATTTCTCACAGTTAGAAAGATCTGCTGGGTAAGAGTCATTCAGCAGGGTCTGCTTGTTAAACTCCCCTAAACATCTGCTGCTGGGCACTGTTGCACAGTATTGGGCTGGATGGACTTGATCTGAATCAGGTCTTCATATGTTCAAAGCCAGCCAATGGCCATAGTGTAACACCACAAAATATATTAGTAATAGTTAGCAGAAATGAAATAGTTCAGACTTGTTTGTAATGTTTTGTCAGATTCGGACTCTGGTTATTTAGAATTCATCTGCCAAAATCCCTCTCATGCAGCAAGACCTACAGAAGAGGACCAAGGATGAAAGTCTGCCAAGATGGCCTTCCTGAATTTCTCTTACATCATTTGTCCAGGGCATAGGATTTGCCCCTTGCGAAATGACACATGCTTCTGCGGGTAGCATTTAGACCTGGACCTCTGAAGTCAGTTGACATCCCTTGCACAGAATGTTTCAGGAAGCAGAATTTAGATTCCACCAAGTTATCTTAGCCTCATACCCCTTCTTTTGTTTGGTCTGGCCATTTAGTTGTTTTCTTTCTTTTGCTCCTATGTCTCATGTTTGGTTGGTTTTTAATAAGGGAGCAGTGAGCAATAAAGAATATTTAAATTTCTAATAGACAAAGCATGAGGAGTTTCCTGTCTTCTCTCCTTTAATTATTTTCCCTTTAAATACAGTTGATATTTGTTTGGGTACTTCACCCCCACATCTCTATTGAACTGTGTTGTCTATTCACCAAAATGCTCCTGCTGTCAGAGTGACTTGAGATCGTCATCTATGGCAAGATCAGATACATGGAAGGGTTCTGCTCCCCCAGTTTTAGGTCAAAGTTCTAAGAGCATTTCCACCAGAGCAATGAGGCCTGTTCTAGTAGAAAAGACAGGTTATTTCTAGATTAGTCACAGAAATAAAGAATCAAGGAGACATCACCAGATAGCATAATAACATAAATTTAGTATACATGTCCATGTAATGAATGAAAATGCATTAAAACCCAAGCACATAGCTTTGTTTATACATATTTAATAGCATGTATCATACAGCCTCAGAAGATCATATAGTATATTCTAGAAAAAGCCACTTCAGGCTATGTCTACACAAGTTAGTTTAGTAGGGCCAGCACACACAAAACAGGTACTGGCACATGGTTCTCCGTACTACTTACATGTTGGCTCACAAATGGTGGTGTTCAGAACTAACTGGCGCAGGCCAGGGAGCATTCCCCATGGCAATTTTGCATGCAGCTGTTCCATTCTGACAAGAAGAAAATGCAGCTGTGTGGCCATCAGCTATGCTCTACCAGTTGGCCTTAAGGCTAATGAACTGTCCCTGTTTACTTTTTATTGGATTGTATTATTTGTTTCAATTACAGATACTGCTCTGAAGCAATAATAGATTCTGAAAGAAAGAATGTCTCAAGGGCACTCACAAAATGTTCATAGCACTTTTCTTATTAAAAAAGTCTTATGATAATTGCAAGTTGGAGTGATTTAGGGGCTACAAAGATTTGTGCTCTCTGGCTTCTAATTTCCTCTCTCTCTTCTTCCCTTCTTCATCATGCTTTCCAGTGAAACCAGCTAGCAAATCAGAGGTAACTCTGGCAACAGTAGGAATCTCAAGAGATGAACTTCAACAAGGTAAACCAGTTGCCAATGATATATCAAAGGCACCCAGTTTTGACCCATTACAGACCTAAAGCAGTAACTCAACCTCCTGTGCCTGGTTCCATATGCATTTGGATATCCACTTCGACCGGTAGAAGACGAGCTTGAAGGAAAATGTGTGTCACTGCACCTCTTCCAGGTACATCCCCACATGCTTCACCAGCTGATCCAAGCTGTGCATCCAGAGTGCAGCAGCTAAGGTGTGTCCGCTCTTGCTGCTTGTCCCTCCTTGGCAGCAAGAACCCCACCCCCTGACACTGTACTTTAAACAGGCAGCAATCTACACTGAAACCATTGTGAGGCAGGGGCTCCCAGTCCTGTACCACGTTAGGGTGGCTTGGCTACCAGTAGAAGTACCACTAGAAGTACAGCATGGGAGCAGACGGGAGCAGAGACCCGGTGAGAAGTAGATCTGAGTTTTTTTTCTGGCCCAATTCTTATGCTGCTGTTAGGAGGATGAACCACCTGACTGCTGCCCCTTCAGTTCCACACATCCTCCTCATTTACATTGAAAAGGCTGCAGAACAGCAACGGTCCCTTACCATGTTGGGCCTCCAGACGTTGCTGTAATACTCATAAGTCATATTCATCCAAAACTACACTCTGAAGCTGAGGCCAAACTAATATAACTAGAATGGCTATGGAAATATGTCTGCAGCAGGCCTTTTGCAGCATTGTTAGTAACAGTATTATGCTGTTACAGTTGTCAATGTTGCTTTTGTTTGAGCTCCACAAATTTGTGATTTTTTTTTTTCAGTGCCACAGATCCAAAGGAATTTATTCACAAGTTCATAGCACTTTGTTGTTGTTTTCTTAAGACATTATAAACATATTGGATAAAATTCAACCTTGGACACATCTCCTTGCACTGATACAATTCAGTTACAATAGCCTACACATAAATAATTGCAACTACAAAAATAAATTACGAGGGTCCTTTGAAAGTGAAGTAACAATAGACAAAATGTCACCAAAACCCTCAAGCTGGGAGAATCAAGTAAGGCAAAAAGAAACCCACATCAGTATTGACTGTGGAGGACATTTATTTCTTCCATCTCTGAATTACTCTTCAGAGCATGATCAGGGCCAGTTCCTGCTCAAAACAAAATTAAGGGTGGAGGAGAATAAATCAACAGATAATTGCAACATTAATTATTTAGAATTCTTCTTCAAAGAATTATGTGAGGATTTGGTTCTTAATGCAATCATTATCTAATGAAAGCTTTTGCTTCTCCATCTTCCATAAAATAGTATTTGACTCCTTGAAATAGTCATCAGAGCTGAACATAAAAAGCCACAGTTGGAGCTGCTCCAGCATACAGAGTGTTCAGTTACTGAAATCACTTCCTCTTAGTTTGCGTCCTACACGCTGAGCAGGAAACATGGGATTTCACTTTTCTGTCTTGTCCCTTTACATGGATTCACCCTTGTGCCAACAGTAGATTCAGTGCCTTAAGGTACAAGTCAATGGCTCCTGTAATCTATTGCCAGAGCACAGAATGTCCAGATTATAATTAAGCCCTGACCACTTGGTATTTACTTTTATTACACTAATACTGGGAGGCCCCAGTAAGATTGGAGCCAACTGTGCTATGTGCTGTACACACTCACAGCCATTGCCTCAAAGACCTCACAGAGCAGTGTGAAAGGAAGAAAGTATTATTTTCCACAGCAGCAAAAAGAGCCTTAATTTTGCTGCTGTTCTTGAGGCATTAATCCTGAGAGAGAGGAGGAATAAACCTGTCCCATATGAGTCATCTATGCAGATGAAAGCATGAAAATATCCTCTTATCTCCTGTTTTATCTTTCCCTTCCACATTGCTGCTTCTTTCCCAACTAGAATAATAACAACAAAAATATGAGTGAAGTCAATCCTGGGCAGGGATGTTGTAGTGTCTGGAGCACCAGAAGCAGTGGAAGCAGGCAGGAGTCTTGCTTGATGTGCTCTGGCTCCTGTAGTCAGAGCAAGCGCTTGGCAAAGGAACGGAAAAGGATTACATCTGTCAGAATAACTTTTATGGGACCCAACTCTTCCAGGGATTGTTTAAAATCCACATAATGCTCTGGAGTGTTAATGCTTGCATTGGGATGTTTGCATTAGCAGATAAATGTGCAAGAACACGTTTCCAGACATCTGCCTAGTGACTGCACCTCTGAGCAGTTTGCTGAAACTTGGTCCAAGGTCCATGAGGTCCTTGGGCTCCTGAAATGACTTCCAAGGTTTGTAATAAATTGTGCTGCTGAAGTGTACCGCAGTTAAGCAATTCTCACATGATAGAAACAATGTGTGGTGCACTGCACTAAAACCACTCTGTTATTTTAACTTTTCAGCCTTTGAAAGTGTTCAGAAGGGAACACAAATGTGAAGAAATTCATATCTACAGATGCTGTGAAAAAAAAAGTTGGGGTGATGCCCCCAAATTCTCACCCTCCCAATACAAGACCAGTGGATAACATAATTCTGATCTTCACTGTGCTTTGTATCAGCCAGAAGTGAGGAAGAGTGTAGTTGCTCAGGTATGAGCACTCCCCCAGATTTCCAGGGAGCCCTGGTAGAATTGCTTATGTCCCTCCAGCTAGGTCCATACATTTTTTAGCCATGTTGGAGGAGTGAGGACTAGAATGTGCAATGCCACAGGGCTAAGTGGTGGTGTCTGGGAGGGAGGGGTTCTTTTCAGGCACAAAGGGCACTGCAGTGTTTTTAGGTTTCCCTTCCTGGTCCACAGGTGGGCTTGTGTCACTGTGAGTTGACAAAGAGGTGGTGTGGGTTCTCAGGGACCTTGAGCTTGAACGGGAATGCAAGCCATGAGCTAACATATGGTGTGTGCCCTGTTCGTTCCCTTCTGCCAGGTGGGGAAGATAGCGCTGCTATACTACAGGTGGGTACTGTGAAGGTAAATGTCACAGAAATGACAAGGGACTCAGACACTGCTGTCATGGGTATAGATTGAGGGCACAGGTTTAGTTTATTCCTTTCTCTAATTATATTATTATTATAAAATTCACAAATAATAATCTATTGTCGGGCTTAGATAGGAGGTTTTGCTCAGCCATACTAGGATGAACATAGCTGCTAGCTTTCATATGCAAACCCAAATCATTTCAGGTGAGATCCATTAAGGTACCAGTGCATGGACATCAGCACTAAAGAGCTGGGATGGTTCCTCCTAGAAACAGCATCTTACAGAACACACACAAATTATGCAGATCCATGAAAGTATAAAAAGCCAGTGTGACAGCTATCTTGTGCAGCATTGGTTTTCTGGGAACAAATACAAGAGAAGAGCAGCTTTATCACAGAATCCTTGCACAAATCAATAGGGCAAAATCTGCTCAATGCCTAGGTACTTTGCACGACTGAAGCAACCAAGAGGCATAAAAAGGCAGTGCAGTTGCTAAAAACAGGCAAATGGGAAGTATTCCATCCCAGACTCAGCAGTAGGCAGAGGGAATGTACTGTAGTCATTTATCATTAACCTGATCTTTGTTTTGTTTAAAAGCCCGTGAAGCATGTGATAAATTAACTTACATTGGAGCAGCCATGGCAGGCTGGCAGAGGTATCCAGAACTGAACATGCTTTTTTATTGCCCAGTTACCTGCAGTCTTAAAAAAATGTTGTAACCATGAATCAATATAGATGACATAAGTTCTGAGTGGCGTTTCACCACTATGTTTTTCTGCTTCCAGAATAAAAGCTAAGAAGAAAGCTATAAGCAGAGGTGAGAGAGGACATGGAGTCAGATAAAGGTAGGTCTAGAAGATGTTAGACCCTGTTAAAAAGTGATGTGTATGATGCAATGCAATTTTAATATTACATCTGCTAAGTATGTCCATGGTATGGTTTGTTTTCAATCAAGTCATTTGCACTATCTTTGTTTAAAAACAATTAACTAGTTTTATAACATGAAAAAAAAAAACCCAGACCTGTTTAAATATCAGACATCACCTCTATACAGTAAAGAAAGAGAAATCCTTCTGTAAGGCTGGTGATAAGGAAGATCTCTGAGAGACTGTAGCTTTTGCTGTCAGTCTGTTCCACATGTGTCATGGAAAAAGGGTGAACTCAGCTTCCCAAACCTCCCATCTCCCAGCTGAGTGCTTTTACTGCCTGACATGGGCAGGACATAACTGATCTACTTCCTGGCTGTGTTTCAAGGGACACTTAGACGTGCTTTGGCTATTCCTGCTTCACCAGTATCAGCAGGTGACAGAAGACTGGAGAACCCCAGTTTTTTGCATCTCCCTTGCTCTCAGGCCTGAGGTAGGCTCTGAGCCTTCTTGTGACTCCAGGGCTGACTGCAGATGCCTGCAGCATTGCGTCACAGACATCGTGAATACGCCTAAGTGCTGATATCTAAAAAACCTGTTAGGCATAGAAGACTTTGTGAATCAGGCTTAGGATGGACACTGTCACAGAGCCATCAATCTTCAGCCCTAATGCTTCCTAAGTGCATTTCTTTAATCTTACTCATCTTTGCTGAGACTTGTTTGCTCAAATGTTCAATCCAACACATGTAACTCTTTGCAAGGTGGGACACTTCCCTTTCCTCTGCAGCCTGTTTGTAGCACAACCACGTTGTTGACTTTTCTTGCGCTTCAGTAATTCAGAATACACCTCTATTTAAATGTCTCATGAAGGAGTGTGTGTGTGCACATATGAATACCTGTATTTATCAGATTAAATAAAACCATTTTAATTGTAATTCAGTTCAGCACTAGATTTTAGTGTAAGAAGCAGAAAAAAACCCAAGGTGTTGTTAATGACATTTGTTAGAGGGAGGGACCTTCTGCCATCAGTGCAGTTCAGAATGGTACCTGGATCCTACAGGTACCAGGGGTGCAGCTCTGGAGACAAATGTCAGCACTGGAAGTGTAGAAAGGAAGCAAAGGAAATGCAGAGGCCTCCACTGGCATGTTTAGTTACTGCAGAGCACATACGTGATGATATCAGTGTTGTTAGTGTTTAGTCTTGCAAGAAACATTTTGAAATGGAATGGTGAAGGAGTACTGTATGCACAGTGGTGTGATGGAGTAAGAAGTGGGGGAGCCTCATCTGAAAGCATCAGAGAAGTCAGTGAGTACAACAGCTGAGGTGAAAGGCTCAGTGGGTTGCTCTAACAAAGGAGATCAGTGTCAATTACAAAAGTGTTTTAAATAATATTTCACAATGGAAGAAAATAGTGGATTGCATTCTGGGTTTTTTTGGAAACAGGAAGAAAGATGACAGAGATGGATTAGGGTATTCCAATATGAGGATCCTAGACAAATTAACTCAGCATAGGTCCTTCAGGCTTTCTCGAATGACATGACAGGGTATCTAGCACAAAAACATGCTGAGAAAGGTTCAGATTCCAGAGACACAGTGACTCATTCATTTCCAAAACAGTGTTATAACAGGTTGCTGTCCAAATTTCCTGCTGTATTATATGTAATGCACATTCAGTGGTGCTGCTGGCACAATGCCCTCTGAGTCAGTATTGAACCACTGCCCCAATTCAGAGTTAGGCGACCACTGTGCTGCTGGAGCTTCTGTCATTACAGATGTAAAACAAATATCCCAATTCCTTGTAGTAATCAGTATTGTCTTAGAGATGGCAGAGTCTAATTAATCTCTGACCTGACGACCACATATAAAGATGGGCACTTACCTTCTACATTTCTGTGCCCTTCCAGTTGGTTACAACATTTTCCAGTTGGATTAACATTTAGCTCTGGGGAGCTGTACTCTAAGTTAAGAAAAGAGCACAGGAAGGTGGAAGGGAGCATTACTCTACATGTTTTCTCTTTCTTTCAGTACCTAATGCAATGATATTATGTCTTGATGTTACATGACCTTTCCTATGGATCCTCCCAGCACTGTGTGTTTGACAAGCTCTTAGAGGCATGGGAAACCATGGGGAGAGGTGAGGAGGAAGGTAAGGTGGAGAGAATGGCAAGTACCAGCCTTACCCATTCAGTCATGGAGGGATTCACTGATGCCAGGCAGCAAGATAACTTGCCTACTCCACAAGCCCTGGAGTAATCCTCCATGGAGATGTCGATCAGTTCCCCTCTTTTTCCTATTCTGGGTCTTACTGCTAAAGAGAGGTGTTTCAGCCTTTGGGAAATCTTGACCTCTCTAGACATTCACTGCAGCTTGTAAATTAACTAGAGGAAAGGGTAATAATAAAGTATTAGCAGCATTGAGCTTGGACTGAAATGATCATATCAAAATCTGTTGAAATTCCAAAAAGCAAGACACCAGACTGCAGTCAAAAATTTGGGGCCTTCTCTAATCATTAGGTGCCATCACAAATATGAAAAAAGAATAGCAAAAGCCTCTTTTCTTCATGGTTTTTTTTTTCCTTTCCTTTTAATGTACTGGTGGTTTCCTTGAACAAAAGGCATCATAAGGCTCTATGTGCCTTCCTAGTAAAGATTTTGCTCTCTGTAAAATGTGACTGTTTCACAGCATGTGGAAATCTGGAAATAAGAAATTGAATCCTAAAGGCAATTTAATTGAATTGATAGTCTGGCTTGAAGGAGTCATGTTTGAATTTTTCCCAGAGCACATTACTTGTCTGCTGAAATAGAGTGAATTTTTCAAAGGTTAGGTGTTGCCTAATGTGTGCTGGAAAACCACCTTTGTAGATTTGCACTGAGGCAAGATGGTATTTGAATCTGCTGGAATGCTTTACATATTCATATTGCCTGAAGGTTGGAAACTTTTTATCACCAGCAGACTAGCACAGATGACAGTAAAGATACAGTTCAGGCAATGGAAAATGAGATGAAAACAGTTGTTGAGACTCACATTTTCTTCAAAACACTTTTCTGAGTGCAGAAGTCCAGATGTCTTTTGTGGACATGTACTGATTTGCAGAGTATGTTGTACTGGATCCCAGGGACAGCTCAGATAAGTACAGTTTGAATGGACTTTAGGTGTAAATACGGAAAATGCAACAGCTTTTCTTAGCTTTAATGAGAAGAGCTACATGCCATTTCCCTGCAGCTCAGACCAAGGTATATAACTGCCTACAGCACTTCCTACAGCACTTCCTTCTCTACAGCATTCTTGCTGGCTAGATCACAATTCATTTTTTAGCAACAATGGTTTCCACAAACCTTACTCCTGCAGATATAGGTCTCTATCCAAGAACCTACCTCGAATAGCAGGGCAGTAAAAATTAGACACAGTAATGAAAAGCAACCTAAATCATATCTTTTTTAACCTAGTGCTAAGAAGTCCAGGAGAATCAGATTATAATCTGATTTAGTCCTGTCTCAAATAATCCAGATTTCTTGCAATTGTCCATTTTTTTGCAGTGACATTTCTACATGACTCTTAAAAATTTAGTTGCAAAATCAGACACGGCTAAGCCGAGACCAGAGCTACTGAAATGAAGAAAGGACATGGGTGGCTTTTACACTAATGCTTAGTTTCTGGTTCTGCAGCTGACAGGATCCATAAGTTTTACTGATGTCTGGAGATCTCTGGGTGTGTGCAGCCACATTCCTGTTCACACAATAGCTGGAAAAAATTGCTGTTGCAGCCTTGAAAAACATGGCTTTTCTTCACATCTACAATTCATTTATATAACTGCCAGATGCAAACCTAAGATTGCAGTTGGCAACACAGCAAATAATTAGGGATGCTCTACCTTGTGGGATATATTAATGAATTGTATTAAATAAAGAGTTCTGCACTCACATTAAATAAGAATATTCACGTACTTCATTACATGACATATTAAAAAACCCCAAACAACCAGAGAACAATGCAACTTGCACACACCTGGGAAAGCAAAAGAAAGAAAATCTGTTGAATAAGTAGTGCTATAAAAGGCAGTAAAGCTTTTGCCAGAGACCTTGTAGTCTCTTGCACAGATTTACAATTGTGTTTGATCCTCCTCCCTCAGTTTCTCACGGGACCCTTGTCTAGCTTTGTCATTCTTTATTATGAGACTGACATCAGTCAGCTGGTTTGTAGCCAGTTGCACTAATAATAAACTGGCAGGGAGATTAGAAATTACTGGAACTGTTTGGTCATCTTGAAACTTAAAAAGGAGGACTACTCTGAAACTCTTGAAGGCAAAAAAAGATACTCTTAAATGCCATTTCTATAATAGTTGTTTCACTGCAGAAAATGTCTACAAAGTTCAAATTGTTTCAGTTTATTTAATGCTATGTTGGCCTTAAGAGTTGCAAGGAGGGCCCTGCAACAGAATCTATCATCTCATCCAAAAGGGATTCATTTAATATTAGCAAAAAAACCCCCCATATCGTTGAGGACCCAAACCTTTAAAAGCATAGAAATAATTTATTAAGGAGGATGACTTTTCATTCCATATTGCCTACAGCTCTGTAAGAAACATACTCCATTTGTCTCATAAGGTTTATAGTCTAATATGGAATGTTAAGAGACTTCATAGTCTCTTGCCTCAGCTACAAAAGGACAGTGTGTGATGGATTTGCATGTTTGACTGCCCCACTTGCAGTTTTTTTTGAAGAACTTCAGCTCTCCTGTGCTGAGGTCATTCACTTACAGCTTTGTAGTTCTAACCTGACTCCAAGGGAGCACGTAGTGACGGGCTGTTGCTTTTGAATATCTGGCTGAAGTGAGAGCTTGGTGAAGCTTGGGAGCATCTTACTAATACTCTTGTGAGTGATAAGAAGGTGGAAACAGTGACACAATGCTTTCCTCTGTCCCTGCACCTCCAGGTTTCTGGGTGGAACTGCGCCTGTCCTGAGATAGCTTTTGCCATGGCATGCCATTTTTCTATTCGTGTCCTGTTATTTCTTCTACAGCTTTGGTGTGTTCAGTAATGCATCATTTTATCCCCCCTTGAAAGCTCCAGAAGTAAGAACACAAAGCAGTCTGCAGAGTTATACCAAGTTTAGCAGTGACGATGTATTTGCCAGCTGGAGGGAACCCCCCTCAGGTGTGAATGGCTGGAAACTGGATATAACCTGGAGCAGCAGCGGCTGCGTGTACCTGTATTATACCAGCCCATCCGTGATTGCTCCCTGCCCCTTACTGCCAGTGGGAAACATACCTCCTGAATTCACTCAGGCCATCATGGCTAATACATAATATGAGATCAAAATCCTTTGAGCTAGCACCATAACATTTTATTGTTCCTGAGAGCCAGGTTGTCAAGTTGACTGCTGTCACACACTCATCCTCTTGGTGATCTGGATATCAAGGTGGCTGCATGATGCAACTGATCACAGCCAGCAGCGTGGGCAACTTCATGACAAAAGGGTGCAATGTGTACTTAGGTGTTCAAGCAACAGCAAATAGGTGCATGTTATTCATGTGCCAGGCATACCCAGTGGTGCTCTCTCTAAACAGGTCAGCACCAGGATGTGAGGGCTTAGGCATCTAGATCCCCAAAAGAGATGCTTTCTACTTGAGTCACACAGGTCAGTGGCTCCTCTGCAGACATACCTGATGGGCTACACAACTACTTATTCATCTGCTGAAGAACTGCCATTGGGAATGCCAGAACAGGGACAGCTGGTAGTTAGGTCAAGCAAAACTGGATTACTTGCTCTAAAAAGCAGTGTGATACAATGGACAAGTGGTGGGGCTGATGGAGAAGAACGTGGCAGAAAACTGAGTTCTGAGTCTTCCGTGACTCTATATATACTTTGGCTTAACATTTTAAAATAAACATGGTCAAAAAAGTTCACAGCTCCTCCTCCAGCTGTCTGCTGGCTTGAGGTTTGTGGCTCTAGTTAGTAATGAAGGTAGTGAACTGCATGGAAATTTGCACACCACTTAGAAAAGGGAGGATCTTTTAAAGCTCCTTACAAGTGTTTTTGAAGAGGACAGAGTGCCCTTAGTGTTTTTTTCTTCCCCAGAAATGCATGACAGCATCTACACACAATGGATTATTCACCAAATTTAGCAGGTTCAGCTTGGTGCATACTTTCCATGTGGTTCAAGTGCTATAAAATACTCCACAGAGAAACGCTGCTGACAAATAACTAACAGGCAAAGAACAAGTACATAGGGGAGCAACAATGCAACTACACACAAGTCCCAGAGTGCTTGTAAATTTTTGCCCAAGGAGTCAAAGAAAAGCAAGATCTACCCTGGGATAAAATAGCTAGCTGAGAGTACTTCAAAGGTATTCTGTTTTATCCTCTATGAATTATCACTGCACAAAAAACCCCATTAGGAAAAACAGATTGTGCTTATATTCTGTGCTTTACTTCGGTACTCACCTTTTCAGTGAATTTTTAAAAAGGTGTATCTGTTATATCACACTCAACAATATAGCATGCAAACTGTGATTTAGGCCTGACTGCATCCGAATAACAGCTGCTGAAGTATACCCAGCTCCTTGTGTGGAAGGCCGAGTCCCTGTTTCTGATGGAATCTTCCCCTAACTGCCAAAATCTTTTCAAGAGCAATTTCTTCAAGGCCTGAATCAGTGCCCACTGAAAGCAAAGGGAAAGATTCCTACTGATGGCAACCATCCCAAGTAAGCCAGAGGTCTAGGCTGCCCTTGCCAGAAAATTTTATGTGCATTTTGATGACTTTTAAAGCTTCTCTTTTTGTACTTGTCTTTCTTATGGATCTTACCTTTCAGTGAATTTTTTCCAGACACTTCACATACTGGATAAAGCAGGTTTGATATGTTTCTATACCTGCTTCAACACAGAAGATCATTTTATCAGATTAATTTTTAAGAGACTTGCTTTAGTCAGGGTGCATTGGGAAGCATACGCAATGTTAAAACATTCTGCTCTCCAATGGCCTGATTTTCCCTGTATAAACACATGGGATGAAGGCAAAAGACGCAGTCATGTGCTAAAGAGAACGGTGCGGTGCTGCCACAATAGAACCACAGAAGCCAGGTTTTTAACAAGTTTACCCAATGGTTGAAGTTTACTTGCAGTTTGGCTTCCGAGGTAGGTATAGACATTCCAGTGCGGATGGTGACTGAGGGCAGATTTCACTGTGGAAAGAACTGGGACAGTCATGTAAGTTCTCAAGGAAGGTGTGGGAGCCTGTGGTCATGTACATATTCCTTTGATGACACTAAATGCCAATTTATTGCCAAGGTGCAAATCAGGTGAACAAACCTGTCTGAAAGGGGCTCATTGGGGCATCTGAGTTATCTATGAAAACAGACAGGAAAGGAATGAAAAAATGTGCACCTTTAGGTAAGAGTTTATTTCTGGAGGAGCTCCAGCCCACCATTTATTGCAATTGCTGTGATGGGGTAGCTGACTGCCTGCAGAAAATGTGTCATCTGTGGTATAAACTAATGCACTTAGAGTGTAAAGACTGTCATCTTCTGTTTTTTTTAAATTAAAATTGTTTTCTTCTGTTGGAGTAGGAGCAGGAACAGTACATGCAGTTGTAACTCACTGTTTTCATAGACCAATATAGGTTTAGGCCAGACTTCAGTTATTTTAAAAAAAATCCAACTCCCCCCAGCATTAAGAATAGCAAGTTTTGTTACACCTTTGACATCCCAACTGATTATCCAGAGAAGAACTCACAACTAGCTGGAGTTTGGCTGTCAGAAGTTACCCCTAACTTCTCAGTCTTTTGGTGTAAGACATATCAAGAGCAGAGACAACTTCAACCACAACCACTGTAAAAATAGGAAGTTGGTAGCACCATAAAGAAATGTGATGTCAAGGGCTTAACAAATCTAGTGTTGGGAAAAAAAGACAGCAGCTTCCCAGGCAGGAGTAACAGGCACATGGTAAGTTTCACAGAGGCAGGATATGATCTTTCGCCCATTGTTGTCAGTCTGGCTGCACCCTAAATAGCAGCTATATTTCCATAACAGAGGACTTCAGTTATGCAAATCCTCCCTCTCAAGCCAAAGGACTGCAGACAGGATAGGTGAGATTCAGCCTTCCCTTGGTAAAGACTGTTGCACTTCTACAGCAGAAGAGATGCGAATGAATGTGAGCTCTCCCAGATCCCAAACCCACAAAGCCAGCAGAAAGCATCAGTGGGAATCATCTTCACTGCCTCTGCCACCCTGTACCAGCCCAGACTCCTTGAACTCGTACATTGGAAGGCAAAGGGATGTCCCCAAGTTTCCTTATGCTAACTTGGTATCCTGACTTGGGCTTTTATTACCTATCTGTGTGCAAAACTCTAGATATTCACTGAGAAGATAAAAAAATGAGCTTCAGTGCAAAACAGCCTCCCCTCTCGTCCCATAACTAGCCCTTAATTTGGACGCCCTGTGGTAATTTTGTAATACTATCTCCTTGTGCTCTAAGAGATGAAGCCAGCTTGGCAGTGGGGACAATGTCTCTGTTTGGTGTGGCATTTAGTATCTACCCTGGAACTCAATGTGTAGGCATTTCTCCTCCCCTCATATTGCAGCTGAATGACTTTTCTGTGTTGATCTGAAATGACCTGACTAATCTCAACTTCCTCTAACAGTTTAATGAAATGTCAGAAGTGAACAAGGTCCAGGGAGTTGAAAAAAGACCGTTCAAACAGTGATGAAAAGAAACACATGGACAGCAGTTTTTAAACAGTACTTGGGCTATTGGAAATAATTCAGTGAACTTTAGCCAAGCTGCAATATAAACATACTAAGGAGGGACCAAAAAATGTTTTCTATAAAGCCACATTTTTCATCTGGACTATTTAACCTCCTTCAGGATTACAAAAAAGAGGTATATGGGAAAAGCCGTAATTAGGTAAATTTGAAAAAAGAAAGAGATCCTTCCCTCCCCACTTGTATCAGTTGGTGTTTGGAAACAGAAACCACAGAGCAACAGTTACATAGCACTGGTTCCACCATCTGAAATTACAGGAGCGAGAGGTAGAGAGGATCTGGCAAGTTGACTCCTGTGCCTTTCCAAAAAGAGTTTAATGGTGTTCTCAACTGCAGAAGAAATTAAATACAGTGATCATGACTCCAACCTCACAGAATAGCAACTCAGAGAGAAAAGCTTACACTGTACTCGCCCGTCAAGCACCATACAATGAGCTAAAATAAACTTATATCAGTGCTTTGCATATAATTGATATTTTACTTCCCATTAGGAAGTTACTGAGACCTCTGCTAAAATAGCATTTTCATTACTGAAAACAGCCCCCAAAGCTCATAAACTGCCCAGGGAAATTAATTTCTGCTTCCAACTGAAGGTGAGAGGGACACTGTTTTGCTAGTACAGCTGGTACCAGCTATTACCAAGCACTAATCCTTTTCCCATTATTATTTTTCCTCATGTGCCTTCATATCCATTATAATCGTGACCGATGTTTAGTCCAGTTGTCTTCTGGAGCAAAAATATGCTTTCCAGAGGCTACCACATCTCTCACCTCCCTTACTACCATTTTGCTGAAGAACACAGCCATTGCAGCACCAGTCTGGCTGTCCATACACAGGAGTCTCTGGGACTTCCCAGAATGCAGACTGTGTATCAAAGATTCAACTGTCTCAGTTACTCCAGGAAGTCTCTCCTCCTTCCCAAAGCAGCACCAGCATTCAGTTACACTGTTCCTGCCTCTCAGCCTTCCACTCTTGTGCCATGCTGGGGCAACATTCATGGACAGGGTCCACAAAGGAGTCTCAACCAACCTTAGGACTCACTGCACATTCTGTCATGTTAATTAACATTTGCCCAAAGTCCAGCACTCAAAGTTAGGAGATGGCAGGTCTGAGCAATGATAAGGAACCAATTACTCTGGCAACCTTCCCACTCTGAAGCTGATACCCTATGGAAAAACAGTTACGTGATCATGTAACCAAAAGCCAACCCTGAGTTGGAAAGTGTGGAAACCCAGTGGAAGAGGGGGCAGTGTAGAGATTGGGTGGGCACACAGTCAATCTGACAAAGTGTTCAACATTGCAACCAAATGCCATTATCTTTATATACTTTTTGTTCATGCAGTTCAAAAGGCTGACCTTTTAAGAAAAAAGGAAATTTTACATAAAATGTCCTCCCTGAGCCCCTTCATTTAAATAATGCAACATTTTAATACCAAATGCTCATGTTTGCTGTGCAATCATTTGAGCTACAGGATTTAATACATTAATATTACATTATTAATCCAGACAGAACAGGAAAAATTGATTTTTAGGAAGAGATGCAGCTGTGAGCTACTGGAAGACCAAGGGGAAACTGAGAGCTAATAAAGCACAGAGGAGATTTTGAAGCCTGCTAGAACTGAAGGGAAGAATCTGGGCCACAATAACATTAAGAAACTGGAACAGATGATGCTAGGCCATTACAGAGAAGGCAATGACATTAGTACGAGTATGGAGATGGTAATTCTTTCTCTCATCATGGCAGAAGGCAGACCTAAAAGCCACATCTTCTGTCCTTGCCCTTAGAAACTACAACTACTTCTGTTCATCACACAGCTGCCACTGAAAAACTAATTCCTTGATCTCAGTGCTCAGACCGTGTATAATCACCCAGAGACCGGTCCACAACTTGACCACACAGGCACATCCACAACTGCTCTTGGAGCTTCCTTGGAATTTCCCTAGCTACCAATACTTTGGCAATGTCTAAAGGTTATGCTGGGTTAATGCCTTATGTACCCTGCGATCTGGATTTTAGCCTGATGGCATCAACACAGGTGATTACTGCTGCTTGAGCCTCCTGCAATGAAAACTTCAGTTTGCATCATCACAGAGTTACCACACAATATGGAAGACTGGATTTTCAGAGTGCAATGAGGTAGGAATGGTGCTAAACAAAGAACCTGGTACTGTTATGAAGAAAACCTTAGATCTTACTCAACGCCCAGAGCTGACAGTATTTCACCTCTCAGCTTACTCCAGCAAAGCTCAGATGTAAAGACAGAATTCAATTACTTCCAGCAGAAGTTATTTTTCTTTTATGAGAAAGTAAAAATGACATTTCACAATACACCATCGGGTCCATATATTACTTTTTCTGCTCCACTAAATCACATGATGATTTGGTGGAACAGAGAACATAAGGAATTAGAATTAGCTGGCCATCACTGCAGGTTGCATGAGCAAGCAAGATGAAGTGTGCATTTGTAGAGAACTACATTTTGTGCTTGCATGAAAAGAGATGCTGCAATCTACTGATCTTTTAGACCTTTTAATCTGCCATTAAATTTGAACATATTCCTTAATATAGGATGTTGACTGTTGAAAAAAAAAAACAAATGCTGAAAATGCCCTCAACACACTCCTAACTTGCTTTTGACACTTATGAATATCTCAACTGCATGTAGTAAAATAATAATAAAAAAATCTCGTAAGAAAATGTACTTCAGGTGATCAGTGTAATGAAATATTTGTTATCACTGTAATACTTATAAATTCATAACTAAAATCAAAGCTGTTCAAGGCCTGTATAAATAAACAGTGCAGCAAGAACCTACCTCTGTAACCCAGTGCTAAAACAGGCTTTTGGAAAGGTACAGAATAATTTCCTTCTAAATATTAACTCAGATCATTGCACGTTGCAGAACTGGAAAAGAGACAGAGAGAAGATGCAATTAAGACACTTCACCGTGAGCTCTGTTTACTTGGGAATTTCTGTTGAACCACTAGATCCTAACAGAATTTAGTTCTGCTAAAGTCAAGAGGCATTTTACTATCTGCTTCAATGGCAAGGATTTAACTCAGGGAATCATACCCAGATGGAACACAGATGGACATAATCAAATTGAAGTACCTGCACTCATCAGGGTTTGTACCTAAATTAAACACTGAATCTACAATAAATAAACACAAGAGCTTAATGTGAATGGGCCAATGATGCTTGAATCCTGCATGTTTTGTCCTTTCTTTTCAGTGTTGAAGTACTTCTGTATCAAGTAACTGTGGAGGGTTTAGCAACATACTACAGTTGTGGAAAATTTAAATTTTTAAAATTTTTTTGAAATAAGAGGAAGTTTTTTGTAAATTAAAAAAAAAAAAAAAAAAAAAAGAACGAACTAGGTTTAATTGGTGAAATACACTGCGAAGAACATTGAGGGAATGCAGCCATCAAGTTACATGCTGTGAAGTATTTTATGGGAGAGGTCAGACCCAGTCCCTAAAAAGCAGATGTGCTGGCCAATGCTAATGAGGTCAGCACTGCAAGACATGCTCACTGTCAGGCAGTGAAAAGGGTGGACATGTACACTTTAGAGAATAAGGAAACCAAGCGGTGGAAGATAAAGGGTATACACAGGGAAAATGACCAGGATGGGGCAAATACTTCTCTCTAATACAGTACAGATGATGGATGTATTCTCCAATTCTGATTCAAGGCACAAAAAGTTTCACAAGAAAAAAAGACAGCATCTGAAATATTCTGCAGATAATATTCCAAACCTGTATGATCTTGTATGTCATACAAATCAAAGGAGATTTATGCAAGTCAGTGTCCTTTACACAGTTTGAGGAGCCTAACTCAAACAAATGGGATTTACATCATTACTACAAAAATTCACATAATTTCCCAGAGAAGCACAGAAATAATCTAGGTTATACTTTTAATTGTTTTTCTGATGCAAATGCAAAATCTTACCCTGCAATGACATTATCTTTCCCAACTCAACTCCTACTTCATAAATATTGCATCACTCCAACTTTTTTCCTCTTTTACTTACTTTGGGATTTAGCATTGCCCAGAGTCCTCTTTCAATTATTCTACATTTGTTGATTATTTTAACACACTGAAATTCTGTACAAAGAGGAGTTTTTACTCTCTCTCCAACCACAAAAGATGACATTCCACTAGTGTCTGGCAACTGAATTATTGCATGTTTTGGGTTAAGACTCACGACTCACAGATGGTAGGTGAAGGAAGGTGTATGTGTGCTTATGCATGTACACCCTCTTAGTTAGTAAACAAGAAGCTTAAAAAAAACCCACACAACAAAACCCTTCCCAGATTTTTCCAGCTGTTAGGAATTATTTAAAAATTAAATTATCTGACTTAGTCCACAGTTCTGAAGAGTGCGAGCTTTGTCTCTCTGCTCACATCCAAAATGTCTAGAGTAATGTAGTGGAGAAGCATAGTGAGAGACCACTAGAGTAAGACCCTACAAAGGAGGGAGCAAGCCTGTGATAAACATTGTGTCCAACATGCATCCATAAAACCACATGCAACTTCTGACAAGACAACTTCACAGCATGTAATAGCCCAGTTAACAGAGTTGAAGTGAGGTCAAGCCTGGAATACTAATTTTAATTGTCTTGTTCTAATTTTTGTAATCCTCCTGACTTTTTTCATTATAAGATCACAAATAACTTGTGTACATATTGGTTCTGAATAAAACACTGAGACATGAGTTTATTGTTCCTCTGAGTTGGAATTTCCTAGAGGAAAAATATTGCCAAAACAATTTAATAGCATATTCAAAATTGAGTGCATTTTGACCCAAATGACTATAAATTAACCTAAGAAAAAAAAAGACAATAATTTCTTCATTTTCCAAACAAAACAGGAAAATAACTGCAACAAAAGAGTGTTTCAGTCACTGAGCAATACTGCAAAAGCATGTCTGTTAATAAAGGTAAGGGCAGTTCCTCTGGAGGAAAGAGAGTTCTACGGCCTGATGCTGAAAACTGTATTTTGAGAAGTGTGCTGTAAAAAATTAAAATATTTGAGCTTCATTAACTTTTGATGTATGTTCAAGAAAAACAGGAGAACTACCTCACTCAAATCTGAACCATTTTACTTCTCAGTAAGCTGTGTTTTTAGATGAGCAAGATAGGTTTCCTGTCAAGCGCCTGAAAGATGTGTTTTGAATTTGTTTCAAAGGTGCAGCTTTTCTCAGGAAGATCATATTGAGGACTGTTCATTCTCATGTGTGACAGTGTTGCTCAAGGTTGTTGCCAAATGTTACAGTACCACTTATAATAGCTACAGGGATAAGGGGGAATTTTCACAATAGGAATTGTGCAATCAGATTAGCCAGTCCAAGGAGGATTATAAAGATGTGAATGATCAATGCTGGCCACGTCAGCTGCCCGGCATGATGCAGGGAGATCATGTAGATGAGGGACGGATACACGAATACAAAGGCCAGACCGCAAGTTGCTCCAGAGTATCTGAGGAAAGGGAGGGAGAGGGGAAGAAGAAAAGGAAAAAAAAAAAAGAAAAAAGAACACTTGCGTTAAATTTTCTTTCTTGCTGTCATTTTCTCCCCTCAAACCAATGAACAGTCTGGCTGAACAGTGACTATCTGCAGTCGCTAAACATCAATTTCTGTTCCTTGCTGTCCTTTACCTCCTTCACTGGCATTTAATTATGCCCTTCTGTTGCTCAGACCCCTGCTCCCACGTAGCTTCTCTCTGACGTGCCTCTGATGTTTTAGTCACATCTCCAGATGCTTCTGAGGACTGACTCCCTATCTCTGACTAGATATTTCTACTTTCTTTGGGGAAATTTGTCACACACAACAGATATAGACCAGACAGTGCATCCTTTTTTAGGCATTCTTTACTGTCAGAACTGGAAATCTCATTGCACCCCAGCCATCTGGGGATGCATGTTAAAGCATGTAAGCAGAGAAATCCTCCTGAATCTGCAACTTTTAATTTATTACCTTCTAGCATACCATTCTCCAGACCTGAAAAGATCAACATGCCCTCCTGGTAACATGATCAACCACAGCAAGTGAAACACCTAACTGCTCTTTTTCTAACCACTCCCTTGCTTACTAAAACCTTCTCATTATTTTCCCCTGTTGTGAGTTTCCACCTAACTAAACTAGACTGCAGCCAAATGTGCATTATTAACTAACAATGTATTTTATTTCAAACATTTGAACATTTCTTTTAGACAGAGGAAACATCATAATACAAAGTAACCACCTGCAACACAAAACTAGCAAATATTTAAAGTTAGATTGTACATAGACAATTTATCAGCTGGAAATTCACTGTTCAAAATGTTTGATTACTATGCATAGAATGAGCACATTAGCAGAGGTCAGGATCAGTTTGTAAACAGATTAATGTACTGCATGATATTTATTTGGAATTAATAACTAGACCATCTCTACTACTGCAATACAAGAATTTTCACTGAAAGGAGAGGTAGAAAAAAAAAAAAAGGAAATGGAAAAAAACTCAAAGATCAGCCACTGAGCAAAAGTAAGTTATTCTGCTATCTGGTCAGACCCAAGCCTGTCATTCTGGTTTTACAATTGCAGATTTCTATATTTTTAAACACCTCCCTCTCCTGGTTGCTGTAAGAAAGATGCGAACTAGGAACGAATGACAATCATTACAAATACAGTGGTGTCAAATATAGAAAATAAAACTCATTAGATTATTTCCTCTAATCTTTCTCAATTATAGAAATCCTAGGTGTTTAGTAACATGGTGAATGTAAGATATAATTTAAAAGTACAACTTTTATGTCACTTTTCCTTTTCAAGTTACTTGCTTTCTTGGATTTTTATTATGGACATTCAAAACAGCTTCAAGTGGTCTTCACACAAAACAAAAACTTGAGAGAAGCCACACAATAGCCAAGTAACTTTTTCTATTGACACCATATTCTTTCATTTGAATAGTTACAAGGCCCTCAGATAGCTCTGATGAAACTTGAGGAATCAACCCAATCACCTCAGATACAGAGGCACAGTTACAGATAGCTGCTTGTCAGAACTTTAAAAGAGCTGATCATTTATACTTCTAAATCATTAGTTATAACTTAAAAAGGTGTAAGGCTCACAAAATATAAAGATAGAATTACCTGCACTCATACTGTTCCTTTTCAAAATCAAGAGGCAAACATGCAGCAACACCACAGACAAGTTCACTGTGCAAGCAACACTCACCTTATGATACCTCCTATATTTGGATAAAATCTTGCCATTGCTACTCCAGCTCCTACAATTGCTATGTTCAGGACAAGCACATGGAAAACACTACAGGAAAGTGAGGAAAGTGTGTTAAAATCTATGCTGTATTTATTACAGAATACCACCATTATCCTTCATTTACACTAACATTTAACTGGTACATGGATGGTATTTTGATTTGCATGACTCACTCCATTAAAGCTAATTAATTTCACCGCAAATGTAACATCTACCGAATATTCAGACTGCCAAACTCTAAATATCAAGTGTTTTTACTCAAAATATTCCTAAGGAGTAAGTATGTGTAATTTGGCAGTTCTTCTGAAAAACATCATACATGGTACTCAGCACTCAAGTATTTCAGATGGATATTCAAATACCAAAGAAACAATACTGTATAACTTAATTCCCACAAGAAAGAACTAGCTTGTTCAGAAAATGATCTGAATTGCTCAAAGAGAACTAATGGAAACCAGAAGCAAGGAAAAGATGCATCAAGTAGAAAACATTACATAGAATACTAGGGGGGAAATAACACCTTAAAACTTGAACTCTAATGCATTTTGATAGAGGACAAATATTTAGAATGTTGGACATCATTTAGTATTTGATCTGTTTATTATTTATGCTGGAATTTTTTGTTGAATTTGTTTTTACAAATAATCTCCTGTTGCTTTCCTTTTTACATTAAGCATGGAAAAAAAGGAGACTTTCTGTTCTGCAAAAGCAGCTTCTAATGCATCAGACAAACTCTGTGTAGTTATGCACAGAGCTGACACTCAGGAGAGTATCACTTCTCTTTAGAGAATATGAAAAGTTGGTGTATTTTAATGTAAGGTAAAGTCAGGAAATACATCAAAACCTGCAATATTTTGGTCACCCAGCTGTTTCTATGAAGGAAAAAAAGAATTCGCAGAGAGGAAACATACATACACTTACAGGTTTTGTTTACTCTTCCGGAGGATTTGATTTCTTAAACTAAACAAAACCTGTAAGCTTTTTTTTTTTTTAACTGTAGAAAGTATCTGTATTATGGAGGATGCCACTAACTAAAAAGCTTTTTAAAAGTGACCACTTCCATGGCTGAAAGGCTGGCTGCCAGTTTTGAAGTTAGGAAGAAATATTAGAGACAAAGAGTAGTCTCATTAAAGCTTAGGGGAATGGAGGTAATTTAAACAGAAAGGAATAATTTAAGATATGGACTATTTTTAACATTCGCTCTTAAAAATTGATTTTAAAAAGACAGAAATAATATCTTTCCTTTTGTACATGATATTTTAACTGTGGTACAAGAGGGGTACCTCAGAGACTGAAGATAACCATGGGAATACAGCAGCTGAAACTTTAACAAATACATAATTGGATATAAACCTGGTAAAATCCAAGATTAAAAAATAAAATCCCCCAAATCAGACCTATTAGGGAAAGAAGGACCAAACATTTACTGCTTCTCTAATATTGCTAAGGAAAGCCAATTAACTAAACTGTTCACAAAAAAATGTTTGCAATTAAAAATTACTTCCTCTCTCCCCACACATATGGCACATTGCAAATCTTACTGTCAGATAGCACAACTGAAGCCAAAAGTTTATGAACACAGAAAATGATGGCATTTCTTCCAGTCTTTTTTTTGCTGAGATTAATTTTTTAGCAAGAGGTATTAAAAGGAGCGCAGGCTTAGTAATTCAAATACTTTTTGCAGATTTGGGTCAGTTCAGAATATTTTAGTAGAAAACCTGAAAAAAGACTGAAGTATTTCATTCTCACATGATTTAAAACAGAATTGATTTTTTAGTTCAAAGTTGTCGCTTTTAAAAGCGTTAATTCTAGCTTCTTATAACTTCAAAAGCAAAGTGGTGGGTGTGTGTTTGGTGTGTAATAAAATATTTTTCAACTTCTTGATCTAGGAAAAAATAATTGGGTTGGGGAGGGGAGTGTGTTTCAGTTCAATTGAAAACAATGGTCTCAAAATGCTGGAGCCTTCAAAACAATTCAGTACTTGCAGAGTAGTTAGTGTTTTGCAGTTTTAATTGTTACAATTAAGCAGGATCCTCAAGAACAATACCAAGATCAAAAGTCTGAAAAGGCTTTAAATCCATCTGTTTCAGGGCAAAAGGTTACACTGTATTTCTCCCCTGGAACAAACTGGTTCCTTTTTCTACCTTTTTGAAACAGCCTGAGTTCTAACCATGTTATTGGATAACGCGTTTAACCTGCAACCCCTTTCTTTTCCCTAGGCACAGATTCATAGTTCATCTCAGCTCCAAGACAGGAAAAAAACCTCATTCTTAGTGGAGAGAAACGCATTATCATTTAGAAAAAACCCTATCCTTCTGAATAAAGAAGAATCTGATATCTAGGGCTACTAGTAGCTGTATTATTTCAGATAGTATTTTTCGTAAGACTGTAAGCTTCATGCAGGTGTGCTCCAGAAGGCACAAGCATTTCTCAGCCTGTGACATTTTAACAAGTTCTAAATTGCTCAGCAGTATAACTTTCCTCCTTATGGTCAATGGCAGCAGAGTTGGGTGGCCCATGCCAGGGCTGGACTGTCTGCCTGGGCAGCCTGATTAGGGTTGCTCCTCTGAGGCACAGGTTGGATTGCCTCTAGGAGGCCGTAATTCACAAAAGAGGCACACCCATGGCAATCCAAGTATGGCACATTACACTCTGTCTTTTATATTCTGTCCTCAGTCTCAGTATTTTCGGTTGGGCAGATGAAGACTCCAGCTCTTTTCTACTAAGGGAATCACTGTTCACCCGCAAAAATCCTGCAATCCCACAAAAATGATAGAAGAGAGGAGGAAAAAAAATAAAATAAATTTTAAAAATCAAGCTTTCCCCTTGCTTTTTTTCCACCATTGCAAGGGTAACCTTTCAGATTGACAAGAGTTGAGAAACAGCCTGGTATGCTAGAAGATTAGTTACAGTTAAGCCACTGAATGACAGTGACCACATATACCTAATTAACTTCAGTATCCTCAAAGTAAGAATCATATCGAAAACTGTGAAACCAAACCCTAGGGCAGGGGACATTTTAAGAAAGAAATTAATTTTAAATCCCCTCAGGTCAGACACAAGGAAATTAGAGTCACTGAGTGAACACACACAATAAAGGAAAGAGGAAAGGAAGGAAAAAAGCAAAACAGGATCATTTAATTAAGAATTTTTGAAAGGTTACTGTATCTGAAAATGCATTTTCTTCCTGGAAATCTCACTCAAGTGACATCAGTCAAAAGACTATGAATCATAGCAGTTAAGAAGCAGCTAGGTGAAGAGCAGATAACACATGCAAACAGCAGAAATGTATTTCATTGCATCAGAAGACACACATCTGTGGGAGAACTGGCAGGTCTGCTGGGCTACCATGGAGTAAAGGGAGGATGATCTTTAAGGAAAGCCAAGTGATTTCTGTCCATCAGCTTATTTAAGCTCTCAGAACAGGAAAGATGTTAGGAAGTTTTAAAAACTGATCAGATGACTGTACAAAGCAATTTATGCACAGCATATAATTAATCAAGGGAATTCTCTGTCACAAGTATCACTGTAGCCAAGAGACAATAATAATAAAAAACCTAGCTTTCTGTACACAAAAGAAGATCCAGAGTCACGTAAGAAACAGCAGATAAAACAGATGCCTCTGGCCCTAAGTCACCCATTAAAAGATGCTATTGGAAACATCTCTCTCTTTAGAAAAGGAAGTAATTTCCCAATACATAATATTTTGGCCTTCCTTTACAACACCAGGGAGAGAAGAAGAGAATTAACAGTTCCTTGGGTTTTGTCCCAGTACGTCAACTTTCTATGTTGTAGTCTGCACACTAGCATACATTTTGCAAAATGAAAGAAGGAATTAGGATGCCTTCTCTTGTCTCTAAACTTTTTGCAGGAAGCACAGAAAGGCTGAAGGCTTTGTGATGATGCCTCTCAGAAGACTACTGTGCCCAGCGTATCTACACACGTATTTGTTTTTAAACTGGGCAGAGACACAAGTGACTGGTACATAAGAGGAAGGAGAATCCCCCTTCGTAGAAGCAGGGGGGCTTTTGCTCTCCTCCTGACTGCTGGAAGACATAGGATATTACTAATTTCCTCTACTCTTCAGACAAGGAAGCTGCCACTGTTCAGCTGATCCCTGATGTGAAACCTGGGAGAAGAAAAGTTATGTATCATCTGCTTAAGCTTTTAAGTTTGAAGAGGGTGAGCTTCTTCATCATGCAAGACTACAGGTTAGTAGGATACACTATGAATAAACACAGCAAAGCACTGTTAGTGGAGAAATAGCGCTACAAAGTAACTAAAAAGCATGAGACAGAAGACATGGGGATCAGTCTTCAGACAAGAAAAGCTCCCCTGAAGGCGAGTAAATGGTTTGTTATAACCCAGTGATAATCCATGGCCTACCAGCAAAAGCCATGATAAGAAACAGGATGCTGCTTTTAGTAGAAATTGCCTTGGATTAGACCAACTGTCAAGACTAAGAACTACAAAACAGCAAAATGATACCTTGGTGCTTCATCATATCCAGCGACAGATAAACAGTAAAGAAAAAGGAGTTAAAGCAAAGAACCAAATTGATCTGACTCATACAGTCACTGCTAGGAAATAAAAATTATCTGGCAGCCCTGTAAGCACATGTGTGATCAAGCTATTCAATCAACAGTCAGCTTTAAGATGCATTCATCCAGAATTCCAAGTGCTCCAGCTAATAATGGCTATCTGTTAACTCCATCCATGGCAGCAGAATGTATTCACATCTGCAAACAATTGCTCATATGAAGAAGCCTGGCTTTTCATATGAGGGAGCTTCCAGTTCATGTGAAACCTGCAGCACATCCATATGGACCAACCCAGGGCTTAAAAATGAAGATAGGTAAATTGACAATGGGGACTTGGACCAAAGGAGGAGATGTGATTGGTTTGTTTGGTTTCTTTTGTAGAAAAAGGAAATAATAGGATAATTATAGCCAGATGGTAAATTTATAACATTCTCCGAGCTGCAAAGGAAACTTAGTACAGGAAGAGTGCACCTATGGAAATACATGTGATTTAGCATATTGAATCACAGGGTTAAATAAGGTTAGGTTGCTAACGGAGATTCTCAAATGCACAATCAATATGAATTCAGCACACTGCCCAATGTGCTGTATAAACAGATGGATGGATGTACCATCAGTGCGTGCTCCTAAACCCCACTTCCATAACCTGAAAATAAAAATAGGAAAAGGCAGAAAAATCATGTAACAGACAAAAAAATACAGTATTTTAAACTGTTTGTTTGGGTTTTTTTTTTAATTCTTCTAGAACAGCACAGTACCCCACTTTCTGTTCGGCTCTTTTTCTCCTGCTTCATCCTTTTGGTTCATTACTTACAAAAAAATTTTCTCCAGTAAATAACGAGGAATATTCCCTTCTGTATATACACCTTGTGCATACATCTAAGAACTACAGCTTGAGTCTCTGCAGGTCAGTCTTCTTATTGCCCAAGAACCATTAGCCTTGGACATTGAATATTTCGATAAAAGAAGTCAAGTATATATAACTACTAGTAGAGTGCTCATTTTCCTATACAGAAGTCATGGAACTTAATTTTCCAGGTAGGTTCTTCAACAGAATCCCCAGTGAGACATCAGTTCATGTCAGCAAGAGCCACTTCTTTATATTTGCAAAATGTTTCCCCATAAAAGGAGCTCTGGGAAAACCTCAGAATACTGAATTTTTTCTTAGAAAGATGATATAGGCACAGTACTACTAAAGGACCTCCATCAGTTTTAGCTACTAGTGAGACATCAAAAGACACATTTCACAACCAGGCAGTAAATCTTTACTATCCTCCCACAGACAGGTCCCGTGCTTGCTACCAGTCTTCAGTTAGTCCCCATTCTATAGAAAAACTAAGGGCTGACCTTGCCAGCTGTAAATGCACAGAAGCTGGAGCTTGGAGGTTAGCTGAGTGATTTTTGTGCTGTATTTGAGATACTTAGGCTACTAGAGAGGGAGACACAGCCAGCCAGCCACAATGTACTACCTTATCACTATAGGTTGAATTGATCTAAGTGGCTCCCTAGAAACCATTTTTGACTTCTCAGAAACTTTAAATACCTCCCTATAAGGAGTCTTAAAAAAAAAAAAAGTGAGTGAAGCTACCCACAGAACATCCTGGAGACAAGAACCATTTGCATCATCACATTCGTCATACCATGAAGGCTTAAAACAGCAAGCTGGAATTAACCTGAGAAGAGACTGATATGAAGCTGTAGGTTCTAGGAAAGGGCATGAGGGAAATGAAAACCATTCTGGTCAGGGAGTAACTGGAGGGAGGAGATAGGAAGAGGCATACCCACATAATATAAAGGACACGGCTACTTCCCAGTGGCTGTAAAATCCATGTTTAGCACTTAAATCAATGGCCTTGTTTCCAACAGTAACTTGCAGCAGTTCCTAAAAATCTCAACGTTGAACTGCGTACAATTTAGTATCAAAAAAAGTAGGCACTTATTTCACTGCCTAAGTTTAGGCATCCAATTTCTAGAGCTTCTCATACCTATTTTAGGACATAGAAGAAACCTGAAACTTGGAACGTCTTCCCAGACCTGTATGCTACTGCTGGTG
The DNA here is from genome assembly GCA_026212715.1 of Elanus axillaris. Classification (NCBI taxonomy): domain Eukaryota; kingdom Metazoa; phylum Chordata; class Aves; order Accipitriformes; family Accipitridae; genus Elanus; species Elanus axillaris. The sequence goes on along the minus strand of JANZLQ010000079.1, from coordinate 63,595,623 downwards.
CCACAGAGGAAATACATATTTCTTCCTGGGATATTTTTTTCCTTTCCTCCATCAACAGTAATTCACAATATAAAATAAGAAACTTGGAGATAAATGCCAACTTCTCAGCTGTGACAAATTCAGACAATACTCCAAATTTAAATGTCCTAGGTTTTATTTAAAAAAAACAAAACTAAAATGGAAATCTGGATCAGCTCTTCCCTGGAGTTCAGACAGTGTACAAATGCAGGGGTGGGGCTCATCTGAAATTAGCATGTGAAAAGCTATTTTTATAAGCATAGCAGCAGCCTAGATAACACCGCTAACAACTCACTTAGCTATTAGCTCTGTTTAAAAACAGATGGATGATTACTAATTATGCACAGTAAAACCACATACAGCACCCTGAAAGGTTAATATCCAGAGGGTATGTCCTTGACAGCTTTAAAGACTACTTGATGAAATGTTTCTACACTGAACAAATTATTTTTCCTGTACAATTTTTCTTTTGCCATATAAATGCATAACACAAAGGAACTGTGTTGACAAAATTCCTCTGTTTATTGACAAAATGAAGAGCTAAGACAAAAGTCACCCCACCCCCAATTCTGCTCTGCCAAGCTGTAGCAGTCCTGATCTACAGGCAAGTTTATTTTGCATGCCTATTCATGCCCTGACTCCACAAACATTGTGAAATTAGCTTCTGAAATGTACTTAATGCAGCAAAGGAAATCCCCTAAAGCTCAGCCAAATTTCTGACAACATAAGGCCAGTTAAGCAAAGTGCGCCAAGCTCTTGTCAAGGGGTAGACTTCTTACCTTGGGTAAGCATTTCCAAAAAACTGTCTTAACAGCTGAACTCGTGCCAGATAGCCCAACAGTGGGTATACAGTCATCATCTGGAACAGCAGGAATATTCTTGCAACAAATGACATGATGTCATCACTGGGAAAGTTATCTAGAAAATTCTAAACATAGGAATAATGTTTACACTTATCAATGGTGGCTTGGTAACATGTATCTGCTGATTTTTAATAGCTGTGTACAACAAAGAAAGGGTTAAAAGCCAAGCAACTAAAATTGCTAAATTAACTCCATAACATGAAATACCCTCTCCCTCTTTCATAATTGCCTTGCCACCAAATACAAACTGATTTTATAATATTACAGGGCTGATGTCAGCTTTCACGTTAGCATTAAAGATGGAATTGTTTTCTAATCTTCTGAACATCCTCAAATAATCAAGGATGTGGAAGGGCCACCTGATTTTTTAGGCATTTATGATTCATATGCTCCTATTACCTATCATACAATATCTAGATATTAAAAAGTTACTTAATCAGTAAAACTGCATCATATACAATTGATGAAGGGATCACATACTACACATGGGAACATCTGAAAAAGTACTATAAGACTTAAGGATCATGGAAATATACAAACGGCTTCAAAAGTACTTAGGATAACTACAGAAAATAAATGGGAAGAAAATCACTTGTCATTTATTATTTAACAGGTATTTCACCCCATGGAATTATTTTAAATGGTTCCAAAAAAATCACTTCACGGTTAAACAATGGCACCAGTTCTCACTAAGCTACAGTCAGAGGAAGCCTTTAAATGCTGCTTTATTGCTAAATATTATGCAAGAGACATGGAACAGATGGCATAAAATGGATCACCAATTGCTAACTCCTATCTTTGAAGTAATTCAGGGTGTGGGAATCAGCCTTACCTATAAGCAGGTAAGAGTTTAACAGCCTTCACAAGGTGTTTCATGTGGTGCTATTATCTGAAGAACACTGCTGGCAAGGCTCACTAAAGTAAAGTGTTACGACTCCAAACCTACCCACAGTGAGGAGTCCTATCTAAATAAGCTTCTTTTTCAGGAGTACCTGAAACCAGTCCCAATGAGTGGGACCAGTCACTGCACACACAACTGAACATAAACAGAATACTTTTCAGGATTAAAGAAGCTAAAAAATTAAAGACTCAACTGCTCACTTCTTCATTTTGGCCCTTTCTTCATCACTTTCATAGAGTATTTATTAAATGTTTGTTTCTTACAGAACCACTGGCAACCAGACATGAATATAAATGAGATAACACAAGCATTACTCATCTGCTTGTGGTAGTGCCCATGAGGCATTAGCCAACTGACTGGAGTCAAGGACAGATGTGTCTGCCAGGGTGAGTCACGAAGCAAGAAGCAGTAGCAGTTCTTTTTTTAATAAAAGTTTATTAAAAGACCAAGGACAAATATATACTGCAGTGAAGTATCTCACCTGTTCAATACATTCTTTGGATAGCGGTGGAGAAGGAAAAGATGCAAAAATTATCACTCCAACATACATATATGTTAATCCCACCAGGAAGTATGCAATAGAGAGGTCTCTCACCTGAAGAAAAATAAAATCTCATTTTGGCCAGCACTGACACAACAAAACAAGCAAAATAAAAACCCGATGAGAAGATTTCTATTGCATTTATTGGTTACTTTTGTATTTACTACTGGTTTATATTTATTACTATTACTTTTACATTTTTACTTTTACTTCCTATTATTTGAATGGGGACTTCAAATCTGGTCCTGGATCAGATCAGAAAGCTGCAAGAAGATACCTCAAAGTGGAGTTAGACAAGTATTATGTACCTATCTACATAAAGAAAAGGCACCAAGACAGAGAGCCCATCAATACCATACGTTAGTCAGGACTAAAAGGACTAAAAGCTTGCATTTTAAGACATCTACTGCAAGTATAATGTAAAGAAGCTGCTTTGAAACCCAAGAGGATGATCCATACACACTGGCTCCAAATCAGAAACTAATATGTCAGGCTTCTGTATGAATGGTGTGATGATACAAGACATAGCTAATACACCGTTAAACAAAAATTACAAATTAAGCAGAAAGGCATAGTTAGGCACAGAGATATACATGCCCCTTAGCTTTAGCATTGTATTTTTAATGACTCTTTCACTTAAAATTGCCTACCCACTTTATTACTGAATTTCTATAAATACCCCAGGTAAGTGCACTAAATAATAGTCAAAGATTTTTAGGAAAGAGTACTGAAGCTAGGGTCATAAATCCATATTTAACTTTACTACATATACCTAAATATGGATTTAAACTTTAACTTCAGTCTTCACTTCTGAAAATTTTGACCGTATTTATGAAGTATCTAATATATAAAAAGATTGTCAACTACACAAAAATAATTAAAAGATTTTAGCAACATGTAATATTGTAAAACAAGCTGCAAATCTACTCAGGCACTTTATGAAATTGCAGAATCCACATATACATCAGAGTGACCTCATAGCAATGTACTTAGTGGGTTACTCTTCTACGTCAATTCTTTTTTTTGGAAATAAAGTAGGAGACCATTTGTTTCTAGTTACTAAGTATATTCTGTATAAGCTTATGCTACACTACGAAAGACTCATTACCTTATAGCAAACTGTTTGTTCAGCTGCTGCTAATAATCAGCTTCTTAAAGGATTACTAGTAATGCTTCAATACATGACCCTATTTTCCTGTGACTGAGAAACAAGTCTTAGTAGCTCAGGCACAGCACCAAATGATCAGGACTATATGGCTTCCAGATCAGGGTCATAATTACGGCCTCCAGCCAGCTCACTGAGCTTGCTTACATCTGTACATGGAAATACTTCCCCAAGTGTTTCTTCACACTATCTCCTTGACATAAGCAGCATATCCTATATCTTTCTGGGGTCTTCTGAGGGCTAGCTCATCCCTGAGGAAAGTATAAAATGCTAGGTTACAAGTTTTCAAGAAAAGTTCAGAAGAAAGCCAGTTTTTAGTGACAGAACTGAATCTCCCAGCCATTTTGCCAGTGCTTTTGGGGAGAAGATTGATGCCTTTTTCTTCATCAGCCTGCAAAAGGCTAATGATAGTTCTCATTAGACAACAATACACTGTTAACATATACCCCAGGTTGGCCCTCATGCCCCCAGCAGCTGCACACTTCCAGCTGCAATCTCTTCCTCCTGCTGATCAGTTACATGCAGCTGGAATATGCTTCTCTAGTCTTCACTCTTCTTGCACTGGTCACTCACTAAGGACTACCAACCTCCATCAGAGGTTGAGCAATAGTGTCTTCATTATTCTCAGAATTTCTCCTCAGTGACATGAGAAGCAGTACAGTTTTTATACAAGAGCTACATCATCAAAAGCACCAATGCTTATCCTAAAAAGTAATTTTAAGAATACTAAATTTAGGCATCTAGATTTCTTGTAGGTATTTATGAGTAAATTCTGTTAACTGCAGGAGCAAAAGATTGATCAGGGTAAGGTGGTTTTGCAGAGAGTCACAGACTCTTATCTCTTGAAGACCATTTTTCAAAATGCACCCAAGACCTTAAGGCACATCATCTGACAAAACCTGTTTTCACTTTAAATTGGGCAAGCAATCTGAAATGAAATTCTTACTACTTCCTTTGGACTACACTTGATTAAGGGTACACAGCTGGTGTGCTATTACCTCCAGTTATACTAACCAGTTCATATTCCTATGGTTATTACCAGTTCATGTTCCTATGGTTATTAAGGGTGTATGCTTTAATCTGTACTGAAACTAAGTGCTGGGGTAATTTTGATAATGCATTTTATAGCATGTAACACGATAGATCCTTGTCTTCAGGTGCTGTCACCATGCAAAGAATACTCAGGTTTTGATTTCCATAAGCAACAAGAAAAGAAATAGACAACTTGAAAACTTTAATTTCTTTTTGCTCAAACATCTCTCAGCTCCCTTGCATACACCTGCTTCTGTATATAATATGATTATCTTTGTACAAGAGTGTATGTTTTTGTATGTAACAGGAACATCTTTTGATTACTGTTCATTACTCTTCAGGAGACCTGAGTTCACTCTGTAAAGACCTTGACTATAAATACTGTTTAGACAGCATAATTCCAGATAAAACCAGAGGACACATGGAGAGATAAAAGGATTAATTTTAAGTAACAGAGCAATAATCGCATTTGACTATTTTAAATTTGATACCAAGACATTTATATTCAGAATGGACATCACTGTGGTGGAAGCTGCCTAAGCATAAAGAATACAGCAGTTCTTACACCTAGAATTTATAATGTAAGATTCAAATGTAGAAAAAACGGGTGAAAGGAGGAAGTATTTGGGGGATCACAGTGGAAGGGAAGTATCAAAGTCAACATGCAGGTCACAGTCTGTAAGGATCATGGCTTGCCACCTGCCAAGCCCTTGTCAAGTACACCTTGAACTAACAGGCAGATTTTGAGGCGGAGCTTGGAGAACATACATTAGCTGCAGTTAACTGCTGACCAGGAGCTTTTCTGATCAGATGCACAGAATGAAGTGTTACAAATGCCTCTGGAAGAACAGAAAATTGAGTGACTGAGGCTGGCAGAAGCAGCAGAATGAAGGCAGAAATCAGACTCCTAATAAAAGGACGAGTCTGATAAATTGGGTGGAGTTAACAAAGAAAAGTCTGAAAGTACAAGACATTATATCACACATATAGACTAGTATCAAGGTGCAGGCTGCACCTGCAGCACAGGACTGGATGCAGCACAGTGAAGGCTCTGTGGCCCTACATATATTTCCTACCTATGTGACAGTGAAAAGAACAGGCAACTTTCAGGTCTTGTTTCCCCTGCTGCATGACACGGAGAAAATAGTTAATTTTTTCCTCAGTACCACAGTGAAAGCTAGTTTGTAGAGTTGCTTCTTGGATGGAAAGCCCGTATCAGTGCTTAGTAACTATTACCACATTAGAAGAAGTACCTTTTGATCACCCCATTTCAGACTGGTCACATCTCAAAAGAGAGATGCTGTCTCTGTAATATCTCAACAGGACTCTGATCCATATCATAAAAACAGACTTCACTTGTTCAAGCACCAAGGGCAAGTGATAACATTTAACAGGATGACAAAAAAAGTACTTCACCAAAATGCATAATGCTGTGCTTAATTTTGGCTGGAAAGAGAAACCAATGGTAGGGCAGCAACAATGGAAGCTCACTCTGTTTACATGGAATAAACAGTGTTTCAATATTGCAGAAATAAGAACCATGCACAGCTTCATAACCTTCTGCAGCTACCACCTGGACAAAACCATCTCCGCACTCCCAGCCTTTCCCCCAGGTAGGTCCACAAACAATTGTTAGGAGACAACACTAGCCACCTACATGCCTGTAGATCATGCTCTGGGCTTGTGCAGCATCTGTACAGTTGCTCAGGGAACCAGATAACAGATGTGAATGAAAAAAAAACCCCAAACATACAAAACCCCCAACAAATCACCTTTTTGTGGGTGGGTTATTTTTCTATGCAATCAGTTTCCAAACCATCTGGTTGTGCAGTGCACAAAAATTTACACAAATAAATACAAGGGGACAGCAGTGGGAGATGGTAACAGGGGAACTCAACTTCGAACTGAAGACTCAGAACCCTGCTCAGAGGGCTTCTCCAGACTGTGCTGCTGACATTTGGCTTACTCCAGTGCACAGCTCTTCTCACACCCACACTGCTGTACTGAAATAGCAGCCAAAGGAATCCTTCCCTTATGTGTGTTTTAGCTTTGGGCAGTGATACACGCCTGTGACCAGAATGGAAGCTGCTATTGTTTTGGATTTCTGACTCCATAAAAGGAATGTTATTGTTTCTCTTAGTTTTTTCCACCTCCCCGAAGAGATGTTCTTATGACCACTAATTTCAGCAAGTTTTGTTCAAAACTAAAACAGTACTTTTTCAGCTTGCCAAAATCTGTGCCTTGTCACAGAACTCTGATGGAAGTGACACGTTAACAGGTCGATCCATAAAACAGTGGAGTCTCCACTCCCCATGAGATACAGATATAAGAAAGCATCTTGTTGATGTAAATACCCTCAACACAATGACTTTTGACTGAAGTTGAGATCCCTATACATATGCAAACCTCCCACTTAGTCCAGCAGCTTAGTGAAATAATCACAAAACAGTTATCTCTTCAAGAGCATCAGTGCTCATTAACATTTGCAAAGCAGTTTGAGTCCTGGGTGAAAGGCTCCCGTAGAGCTACAAACCAGGATGGAAATCTCTAGCCAAATAAAACTCCTGGAGGAACTATGCACAGATTTGGTTTCCCATTACAAACCTTTCCTGCCATACTTAAAGGTGCTCCTTCCATGCAATCTGAAAACTATTCCGGAATGACAGAGTCTTCTAAGTCTTGTTGAGGGCTTGGGATCTATGCTAGGGCTGACTTGGAAATTCAACTTAAGCTCCAAGGAGGGCATTCAGAAAAGCTGATTCAAATGCAGGCAGTTAATTTCTTCCTCCTTAACACAGGAAAAGCAAGCTGGAAAAGATTCCAGGTGCTGCTCTTTGCAGCTGATTGCTTGCTCTGATGTAAATGGAGGGGGAAAACCCACACAGGTAAAGTCTTGAAGGTGGCACGGAGGCATTAGGCCTCTTCTGCATACAGAGCTCATTGATGGGGTGACCGTGCCTATAGAACTTAAATCGTGCCCTTTTCCACATTGTAAGATTTTCTTAAGAAACCTGAGAAGTTTACTTAGTTTTCTTTATCCAGAGCTCCACTAACCACCTCTTTAGTTGTTAAACTCTTTTCAGAAATGCCCATAAACCCCAAGAAGCTTTCCTGGAGGAGAATTGATGACTCCTTTATAGAGGTGATCATTCACAAGCTGGCCTTAGTTCACAGACACAGAAAAGTAACTATGCAAATTATTAAACCAAAAGGTCATCTCACTGCATCGGCACATAATCTGTACTTCAGCTCTGACTAATCAGATCAGATATATTTTATCTGATGTGCTGTGTAGGCAACTGGCTCTAGGTGTCCTTGCTGGAGCAGAGGAGTTGGACAAGATGACATTCTGTGATTCCGTACCAGTTTTTCATACTGCTAATATATAAAAATCTTTGTACGTTATTGCAGTTACCTTTACAGCTAAGATTTTAATGAAGCTGGACAAGAATCTTGGAAAACAGGGAGGAAAAAAATTAAATAATAAAAATAATTACACTAAAAATGTACTCTAGGACTCTAACTCTGCAACATATTTACTCCATTTGTATTTTATAATGGAAAGAGATTAAGAAAGAATGCTGTTCCATCTTCATGAGCAGTACATAACTTTTTCAAGGGCAAAGGACCAGCCCAAGGGCTACATATCACAAAGGTTCCCAATCCAGGCTTCAACTTTGAGGACTTCTTAAATAAGGTCAGATTTCCCTATGAACCCTGATTTGGATTGTGACACAAAACTACTGAAGCAACTCTGAGAAAAGATACTACCTAGACTCCAAAATTATTGTTCAGGATTCTGCTAAAATCAGTCCCATGCCCAATATTCTCCAGCATTTTTCATTCTAAAATTAGTCAGTTTTTCTAGAGTCTTAGAACACTGTCAAGCCTTCTGCCTCTTGTGTGTAATTTGGCCATTTAATACCAGCCTGACCACAAATAAGTTTGGGATGCTCCTCAAGGCTTTCATTTGAATAAATCTGTAATGCATCTGTTACTTTGTTGGTAGCCAGTGAGAAGTACATGTAACTGGTCTCTTATCAGATCAGAAGAGCAAGTTACATTTTCTGAAGCTATTACAGTCCATGGATCAATTTCAAGAGAAACAGACAGGAGAAAAATAGCATCACCTAGCAATCTAGATATAAATCAGCATGGTCTTGTGAAATTACTTACGTTGTTTTCTTGATTCCTGTTATTTTGAAGAAGTGTGATGACACAGTTGTGGATGAAGAAGGCGAGTGTCAGAACCCCTGTGAGCTGAGGGAACAGAATTCTAAACTCTATGGGAGGAAAAAAAGTGTTAATAACTTACTTCTTTGAAACAAACAATACCAAAATGCAGAGCACATACAGTGCTATGGAGCCTCTTGGCAGAAATATGAACCTCTACATTGAAATGAGACAATCTATCTTATCTTTGACCATAGCTAATGCAGATATTTAATCAGAAGTACAAAGTGTGTGAAGAGAGGGGTTGCTATATAACCCACTCTCTAGTAAAGTTTCTTCAGAGATCCCAACCATCAAATATTACTAGCTTAATCTAGGATTGACACATAAAAGCTTTTCTGCTTCTCAACACTTTAACTGGAAGGCGTTTTTGAGGCAGGAATTGATTGCAGTGAGGCTGTGTATCTATTGGTCCCTGAACAGGGAGATGTGGGGAAGGAATCATTTGCTCTGTGAGCATCTTTTGTTGTTATGAAGTCACACTACCAGAGGAAAAAATGACATCTGTAGCTGTTGAAGAGGTTCTGCCTACAAACCGGGGCATAAAAAAAGGCAGAGCCACTTCCTGTCTCATCACACACCTTACAGTATCTATGAAAAATTTATATTTTTTTTGTCTCCATGGGAATAGCAGTGCTCTGCTTCTTTTAATACTTGAAGGATTATGTTAATAAGATTGTGTTTCTGGAAGTGCTACAACTGGTTTAGGAATTCATCAAAGTGTAACATCATTAAAGCACCATCTTTGTTGGTATTATATAATGATATATGTAATCTTTAGAGTGTTAACAGCAATTAGAGATCCCTGAGCTAGCTCAGCTTCTGGAAAACATCCAGCAATACAGCAAAACACTCATGAGAGGCTAACAAACCCTTACAGATCAAACCACATAGAGCTCCACACAAACATACTTAAAACAGGTTTCTCTAAAGTGCTATGAAGTCAGCAAGGTAAACACACCCTGGGCAATTAATGAAGGGCTCATCCAGGTTGAGAGAATATGCCTTCCCTAGGGCTGGATTCACTATATCTTCAATACCCAATTAGCATGATGCGCTACTGATAGAATTGAGAGTGCAAGCAACTTTTGGGCTTGTTTTCCATTCGCTACTTTAATCTCAGTAATAAAAATAAAACTGACAGATTCAGAATCTCTTTCAATACTGCATTTCCCCCATCACTAAAACAATCAGTAGTAGCTGGATTTCTATGCATTAACTACATACTTTGCCTATCTCCAAGCAGTACTAGTTGCATTGCCAAAGTAATCAAACTACTAGTTGCTCCACTTCTTAGTGACCCACAGCACACGTGTTGTGCTATAACTCATTTTACACTAGGACTGCTTAATAGATCTTGGACTTGAACCTGAAGATAATTAAACCCTGATTTTTAAGACTTAGGCTGGTTTCCAGTTTATATGGGCATTTTAGTGAACCATAGTTTGTGCAAATTTCCTCCTGCACTCTCAGGAACAAGCCTGCAGATATGAGGCCATGTGAGCATTTGAAGATTGTCTGCAGAGGTAGTTCAGGTTAAGACCATGTTTCCATGCTGTCAACGGAGCAAGACCAAACATTGTCATCTATCTATGGACGGAGCAGCACATGCTTGAGTACCATATCTACTTACAGACAGCTTTGAGAATAATGCCATACAAAATAAATTAGGTCATTAGTGCAGATGCTAATCATTCAGTGCTTTGAAAACTGGAGACAAAAGTAGTTTGTTAGTCCAAAAATTCTGCCTAAAAGTAAATGCAGTGATGGAGGAAAATAGATAGCATAGATGGCTCTGTTTCAGAACTACCTACATCCATCTGTAAGTTTGTACTTATGCTGTATGCTTATGTAGTCAAGAGGATTCTTAGGGAATCACAATGATAATCCAGTTCATCCTCAAAGCATCTGCTTTGGTCTTGCACACAGTCATAGTCAGCAACAATTGCCTGGCTTTGAACACTCAGCCAGAAAGAACATTGAAGAAACTGTTTTACATAGCCTTTCACTTGTTTCTTGTCATTCAGATCTTGAAATAGGGTTCTGAATGCTTGGCTGAGATGAAGGAGGGATGACCTTCAGCAGTTATGGAAAAACGAACAAATGGATTTGATGATAGCTAGGGGCTGGGAGGTGGAGAATGGGAATACTGGTAGAGAATTTTGAGCAAACCTCTTTGCCAAACATATGTGGAATACACTAGCTAAGCTCTTTATTCTGCTTATTATTGTACCAGATCCATTTCAGTTCAATTAGCGAGCTGAATCAACCCAAAGAGAGTGGTAGAAGACAACAAAGAATAAGTAGCTACAAGACCACTGCATCTATGTGAACCTAAATCAGCTGAATTTTTTATCAGTAACTTTACTCAATTAACTACTATCTGCCCACCACAGAAAAAGATCACATTCGAGACCATCTAAAGAACCCAAAGGTACACAAGTCCACGGGACCTAATGAAATCTATCTGCAGGTCCTGAGGAAACTGGCAGACGAAGTGGGTAAGCCACTATCCATAATATCTGAGAAGTTGTGGCAGTCTGGGGTAGTTCCCACTGACTGGAAAAGGGGAAACTTAACCCCTGTTTTTAAAAAGGGGAAAAAGGAAGATGAGGGGAACTACAGGCCAATCAGTCTCATCTCTCTGCCTGGCAACATCATGGATCGGATCCTCTTGGAAACTATGCTAGGGCACATGGAAAATAAGGAGATGATTGGTGACAATCAACATGGCTTCACTAAGGACAAATTGTGCCTGATAAAACTGGTGGCCTTCTGTAATGGGGTGGTTACAGCATTTGTGGATGAGGGAAGAGCAACAGATGTCACCTTCTTGGACTTGTATAAAGCATTTGACACTGTCCTGCATGACATCCTTATCTCTAAATTGGAAAGACATGGATTTGAAGGACAGACCACTTGGTGGACAAGGAAATGGGTGGGTGGTTGCACACAAAAAGTTGTGGTCAACGGCTCGATATCTGAGTGGAGACCAGTGATAAGTGGCATTCCTCAGGAGTCAGTATTGGGACCAGCACTGTTTAACATCTGTGTTGGCCACACAGACAGTGGGATTGAGTGTACCTCAGCAAGTCTGCTGATGACACCAAGCTGTGTGGTGCCGTCAGCACACTGGAGGGAAGGGATGCCATCCAGAGGGACCTTGACAGGCTTGAGAGGTGGCCTGTGTGAACCTCATGGAGTTAGTTCAACAAGGCCAAGTGCAAGGTCCTGCATATGGGTCAGGGCAATCCCAAGCACAATTACAGGCTGGGTGATGCGTGGATTGAGAGCAGTGCTGCAAAGAAGGAGTTGGGGGTATTAGTGGATGAAAAACTGAGTATGAGCCAGCAATGTGCACTCACAGCCCAGAAAGCCAACTGCATTCTGAGCTGCACTAAAAGAAGTGTAACCAGCAGGTCAAGGGAGGTGAGTCTGCCCTTCTACTCTGCTCTCCTGAGACCCCACCTGGAGTACTGTGTTCAGTCTTGAGGCCCCCAACATAAGAAAGACATGGACGTGCACACGCGGATCCAGAGGAGGGCCATGAAGGTGATCAGGGGCTGGAGCACCTCCCTTATAAGGACAGGCTGAGGGACTTGAGCGTTTTTAGCCTGGAGAAGGCTCCTGGGAGACCTTACAGCAACCCTCCAGTACTTAATGGGGGCTTACAGGAAAGATGAGAAGGGACTCCCTAACAGGGAGTGTAGTGATAGGACAAGGAGTAACAGTTTTAAACTGAAAGAGGGTAGATTTATATTAGATGTAAGGAAGAAATTCTTTACTGTGAGGATGATGGGACACTTGAACTGGTTGCCCAGAGAACTTGTGGATGCCCCCTCCCTGGAAGTGTTCAAGGCCAGGCTGGAGAGGGCTCTGAGCAACCTGGTCTAGTGGAAGGTGACCCTGCCCATGGCAGAGGGGCTGGAACGAGATGATCTTTAAGGTCCCTTCCAACCCAAACCATTTTATGATTCTGTTCTGTGATTCTGTGAAAATTATGGACTAAAACCTGAGATAGATTGGGAAGTACATGAAAATTATTCTCATAAATTATAGTGAATGAGCTATTTCATTTAAGCAAGACAGTGTGTGGAGAACTTACAGCACCTTAACCAGTCTGTCTACAGTTTGTCATTTGTAACTGCTACTGAAATAGTCATGATCTGAAAATGGTGCAGTTAGAACTTATGTAATACAGGTGAAAAAGGACTATGGCAAGCTCCCTGTGAGATAATATACATTGGAGATACTTCTGATGGGCACTCCTCCTCTTCTCCACAGTGCTGATACTGTCTCCTAATTAAGGAACATCACTGGGAAAGGGATTGACGCTTTGTCACAAGGGATTCTTCCTGAGCCTCCACGACATGCAACATCAGAAGCATTTCCTCACTTACGTCACAGTGGTGTCAAAAGGCAAATGAGAAAGTCATTCATGAATTGCTTTAAAAAATCTTAAACCCATCATATACATGTTTCATTACTACATTTTAACTATCTTACCTGGTACAAAAAAATCATTCTCTGTAAACCAGTTGTATTCTAAGTGGATTCCCAGATGAGCAGCCTTAACAGTAACCAGAAAAACTAAGTAGACAACTGAAACTGTACCTAGAAAAGACAAGAGCCAAACGAACACCATGAGGCAGTAGAAAGTATTTGTGCTCTGTTTTATTCTGGCTCCATTCAACTAGTTACCGGTAGCCCAAACACTTGGGGTAGGTATTCATTCTTAAAAATACAAGTTAGGTCTAAATTTTCTTTTTCTTTATTTCATAGGTCAGAGAGAAAGACTAATGCATTTCCATTCAATGGAAGCTTTCAGCATGTTTAATGTTCTCCAGACACTGCACTAGTGACAGTGGAAGAAGGACCCTGTGATCCCTGGTGCTGGGCAGGTAGGGAGAGCTCTAGGGAGTAACTGATTGGTTCCAGCTTCAGCTGCCAGGATTTTCATCTAACATGAGACCAAGTCAGCCACAGTACTGCAGCATTACAACATCCATTCAGTCACTGACTTTTTGAACCAAATGGCCCAATGAAATATGAATGTTTACTGCAATTGTGAACTTTACACTGTGAGCTAGAAACTGATAATGGCATTTGATTGCTACCAATTTAAACTTTGTCTTTATCATAACCATGGATAACCTTGATCATAACACTGGGTTTGCATTCGATCTCATTGGTTCAGAGGCATCCAGTAATACTCTGCACAGCTAGAGGCCTACAAGTAAGATCACAGATGGGTATAAATGCCTTCCTGGGTCTGCATGTGGGATGGAAAGCATATGATCTCTGCTCCTGCCATTCAAAAGAGCTAAGGACAGAATAAGTAGTACCTAAAAACTGAAGGAAACTGTGCAACAGTAATTAAGGCCACTGCAATGCAGCATCCCAGCCAACAATACTGCTAGTCACCAGAGAACAGGCTATAAGTAAGTAAAAACAAAGAAACAGCATTTTTACAGTTTAGAATACAGATTCAGGTAAGACAATTTCTTTCTAGGAACATCTCCAAGGTTAAAAAATAAACTGAAGAAATTATCATTTGACTACACAGAGCATAGTCAAAGAATCAGGAAGATAAAAGGTTCTGTACTTGCGGATCACTTTAACAGCTAAAATATTCTGTAGTTTCCTAATGATTTAGGTTCCAGTAAATGTAAAGATAAGTAAAACTCCTCTATTAAGATTCACTTCAGCATCTCAAAAATTGTCTTCCATTTTTTCTGGTCCTATAAATGTCAAGGTTTAAAAAAACCAAAGGCAACTTTGAACAGCTTCTGAATTACACAATAATCTACTGAAGTTATGAGAAATTTCATATTTTAATATTCAGGCTCTCAAATAAAAGAACAGTTGCTCATGATGATGTGCTGCTTTTAAAAAAAGATACAAGTATGGCTAGACTTCACTGATAAGATATTGTCTTATTCCTAATGTTGTACCTAGTCTACGTAAAAAAACTTTTCACACAGAGGCACTGTCACTTACCCAAGTTCCTGTGTGGCATTTTCATTTAGTAGTTCCAGCAACAGCAGATCCAAGCTCTAATTAAGTGTCACAGTGGAACACAGGACAAACTAGACCCTCAATTCCCTGCCCTCTACCTCCTTTACAATACATCTCCATCTTTTTTCAATCCATTCTGTGATCCCAATCCCCTTTCCCTTTCTGTTCATCATGGGCTTCAATGCTATGCCCTCAGGCCTCTCCTACTCCATAAGTGAGTGACCAACTCCACCCATAATCCATGTGCTTTATCCACTTTACCAATCCTACCTGCCCCAGTCTATCTCAAGACATGGAAGCAAGGAGGAGTCACAATTTTTGTCCTTGTAGCACAGAACAGGCATGGGTACTGGGAGCTAGGGCAAAGCACAGCAGCAGGTTATGCTGACTGATGTTGTGATTAATTAATCAACTGATTGGTAGCAAATGACTTCAGGTCAGAAGCAATTAATCTTTGGAGGTAATTGCCTGTGTTGAATGTTTACCAGATGAGGAAGGGTACGCCTGACTGTTTGTGCCAACACAGTAGGCATCAAATGCTGTGTAGTAGTAGTATGTGTACCACAGTCTGGAAAAATCTGTTGTAAATACAGTAGAACTTGTTTTACAGGATTATCAGTGAGCAAAAGAAAAAAAAAAACTTAGAATCATAGCCAGGCAGCTTTCCAGCCACTCTTCCAGTAGTTTGCCGGCAGCTGATACTGTGCCTCAGGCTAGTTCACTGCTTGGTTTATTAATCACTCAGGCTTTCTACCCTGTTTTTCTTGACTCTTACTTACAGTTAGTAAGGAGTTTCAACAAGGCCAAGTGCCAGGTCCTGCACTTGGTTCACGTCAACCCCATGCAGTGCTACAGGCTTGGGGAAGAGTCGCTGGAAAGCTGCCCGGCAGAAAAGGACCTGGGGGTGCTGGTCGACAGCCGGCTGGATATGAGCCAGCAGTGTGCCCAGGTGGCCAAGAAGGCCAACGGCATCCTGGCCTGTATCAGAAA
>JANZLQ010000079.1:63557483-63579101 GCA_026212715.1 Elanus axillaris | reverse complement strand
GCATGCCCAAAGGAGGGCAACAAAGCTAGTGAAGGGTCTAGAGCACAAGTCTAACATGAGGAGCGGCTGAGGGAATGCGGGTTGTTTAGTTTAGAGAAAAGGAGGCTGAGGGGGGACCTTATCACTCTCTACAACTACCTGAAAGGAGGTTGTAGTGAGGTGGGGGCTGGTCTCTTCTGTCTCGTGGCTGGTGATAGGATGAGAGGTAATGGCCTCAAGTTGCAGCAGGGGAGGGTCAGATTGGACACTAGGAAAAATTTCTTTACTGAGAGGGTTGTCAGGTATTGGAACAGGCTGCCCAGGGAGTGGTAGAGTCACCATCCATGGAGGTATTTAAAAGATGTGTAGATATGGTAGTTAGGGACATGGTTTAGTGGTGGACTTGGCAGTGTTATGTTAATGGTTGGACTGGATGATCTTAAATGTCTTTTCCAACCTGAATAATTGTATTCTATGACTCTACTTATTGGAGTTATTGGAGTTACTTTCACTGTCTTCTACACATTTTAGCCACAATGAACCAATGCTATTAAAGTATTTGTTACCTACCCAGGACATTAAACTTTGCAAAGAAGGATGGAGACTTCAGATTTAGCAGGGGTAGAAGAACAGCAATCAGGTAAAATGGTACTGTTTGTGATTTGTTCCACCACTCCTCGAAGAGTTCAAAACCAGTATTGTTGCCAGAAGTAAAGACCACACTCTTGTTCTGCGGTGGGTGACTGCTAGCAGCACTTGGACAAATGACTGGAAGAAAGGAAAAGAAATATCCCCAGGTAAAAAGGGTTTTACTTGCATAGAATCTTCACAGCCAAGATACCATAATTTCTGGAGTGTTCTACCTATGGGGAATAGGACCACTCAAAAGCAATGTTTGAGAACTCAGTTCCTAACTTCTATTTGGTTTTTTATCAGGAGTTCAGTGCTAAGGTTTCATTGCTAGGCACTTTGCACTCTAAGCTGACAAGTGTTATGTTTTTTTCAGCCAAGCACAACAAAGATGCTGTTTGTCTGACACCTGAGCTAGGGCATAGGATCAGCCTTCAAGGTCACACAGCTCTAACTAGGTGTGTTCAGTGCCTACATGCACCTGCTGGAATCAAGTCATAGGAATACACCTCTGCATCTGGCTGCGTATTTAGCATTGTAATCTGTCCCTGCACACTTCAGTAAGATCATATGAACCAAGATGCAAGTGTACCTGTGTACAGAAGAGCCTGTATTACTGTACATTGCTCTGGGAACACAAAAAATAAGGATGACAAGAAAGCTACTAGAACAATTGGCAGGTCTAAAACTCATGTACTGAACAAAATCATCCTGTCATCTTGGTGCCGTGCCAGGTGCTAGTACAACACTGCTAAACAACAAAATGGAAGCAATTTAAGATATGCACCCATAACACTGACAAAAGGGAATGTCACACTCCTGTTAGATGGTGGCTGATCAACAGCAGCACCTGAACAAGTGACTGGAACAAAAAACAACCAACCAAAAAGATCCATTGATAAAAATGTGTTTATTTGATTTTTGTTAATATCAGCATTTCTTTCTAACACATGCCTACAAAATTATGTGTTGAACCTGTCTTATTGTTCTTATAATGTCTTATTTTAAATTTTGGGATCCTGCAATACTTGATAGCCTCCCTCCTATGTTGGCTGCATGCAAAAAGGCAAAGGTGTAAAAAGCGTTCTGTCAAATTTCTTGAGAGACCATTATGTTACTTCTAGTTTTCTCACTTGCTTTCTCTCCATTGCTTAGAAGAGGACTCTTTCACAGACCTTGAAAAATGCTTTTGTTCTTACTGATCTCCTTGGTAGCCCTGAATGCCCTGCCAAGAGTCATTTGAGCATCTGGCAGCCGTTAATTTTGTGAAGCAGCTGCTTTAAATCTTCCAGTTGCTGGAGGATGCTGTGGAATATTGTTGTCTAATATTGTTGTCTTCTTTGTCTCTAAGTTATACCCCCTGCTGCATAAAAATGGGACAGAACAGCAGAAGCAGCTCAGAGCACAAGAGAAAGTGCACTGCAGTAGCTATTGGTGCTTTGCTGGTAAGGACTGTAGTAGAAACAGAATTCAGCACTAGCTCAAATGCAAATCAACTGGCTTTCAGAATTTATTTCTCAACTCCTTTGCCTGACTCCAACAGCTGCCCTCCAGAAACACAGCTGCAGCTAGTGTGACACAGCTGGTACTGAAATGTTTCCCCATTCCCCTAAGCACCCAGGATACAGAAAATTTTCTGCTTTGTAACAAAGCACCACATGTTCAGTTACTATATATAGGCAGCAAGATCAGAGGCTGACAATGCCTAGCTCCTGCCTTCATTCTACATTATTCTGCCTACTTAAGAACTTTCAACAGACCTGTCTTCATAACTTGACTGTGGTTTCTTCCCTTAGTTGTGCAAATGTCAGACTCTCCACAAAACGCTAGTGGATGCTCAGTTAGCCTGACACTTTCTTTTTGTGCTGACCATCATTAAAGCTGTTCTTAGAGCATTTTTTTAAATAAGAATGTTGCTGTAGAGGTGATGAGGAGCAAAGATACCCCAGCCAAGATTTTAAACAGTAAACAGATCTGATGTGCCTTAATTTTAGGCTTCAAAAGTTAAAATTCCTTAAGGCAACTCCTCATTGTGCAACTACTGTTAAGAGGTCTAGCATTCACGGTTTTAAGGAGGATCTATCTGGGTATACACACAGCTGTAAATTGCTTTTTAATCCTTATTATTCCCACCCCCACTTTCTTTTTTTTTTTTTCCAATTATTAGGCTTTCCAAGCATGTGGTTATTTGTAGAAGTACAAATCCCAGATAATTAGTACAAAGTACAAATGCAAAAAAATTAAGTTTTTTAAAAAACAGGTAGTTAGTACTTATTATATAAACATTATAACTGGAATGTAGTTAGGCATGGGAACATGATGCTCTGCCTTTAAACCCCCACGCCAAACCAGGTAACACAATACTAATGAGTGCTTCTTACCTTTGTTACTTCCATTCGTGCCAGGAACAATATCTGTTACATTAATGTCATGGACAAAGTCTGAAAAGAAGAAAATCTTACTATTAATGTCCCAAACCTGCTGTTAGGCTTTTGTCTGTTGACTTGATAAAATTAAGTAAGGAAATCTTTTGGAAAATGACAGAGGCACTTGCACTTCCCCCAACCCCAAGTGGGTATTTTAAAACTTTCTTTTTGAAGTGTTTTAAAGTAGCCGTCCATTGAACTACTTTCTTCTCAGCAGCCCTGTCCATTTATGAAGTTCCCAAGCCTCCCCTCCCAGCTGCTCATTCCTGTTCCCCCCAGCACACCTCTGCTTGTCCCAGCTCCTCGGTCTGCAGTGTTGTACAGTAGGTTGGTGGGGAGATGCGTCTTAAAACCAGCCTCTTTTGGGACAGAAAAAAGTGCATGCAACTGTATCCTTAGTCCAGATGGTATTATATGGAAAAAGCTTCCCCTACTAATTTTCTAATCTTTTTTTCAGAAAAGACTCTGTGGGATGTTTTTTCCATGCTGTATTTTAAAGAAGGGAATCTATGGAAAAAGATTTAAGTCTCACTGTCTACAGTCATCTCTAGTAGTATTTTGTTTCCGGTACACTCCTGTGCTACTTTCTTGGTCTGCTACACCAGGTACTTCTGAGTTTCTGCAACTTCACCAGTATGAGAGTGCTGGATAGCAATTTCCTTATATTTATGTATATATACACAGAGAAAATGCCCATTAGCTTGGAAATATAATTAGTATGGCTCTGGTTAAAATTTGCTTCTGCTGCATGTGGGTGTATAATGCACACAGAAAATCAACTGGGGCAGTAGACCTCAGATTTTTTTTAATGCAGTTAACAGCAACTTGTTTCTCATTAAAAAAGTTTCATTCCCACAAGAGTTTTTTCTATTTTTTGTTTCTTCATTTTGATGTATGACACCCTGAGTCACAACTGAGTTTCTTATACTTACTGATACCAGTTCAGTTCAGCAATCAGAAGATTTAACTAAAGTAATTCGAAATAATTCGTAACCTCCACACTTCACCACTGCTTTGTTTTACTACTTTAAAAAATGTACCTAGTGTAGGTACACATGGAAGTGTAGAAGAAGCCATCAAAGAATTGATAACTCCTACAGATATCCTACAGGATACTATACTTGGCTTACTGTTCTTGCATTCTTTGCATACTACTAATTTCTAGACTATCTTCCCTAGGAAATAAATTTGTTCCCACCTAAATTGTGTGTGTAGATTTTTTAAAAAGTCATCTGAATGTACTAGAAATACAGTAGCCTGCTTAGAATAACTTATAAATGCATGGCTGGAAGATGCCATTGTGTCAAAGCTACATCCTATTACCCATTTTATAGCTCAGTAATTAAGTAGCCACAATGAAAGTTAGGACAAGAACCCAATGATTAAAGTTATCACAGAGCAAAAAACTTAAATAAGAAACCCTAACAAACATAGGTAAGTGATAAAAGAACACACCAATCTCAGTGAAAAGCAGGACTTTCTTCCTAGAAAAGGAACTGTTTTGATCATTCTGAAGTTTGCTTATTAGAATTGCAGTTATTTGGTTAAGAATAATTTAGGATTAAAGTGCTAACCTTATTAAAAAAAAAATCTAAAATGAAATGGCCTTAACAACATATGAATTAGGCCAGCTGTAAAATATACCAGTCATCAACCAATAAAGTAAAGTATGTCCTTCAGGGATGGTGGGAACTCTAATTAAACATTTTTAAAGAGGTATAAGCATCTGTGCTGTTATTTGCCTCAAAGATTTGTTAATTACTTTCAAAACAGAAACTTAAATCTTAGTTGTTTTGTTCAATGCTGAGTCAGATTTTCAAAGCTCTCAATTCCATCATTTATTGCCACAACTCTACATACCTAATTGATTGTATCCACAAAAGCTTGTGTGTCTGTGCATGTACAAGGGTGTAAATAACCTATGTTTTCTTTTGTAGCAATGCCAGACTAAGAATCGTTCTTACACTGTGCTACTTCACCCTTCCCTGAAGGACGCTTGCAAAAACCTTCTATGTGGCAGCACTCTAACTGTGCTTCTTGAAACCTAGAATGGAACTACATTTTTCTTCCATTAATCTGGATCATTTCAACAGCCTAGCCTGTTACATGTCTACCATATGTTCAAATAGTTACACCCATGCAAACACGGAGGGAGTGGAAATACAAAGTGGAAACAAGCAACCAGGTTTGGGTTGTTTAACTAAACCAAGAAGCCTCATTACTAACATGCAAATCAGGTAATTGGTACTTTGCCTTTGATGAAAACCACACTTCAAGAGAGAGACTGAGAAACTGGCTTTGAAAACATATATGACTGTGCCCATTATCATACACATAGTTACTTATTCTTACTTTACTTTTCATGCAAAGTAACAGAAAAATGAAGATTAAGTAAAATGGACAATTCTTTTTCAGTATAAAGCAGTCTTGATCTTTCCACAACACAGCTGTAAAATTTAACCAAAAATGTGTACTTACTGTATATAAACCTTCCTGTGTTGAACAGAAAGTTGGACATAAGCACCCAATAAACAACCATGGCTCCAACAAGCGATACCATAGAAAATAAGAGGCTTGACCATTGACCAAAGGACCCAAAGTAATACTTGCAAACATCCGGGAATTCCCAGTTTGAGGTATCTATTAAAGCTGAAGAAGATACAAAACCCAGAAACATTTAAACAAAAAGTTACATTAGAGTCAGCAGCACTCTTCATGACAGGATGTGTTCTTGTTTCAGAATACTCTTGACAGAAATTCACAGTGCTTCCAAGGGCTAAGAAGATTGGTGTTAACTTTAAAGTAGAACACTCATTAGGGCCTTTGACTGAAGGAGCCTGAAGTAGTAGAGGCTTTTATTGAGGCTATACTACTACTCTGAGTACTTCCAGAAGCACTGGAATAAGACATGGTGACAAAAAAGCAGCCATGCGTTTGCAGCTAAAGGCTTTTGCATGAGTTATGGCAAAGTAGGCCACACCATGAACTAGTCCTCAACAATGACCTGAAATGAGTTGTAACAAACTGGAAGTCTTAATTGCCTTTATCTGAGCAACTGAGGGGTTAATTTATGCATAAAAGCACCAACTACAAGAGCTGCAACATGAGTTTTGAACAATAAAAGTACATTCTAAGTAGAACCACTACCCATTGTGTCATTGAGGCATTTGTCCATAAATTGCTTCTGACATAGAATATATATAAATATTAGGGTAGTACAGGCACACAACACAAGTGGATGCAGCTACAGCCCACGCTGTTCCACTGCAGAACATGATCAGAAACACATGTGGAGAACTGGACAGTGCTTATGGAGCAGAAGGGAAGCCTCTAACTCTGCAAGACCCTAAACACTTAATAAGTGAACATTTGAAATCTTGCTTGTTAAGAGTTTGGGTTTGGCTATAATACTTAGGTCCCAAAGAACTGAAGGATCATCTAATAAGGGAAGACAGATATTTAGTTGGCAGAGCTTAGATCAGACTACAAAAGTAGGGAGACATTCAAAGGAACAACTTTTATTTGCAGGTCAGGTCTAATATATAGTAAAGACACAAACTAAGAATCTAAGAGATCTCTGTATTTCACACTTAATGGAAATATCTGCATTATGAAGCTTTGTATTTCTTACGTATCATTTTCCGTGACTTCACAACTCTGTAGCAGCAATAAAGAGTCAGAATGCCCATCAGTAAGATGAGAATGATTCCAGAAGTAAAGCCTGCCTGTTAAGAGGGAGAAATACATTTTACTTTATTTATCAGTAACACTACAGAAAAATGAAGAGCAAGCCATGTTGCCAAAAACATTTTCAAACAAACACACTTTTAATAATTCTACCTGTTTTATTCCCCATGGGATACTTAATATAGATGTACCCATCATTGTATTCCATATCATAAATCTAGGAAGAAAAGAAAAAAGGTAGTGAATATTTTAAGAAGCGCTCTTACTTCATACTACCCTCTTAGCTACAACAGTTGTGCATACAATATAGAACATTAACTAATAATGCATTTTCTGGCTAATATATGGCAAGGTGCTTAACATACATTGTCACTACACTGGAGTTTTTACCATAGCCATCTGTGCAACTGTCAACTTTAAAAGCAGTTCCTAATGGACTGTACACATAGATGTCATCAGGAGCTGGAAGTACATGATCAGGAGCAATCTAACAAATGGATAAAAAAAAAAAAAAAAGACTTATTAGTAACACTGAAGTAACTATTGTCCCAAATACAGCAAGCCAACTGTTGTAAATCACAAAATCTTTCAATGAAAAGTGCATTAAAAAAAAGGTTGGCCTATATTAATTTTCTCCCCATGAGAAAAAAAGCAGTTGATAGGATTTTTAGCTAGATAGCAGAAAAACAGATTTTTCTTCTGCAAAATGTCTGTAACATATGATGCACAGACTATACTAGTTCAATCATTACAGCTGACCACTGCTTAAATGCTCTTATAGATGGGAGAAATGAGTACACACATTTGATCAGCCTGGACCACTGTTAAAAAATTCAAGTTGTTTGTCTGTTTTCTGTGGATGGTGAAACCATTGCACAAAAAGTCAGTCACAACTTGTGATAACACGAGACCTTGCTGAGGCACTCAGCTACTAGATATTTACCTCAAAGCAAGCTGCAGAGCAATTTTCTGCCTACATTTATCTGTGCTTCTTTTATAAACCTAGGCTGTGGAAGACCCAACATGCCAGAGACCACTTAAGCCCTGTCTTGCCTTACCAATGCCCTGTCTGCAGGAGACGTGAGTCTGCTATAGTAATGAATCCGCTTATTCATTGCTGAAGCTTCATCAGTGACTCTTTGCATGTCATCGTTCACACTGACTATGTTTGTAGGCTCCACATGAAATGGTCTAAAGGAGGGGGAAAAAAAAAAACATACAACTCAGAAAACAGCTTAGCGTCACTCAGGATGAGTCTGTCATTCAGTGACACAATGCAAATGCAAAAACATCACTGCCATGAGGTAGGCTGCCATCCGTGAAAGAATCATGTGTTTCTATCATCCACCTTAAAATGGCCTCTTGCATAGATTCTGTGGGGCAATATAACATCAAAATTCAGACCTCATATCCAGTCTATTAGTTCTCAATGAGTCACACCAGAACTACATGTTAATAAGCTTGGCCAAGCTTATTAGTGCTTATAACCAGTGTTGCTAGAACTAGTGATGAGGAACAGAGGTAAAAACAGAAAGCGTGAGAATGCAGAAGCAGAACGAAGACAGAGAAAGAGAGGCACGAGTGGTGGTAATGAGGACCACCTATGAAAAGGCTAGGAACTACTAATCTACCCAAAACCACTGTATGAAATTGTGTTTAAAGAGGAAGGAACCAAGCCCAAGTAAGTCCATGTGCTCATATGATTTTTAAGCCAATGCAACCAGGAATGGAATTTGTCACAGAACATGGAACAACAGATACCTATTTGCAGTTCTGAGCTACTTCACAACCTCCTTTCAGATTTAATTAGGATAATAATACAGAGAACTGGACTATCAGCACAGAAGGCCTACATCTCTCATACATTCCCCAGACGAGTAAGACTGCAGGCACAGTCACAGCCACTAAAGAAAAAAGCAGCCACACCACATGCCCCTTGTTTTCTCTACACGCACACACAGGTACAGAGCAAGCAGAATGAAAACTGCTCCTAAAGTTTCAACACAACACAAATCTAGCTTCATGCAAGGGCCACTACCAGAGATATGCAACGTAAGCAAGATATTGCAAAGATTTTTTTTTAATCAAGTGTAATTTCCTACCATATAGGCATACTATGTTATTGCCTAAATGCAACATGCACCCTTAACACTGACAGGCTAATTTCTCAAACAGGAGGGGGATACTGGTGGCCTGTAAGCCTTGATACAGGCTTTTGGGTGTTTTTTTTTTCCCTTTCACCAGTGCTTGTAATTTCTAAAGCAATCTCAACAGCTTTCTGATCCTCTTCTTCCAGGTTGATGTTTAAATCACTCAGAAACAAGAAATAGCCCAAAAGCAGAACTCACACAAGTACAGATCCCAAAAAGTTTCAGGCTACTAAGAGCAGAAATTAGGTCAGCAGTAAACCCATGCCATTTTTCCTGTAATATGAGCAGAGCCTATTTGAATTGACTGTTTTCCAATACCCATTTCTGGCTCAGACTACAAAGGAACGTGGTCAACTCCTCCAGCCCCAGCTCTCAATACTGTGACAAAGGTCCCATTCTCCCTCCCAGTGAATCATTAAGCATTTGAATCGTGGCACCACCTTTATCTGGAAGGAAGAAAAGGAATACAACTGCTGAAGCTGGTTGTTGTATCTTTGGAAGACATGAAGGTAGGTCCTTACTATGTGCTTAAGGAGACACAGCAGGCAAGAGTATTTATAGGACTAATAAAACTGACTGACAAAAGAGGAAAACAGAAAAATAACTTCCTTCTCCACAAATTCATTCTTTCATCTTAGGCTTCATTAATTCTTGCATCTTCCTTCATCATGGAAAAAAGAGCTTAGGTTTACTAAGCCATTTCCCACTCACTGAAATGAAAGTGAACACATTTTCAAATTTTAAAACATTCTCAACTGGTTCTTTTTTTCCATAACACGAAGGGGGAAATCCCCGTTTTGTGTGTGGACTTCTGTGGTGTTCTTATAAACAATTAAGAGAGATACCGCAATTAAACGGGAATAAATTTTAAGCAATAGCTTTATTACTCAAGGCAGAGGCACACAGGGCTAACTAATTCCATAGGTACATAATGTACAAAAATACTCATGGACTCTCAGCTCTAAAGGACTTCACTTGTTTTAGCTTAAAATTTATTGGGCCGATCCAATCATTGCTAAAAAAATATTTCATTAGTAGACCTGCAAAATAAAGACTGTAGTTAAGAAAACAAGAAATATAATATGTTTAAATTCCTCCCCACCTCCAGTCAGCTCTCTGCTGTTTTCTTTTTGGATTACTGACACACAAATTATATTTAGCACATGAAAATTATGTGTTTTGCTAATTATACAGCAGCTGCATAGCATGAAGAGCTTTATGAGGACTACCTCTTTTCCCTTCTCCAGTTAATATTATTAGTACATCCCCATAAACTTCCACTGCTACTGTCAAAAAATTACAGAGACACTTGCTTCAAAGCGAGCAGATCTGTGGCAAAGATTTCCTTCAAAATGGTGTTCAACAACTGGTGACATGGATGTCAAAGAAAATTCTTTCAGACTGGAAGACAGTGGGAGATTATTTTTAAAGCAATTTAAATTAAAGCCATGGCTGATATTAAAATTAAAATAACAGAAAACATTAATATAACATCCTATTTTACGGGTAAAGCAGTGTTATTAGTCAACAACCAAACAAATATAAAGAAGTTTCAGGTGTAGCAAAAACAGTTCTGTCTGTAGGCAAGAAATTCCTTAGGGAAACATATTTCATTTTCTTCAGTATTATGACCAGAGTCTGGATTGAATGAGCAATTTATGGTCTGGGACAAAACAGAGGGGTATGATCCAAAATCTGATCTATGGGTGAGGAAAAAAAGACTAAACAACCCCAAAGAAATTCTGTGTAGCTGCTGCTTCCTGCCTGGAGGGCTGCACATGTTTAATGCTGCCAGTACCTGGGCTACTTCGTCTCTTGATCCCTTCTAGTGCACATCTGTTGAGAATGAAAATTATCTAAAGCAACAATTAATTTTCTTTTTCTTAGGGTACCATTGCACCTCTAGTCTTACTGAGCAAGTAACTACCCTAAAATAGGCTGTCCACCCATCAGTTTTACAGTTATTAGAGATTTTTTTGAAACATCAGTCTGGCTTGGAAGCTATGTGGGCAGGCCAGGGTGCAACCTTCCTCCCTGATCTCCACTAGGAGAGGGCAGCATTCTGTTTAGGATCAAGGTCATTTCCCAGCCCCCAGCTATACCTAGATCAAAGATTGTTGTTATACATACTCAGATGGAAGTCTGAGAAGCTCTCAAAGAAGTTCCCAAAGACTGAGATTTTCAAAGCACAAAGCAAGTAGGATATAATCTGGCATGTATTTTGGAAAACTCTCTTTAGGGACCTTAAGTCTGGCAGACAAACACTCTGTAACAGGCAAGCATCAGCAGCTGCAATAGATTCCTAGAAAACTTTCTGATTTATACAGCCAATCAAATTATATCTCTCATGTGGCAAAATAATTATGAAAAGGACAATGTGATCTGGGAAGGGGAGAGGTTACATGACTGGAGGGTGTGACTACCAATGCAAAACAGTGCAGACAATTTCCATGTATTGAGATAGACTACAGTGTCCAAATGAATTCATTATATCCATACTTTAAAACTATAAATTACAATTTATATTTCAATAGCTAGCCTGAAAAACAAAGCTCTTCTTACCAGGGCAAACACACCAGTAAAACACAGCTGTTTTCTGCAGCACAGTGAGTTTGGACAAGATACAAGATCTCATGCAGGAGGTCCACACCTCCCATACGCTACACCTCACACATGTACTTCAGAAAGTTTTCCCAGAAAACCTGCAGCTACACTCTTCTGCTAGTTATTTCTCACTTACACAAAGGGATAGTTAATAAGAATTCTAGTGCTGGTCCAGGAAAAGAGAGAAGAGGGCTTCTGCCGAAACTTCCTCACTTTATGAATTTCAGCCGCAATTTTTGCAAGCAAAAAAAATGAAAAGAGATGCTCATGATTAAAGTTGTTTCCAAATACTGTGCTAAGCAAAGTTCAAGTGTTGGATTTGGAGGGTTAGAGGGAACAGCACAACAAGAAAATTTGTTTGGCAAACTATGTACAATCTTGCAACCGGTAGCATCCATAAGGGTGCTACACCTTTTTTCTGGGTATTTTCAGCAAGGTACCACATCTGGCAGAGCAATGAAGCAGTATGATGAATACCTACCTCAAGAAGTTTTAAACTAAATAATACTGTTTTCCAAGTACCTTTGATGAAATAATTTTAAACAGCAAACAACTGGTTCTGGACATCTAATCAAAAGTAGTGTTCTGAGTTTTAAGCTGTTACGATATAATGCACTTTTTGTGTCAGTGCATCTTTTGGCTTTACATGATGGTATTAATGACTTCATATCAGACAAAGTTATTTAAATATGAAAAGTACAAGAAAACCTTCTTTACAGAATGCTTAAAAGTTTCTTTCCTCTTCAAAAAGACCACATGAGCCACTTCAGCTTACTGTACAGCTTTCTTTGACACCCCACATCAACCAGTTTCAGGGATGCGATAGGATTATTACACAGAAATAAAGCTAGTAAATTCCTATGGCTTTACTGTTTTACTGAGTCACCAAATTATTATACGAATGCTGTACATGGCACAGGAGAAACTAAGGAGTAAAACTGATTCACTATCATGGAAATTAAGTAAGGAGAAAAAGTAATAAAAGACAACTATACTCAGTGGTTGCTATTTCTTAATCAGGAACTGTCCATCTGCATAGGAACATAACAGATGTCAGTGTCCTCTTAAGGAAACCTGTTCCAAAGGATTCCACAACTGACTTGATTTTTACTTCCTAAGCTGTATGAATTTACTTAAGCATTGTAAACAGTATGCTTATAATCCTATAAGATCTTTATTCTCTTGGCAATACATTTTACTTAAACTTTTTCCACATTCATATCACCATTGTCATTATAATGATTACAGCATGACCATGCAAGTTAGCTTAAAATGCTGGATGCAGAACCAAAACAAACTTTCAGAGCACAATACTAAGCCACCTGTGTGGCTCACAGAATATACATTTTAGCAAATAAAGAATCACAAGTTTTACCACACAACATTTCAAGCACTGTTCCCTGTTCTGTGTCAAAGGCAAAGCTATTCTGCTCTTCTCTTACAAAGAAGTATAAAGGTTCTTAATTAAGAAGGTTCTAATTCTTTCCAGTTAGGAAGTAGTAATATTAGGAATTAGTAAAAATGTTAGCAACATAGAAAAATGAAAAGCAGGCAATGGAGTAAAATGACCACATGGGTGTGCAGCTATAAAAGCATGAATGCAGAAACGGTAGTTTTGCCCAGGTAAGTCCTGACCATTGTCTACCGTTTTGCAAGTTAAATGAACTTTGAAAATAAAAGGGAACCAACCACTTCTGCATGAAAAAGGCTTCTCTGACTGTCATCCACAGACACTGTTTAATTTATAACTGTTAAACTACTGATCTCTTCAATGTCCTGCAAGAACACTAAGGGACTTCAAAAAGAATAGAAAAAGGTTTGATCCCCTTTTAGCAGGGGGCATTGCCCAGTTTTTCATATGCAAAACAACTAACACAAAACATCATTTGTTTCTCTGAAGGTTCAAGTATTCCTGAAGACAATTGCAGTATCTGTTGACAATAAATAGATTTAAAGAGAAGTCAGAAGAAGAAAAGAAACTCCCTCTCTTGCATACAATAATCATCAATACGCCATTGCAGCAGTGACATTCTAGTTTTTAAAGGGACCTACAAAATGGGCAAAACTCACCTGATACGGTGTAATTCAGGTCTCTGCGAAGAACAATAACATCCTCTTTAAAAGGATTAGAAGTGGCTTTATATTTTCCCCAAATTAGCAAAAGAATACTATACAAAATAATTTACAATTCTAAAAAACAATTAACTTATTGTTCTTATGCAAACACTGAAAAGCACGCCTTTCAAAAATCACAAATCCTCTGAGCTGTTAAGAAAAGCAAGTAACTATGTAAATGCCACCAAATCTCAAGCAATCCAAACAAAAGAACAGAACACCACTAAGACAGACAAACAGCGATTATAAGCAAGTCACACAAAACACTTCAAGAGCTATCTCAATCAAAGAAAAATGACCACCCACCAATGTCTGATCAGGTTTCTGAATAGTGAGTTAGAAAAAGGAGCAAACTAAGCAGAGCAAATCAGGTACTATTTCACTTGGACCATTTGATACTTTTATGCATGATAAACCTCTCTCCCTGGAACTGCTACTCCCTAAAGCTCTAATGAAAAAGCCCTTCAAACTGCCCACTGTTCTGACCACAAGGGACACAGACCCTGATGGCCTGTTCTTCCTCATTCTTTCTTCTAAAGACTGAGGCTGCCTCTTCTAATACACAGACATGGAGTTCAACGTTGATTTCCAGGCCTTCCTGATATCCCAGGGCTCATGCCCTTTACCTTTGTGCCTCTGCATGCTTGGAAGGCGAAAGACTTAAGTTGTAAAAAATGGGAGAATGAACTCAGGGGAGGAGCAGTAATGACAAAGTGGATGGATCTACAAAGCTGGAGGTTGTGGAGGTGGGAACACAATCCAAGTACACGCTTCTGCTTTTGGGGAGGGAACAAAATGCCACATGCTATATGACCTCTTATGAAGCTGAGTCTCCAAACTTAAGAAATCACAAGGAAAAAAACAAACCACACAATGAGGAAACAATACCTAACCTCAGTTTTGAAAAGCAGATCTTGGTTTTTTGATATATCACCAAGGTGTAAACTGCTCTCGTTGCTACTGCATCACCATGCCACCTGAAACCCATTGCTCCTCAAATAGAATCATAGAATCATTTAGGTTGGAAAAGACCTTCAAGATCATCGAGTCCAACCATCATCCATGCCCACTAGACCATGTCTTGGAGAGCCTCGTCTACACACTTTTTGAATACCTCCAGGGATGGCGACGCAATCACTTCCCTTGGCAGCCTGTTCCAATGTCTGACAATAGAGAACATACTTCCTCCAACACAAGGAGCTCCTAAAAGCCCTATAAATTAGCAGCCGTCTTATGCCAGAAGGGCCCTGAGCGGCTCAGACACTCCTCAGAAGGAAGATAAAGCAAGAATTCATATTCATTTTGCACACTTCCTTTTCTCACCTTTTTCCCCATTTCCTAACCTTTATACATAAAATTCTGTATGCTCCTGCACCTGTGCTCCATTTGTTCCCTGGGCTCACTCAAACACTCCTTTGCTCCCAGAGAAAAGAGATTGCTTAGCCCCTGGCTAGGGTTTAAGTAGGCTCTTGTAGTTTTCCAAAGCTGTGGAGCGAGACAGCAGCAAAACGCTATTATCAAAAACATTTTTTTTGCTGAAGTGGGCCCCAACAAGAGGATTTTGTTAACAACAGTGCCATCTTCAGTTCCTTCAGGAAAACTCTTCTACTAAAATAAGATACTGGATGCAAAGGGAAAAATAACCTTAAACAGGGCCCAAGAGGTACAATGGGGCTATTCCTTCATCTAGAAACACAAGAGCTGGTGCCTCCAGCTAGCATCAGAAAGGCAGTTCCCACTCCAATCTCTGATATGGTTCCATGACCAGCTTACAGAAATCTGCAACAGCAGAGGAACTCTCCCACTCCAACCTCCTTGGGGGAACAGAGCTGTTAAACTCTAAGAAAACACACAAAATAACCACTTAGCTACATACGTATTATTTTCACACGCATGGAAGAAGGCTGGGCTGCCGAATTTTTCATCTTTGCTCTATCTCAAAAAATACTACCTTTTTTTTTCTTAAAGGCAGTAAAGGTTGCTCAGTTCCCTCAATACTAGAAAATAATGTGTTTTTCCAGCATCACTTGCAAAATGCATATAGAACCCCATACACATACTGACAGCCATTTATCTACACCATCTGGCAAGCCTTCTTGCATAGTCTCAACATTTCAGTCTGTTGCACTAAATAAAAACCATCACGCCTCAGTATACACACGATATTCTGTGTTTGAAGAGCACTTTAAAAGCCACATGCCAAGTTCTTATTAGACCACTCACTCTGTAGTGATGTGAATAGAAGAGTCTTATCCTTATAAACAAAACACAATAGAAACATCTGTTCACCTGGTGCTTGGAAATAATATCATATCGAGACAAAGTAGGAACTGTTCATACTCAGATCCTGGTTTCCAAATGTTAGTCTTCTGTCTTTGTAGGATTCTCTCGCTAAAAGCAAAGATTAAACAACTAATTGCTATATAATCATTCTGTAGGTTTGGCCTTCCTCGTACCTTTTGCACTTGAAGTCTTCTGGATTAAACTGTATATTCATGATTCCGTAACTGCTTTCATCACCTCCAACAGGAACCAGAAGAGGTTTGGTATCCTCTTCCATATTTGGTGAATGTGCCTCCTTCTTCTAGATTCTGTTAGTTATTCTGACCTAAAAAAAAGGAAACAAGGCAACTGCAGGTAAGTAAAACTGTGTCCGTGCTACAAATTTAGCATTGGCAGAGTCCCACAGCTTCGGAAGCTCCTGGGGTGAAAAGCACCAGAAAATCCCTTCAACTTGCCACCTGATAATTCTCATTCCATAATGCAAACATCACAGGGCAAGTACAGCGGGGACAGCATTTTTTACAACACACTATCCATTTACGTAAAGTGGTCAATGTACAATTGTGCTCTGAATCTGTTTTAGCACTGGAAGAAGCAGTATGATGGATGCTGTTGCTTATATTTGGACTGAAATGGGTTTGTAAAAAGTGAGGCTAGGAATCTGAATTTCCTTTGAGCTACTACAGCCAAAAATTGAGTCCACTGTGTGCAAATTAACATTAAATATATTCCTATGTAGGTCTTACCTTCCTGCTTTCAAAGCATAGGACTCTTTTTCTTACTGCTCCACTGTAAGACCAGTGTGATTTTTAAAGGAGCTGTATTTCCCATTTGTAACAGCACAGCTGAGAACAATTTATCAGTTATTAGAGACTATTGTCTCACTAAATTACTTCAAACTTAGCAGCAGACACATATGCAGTTTTCCAGTGTATTTCCCAGAACAAAGATTAGATTATTGCAGTCAGTGTCCAGGCTCTCTGAATTAAAGGCAATAAATGGTTTAATAACACATTAATAATAATGTATTATATGCATTCAGAGCACTCCCGGCCAAACAATGGGGAGCAGATCGCTTTTAAGATTATGGATTTCCACTTAGACTGAGTTAGTCCTCGCATGGGACTTGCTGCAATCTTGTGTGCAGCTGAACGAATGTAATGGCTTTAACAGCTCCCATCCCTGCTACCTCCTGAAGAACTCCTCAGCCAGGACTACTTCTTCAAACACAACTGGTAGAAGTATCTGCTCCTTCAGTGGAACTGTTTCCTGGTACTTTGGAATATTAGACAGGCGGATGGAAAGACATGAAAACCAGAACTGGCACAAGATAAGGAAGAATGGCACTGGATGTTTGAAACCTGGAGTGGTGATGGAGGAAGGTAAGATAGGAAGAATGAGGTGTGTTATCATCCCCCTGTATCCTCATGGAAATACACTGTAAAGGCCCAGTCTCAGAAATTACACCAACCTAAGTTAAGCATTGCTTCCGTGCATTCCTAGCTGCCTGTGGCCAATCCTCTATCATTACCTCATCCCCCCTCAGGCAAAAAAACCCCGAAGAATCTGAAAGAGAGGATGAAAAAGGAGGGAAAGTTAGCAGTTTTCAACCATGTCAACTCTCTGGGGTTCAAACAATTGCTAAAGGAGGTGTGGGAAAACACTGAAGGAGCGCATGGCTGGGACTGCAGAAGCACTAAGTCTGGCTCAACCTGCTGAGAAGTGCGTTTTAGATGACAGGCACCTGCTCCCCCTCTCCCTCCCCACGCCAGTGTGCTGTGCCCAGGTCATGGCTCTCTGCTCTCAAGGGGAGGGGACCACTGGAGGCTCCAGCTCATGGACATGCTACTGAAAGAACTAGTCCTGCCCTTGACAGCTCAAGGGCATTTGTGTGATCCCACACTAAACTGGACTGGGGCGACTGATTGAGATGAAAATTAACCATTCTTTCCCATGCTTTAAATCCAAAGCTTGGGGCTTGTTGTCTGGCTGCACACACTCGCACACTGGTGCAAAGTGGGGATAGTGCATGGGTGAAGCTATTTCATCTGACAGTGCTGCCAGTCTCCTCCTAGTTTCGGCATCCATGACAAGAGATTTGAACAAAGTTACTAAGGCATGAATGTAAGTTTAAAGGCATGATTTTCTCTTGCTCCTTCTAGCTCTTTGAGAGGACATAACAAGTGATCATTGACAATAACCCAGGCAATCTTAAGAGCCTTATTTGCACTCCCTGATAGCATCTTCTTTCTCTTGCACTTCACCTTTGCTGTCACACTCTCTAAAGTGTTTTCCTCTCCTCTTTCCAGAGCCTTTCCTAGATGGGGCTTCTCTCACCTACTTTAACTTACTGCTTCCTCTCTTCTGCCACTCTAGCCCTTCTATAAACCGTCGGCTCAGATTCTTTGCCCTAAAGTTCTTCTCTTCCACATTATTGCTGCTGGTTCTTTGGCCTCAACTAAATGTCTTACACTCTCTCATCCTTCTCAGCATCTCTGGTGATGCTCAACTTATCAAATTCCTGCTCATTTCCTCTCGATTTTCTGTCTCTCCTATAGACTGTCAAAATTGTTTTCCAAATCTGCCTTTACTAAGCACTGCTTACAATGAGATTTCTTAGTTCACAGCAATATTTTTATTTCATGTGGCACTCTGTTCCCTTCCAAACCCTGTTTATAGCTGTCCTCTTTCACGAGCTGTTCATTTCTTTCCTATTGATTTCCCCTATTTTTCTACAGCTCTAGGTCACCTCCTTCCTACCTACTGATTCCCTGCACTGTCCCACTGTTAAATTCACCCCAGTGCACATCAACTTGCTCCCGCAGCTAAATACTTCTGATACAAACCCACAGACCCCAGAGATTTCATACACTCCTACAGATATCCACCTACTCCTCTGCCATTGCTATTACAAAATAATTTTTGTATCCCTCTCACCACCCCTGAAGACACCAGTCTTCATGGACTTTATTTTTTTGCTTTTAATTGTCACCTCTAGATTCTACAGCCTCTTTCTTTCTAAGACCTCACCAGTGGTCTCGGGTAGAAGAGTGGTAATGTGGTATTACCTTCTTTTATTCTCCTTTCTCTTTATCACCTTAACATCCTGCATGCTTTTTCTGAATACATACACCTCAGATACAGATCCCTTACTCGTTCTGCATTTTGCAACTCTCTTGGAGTTTAAAATCACACTTTGGATTTAGTCATAAAAATGCAGGTGAAAATTTAAATTCCTAATGACTGAACTGAAATCTGAAATAAGTTCAAATCTCAAATACTCAGGAGTCTTTTTAGCCAGAACTTTCCAGAAGACTGTGGTACTGAGATCCTTTCCTTCCACAGGCCCTGGTTTATGGTGCAGATAAAGCAGACATGACATGCTAATTTAAGATACTGCTTTGAACACATCCATTCCTTAAAACCTGTTGTAAATAATGTATTTGATCTTTACAATTCAGTCTGACAAATGCAGACAACATTGACCACCAGTTTGATTTTCTTTGTACTATGGCTATAAATAAAGAACACAGAACATTTTATAGTATTCCATTAAGAAAAATAATCCTTCCAAAACATAGCATACACTAAGTTTGGCTTGACAGTGTGATTTGGGGCTTACAGAGTTGTTGCTTACTGACTCTTTAGGGTCTACTTAAAAGCTGGACTAGCAAAGACAGCTCATTTTTTAAGTGCTTATTGTTGAGAACAGGTAGGTGAAGCCTACGACCAGTGAACTGATTACAAAGAGATGCAGCTACCACATATGTAAAGGCTGCAGCTAGAGCCAGTACAGCTTAAAAGACAATTGTAAGCAGAAGAGCAAAATGAAGAATAATGAACCTGATTAACCTCTCTTTTATCTAATCTCTACCCCTTTTGGCTGGACTGCACTCTCAATAAACATTTTTAACACATGGGATGGAGCCAGTTGTGCCACCTGAACTTAATGCCTGACAGTTTCCATTACAATAACCTCTTCTCAACTGCTTACTTTCCTAGTGTCCTAGTTACCTAAAAAAATTTTTATACTGGGTATCTGATCTATGTTCACCTCATTCCAGAGGTTCCTTTCATGATATGACATGCAGTATCTGCTATACCGTCTTAAAAAAGCCTGTGATCAGGACGGGGATGTCCAACACAAAGAATTCATGTCAAAGATCAAAGTTGCTTGACAAACCTCACTTCTGTTTCTGTACTTTTTGACACACTGTGCTTACAGTTTTCATGAGGACACTGTTGCATTCAGAGAATTACTTTGGATCTCTGGGAATTAACATATGGCTGCTTGGAAACAGAGAAGGCTCATTTGAAGGTATCCGACTCATCTGTTGTCAAACTGGATATTACTGCAAGTGGGAAAGAGGTTCCTGCTAGCTGTAGTGTATCTGGAGTTGGTCATATGAATTCATGGTACTTTGTCCTCAGCAGTACTAGGAGTTAAAAGCATTGCTGTTCCCTGTGGCTCATTCTCACAGTCTTTCCTCTCCCTATTTGTGGTGGCACAGCTCTTTGTCTTCTTTCTTGTTCTGGTGGAATGAACAAGACTGGGGAATAGATCTGGCTAAAAAAATAAATCTAAAGAGGAAGATAATTGTTTTGGGTCTTGTTTGGGGTTGTCTGGGTTGTAGTTCTCCAGAACCAGCAGTTTCACTGTTCATTTGAAGAGACACGGGTATGGTTTGTGGAAGAAAGAAAGCAATACTGCTAGAAGCATAACTAAAACCACAGCCTGATGGACCACCTACCCCTGACAGTATGTTCCCTGTTTTCTTCCTTCTGTTCAGAACCTTCATCGTGAAATGCTGCAAAACAAAAGAGCATTTGTGCTGTGACCACTGAATGACGTTAAATATTTTGAAAGCAACCAAGTAACTCTTAAACTGAGCATTCAAAATTAGTGGATATTTTCCTGTGTTTTGTTCCCTGTCCTTAGAATAAGGATAATACCAATACTCGCCTTAGCTCATAGACACATTGTGAAGAGAAATTAACTTTCATGTAAAACTTTGCTGTGATTCGTACTAAGCACTGCAAAAAAAAATCCAAGAGGAGCAGTTACAGATTTTTAAGCAGCAAGTAAAGCACAACTGTCTCATGCAAAAGTGAACTGAACACTATCACTTTGCTGCTCTACTAAAACATACCCTATTCTAAGAACTGTCCAGCTTGAGAAAAATAATGATCTGATAACTAAGTATTTCTAATTGGTATCATAATTCATATGTACCAGGATGACATAAGATTGCCTAAGCAATTTTAACTTTCATTAAACTTAGATAAGTTTAATAATCCAACTTTTGAACACTCCAACTTTGCAACCTCTGTCCTTTTAAACACAGGTTTCTGTGTTTCATATTCTGTGCACAGGTATTGGTTTTGGTTTGAAATGTATTTGGTAATGAATGAGAAACAGGGATTTTCTCCTCAGCATATTACACCCTATATTATTCTCTAAAAATCCTTCTTGTCTCTCTAGGTCCTCTGCCATTGGCTTGTCACTGTTCTACTCTTCTGCAAGTTCTTTTTTACCTGCAAGGACCTGCTGTCGTGGTTTAACGCCCGCGAGCAACTAACACCACGCAGCCGCTCACCCCTTCCCCCCCTCCCCAAGTGGGATGGGGGAGAAAATCAGGAAAAAAAAACACCTCATGGGTTGAGATAAGAACAGAAAAGAAGAAAGTAATTATAATGATAACACTAATAAAATGACAACAGTAATAGTAAAAGGATTGGAATGT
>JANZLQ010000079.1:63538748-63552983 GCA_026212715.1 Elanus axillaris | reverse complement strand
CTGAATAAAGTGGAAGCATTCACCATACTCCTATGGAGACTGTGTCTGTATTCCGGGCTCCCCTAACTCGATCCCTGTGACAGATACCTATCTATAGGTCACGCCTGGGACAAGGGCTGAGTTGTGTGCAAGGAAGACAGACAGCAGAGAGAGAGACAGCTTCCCCATGACAGAACAACGCTACACAACATGCGAGACACAACTCCCCGTCTGTAGTGTCTGTTCAAGTGCAGCCCAAACAGACTGTGTGGTTAGCAGCGGGTCTGCTCCTGCAAGTAAAATGCTGTGTAACTGAATTTCACAGACTGCGGGAGGAAATGAGGCAGCAGAGGCGAGCACTGCCTGTCACCCTGAAATTCAGCTGTGCACAAGCTCAGTCAGACCAAAACTCTTCCTTCTGTGTAGCCCAGGAAATTCACTGCCACCTTTTGCTGCTGAGCCCCTCTTAGAATCCAAGTGTACGATGTGGCTCTTGAACATCTGAAGATTTTGGTCAGTGAGTCGAGAAGCCTGTCC
Organism: Elanus axillaris; assembly: GCA_026212715.1. NCBI lineage: Eukaryota > Metazoa > Chordata > Aves > Accipitriformes > Accipitridae > Elanus > Elanus axillaris. The sequence continues at coordinate 63,552,467 of JANZLQ010000079.1, read as the reverse complement.
CCCTGCCACCACGAGAATTTGAAATGCAATGCTAACACCACATGCTGGTGCTATGAAAGTGAATTAAACTAAAACCCCGCAAAAGTAGAGATGCATGCAGAACTCGTTTCTTTTCAGCATGCAAGCATCTCGTCTTGCTTTCGCCAGCCTGTTCTCTGTGTGCAATGCTATGAAAGACTTACATATTTACTACTATAGCAGATAGATGACCTGCATTTCATTGCATTCTTGCTCACCAACTACAGTCCTCAAGTGATGCTTAGGGAAAATGTTATATTGTAAGAACTGCAAGTGAGCCAAAGAGAAGTACAGAGATTCCTCCTGCTCCCTCGTGAAAACTGCTGCCAACAGCTGACAAAAACCAGTCACAAAAAAACGGGTGTTCAGTCACTGTCCTGCACTATTTGTGCTGTGGCTTTCTATTCTGAAGACACATTACCTTCTGGGCAAAGAGTATCCCTTCCTACGTGCCTGGGCACTGTCTATAAAAATGGGAGCCTAAATTCCTTTAGGACCTCTTGGTACATCCATAAGACTAAGAGGGTATTAAATCCAGCTCTTTAAAAAATTTCCACCTCACTCTGTGTTGAATCTTCTTTTGATTTAGCTTTAAGGTATACTTTTCTATGTACTTGCAGGTATAATATAATTGTATCATGCACAAATTCTTGAAATTGAGGCATTATAGAACATTACAGTAGATGAACGTGTAACTTGCCCCATCACTGCAGAGGCACGGTCACATGGCTAACAAACTTTGCTGGTTTTGCATTTTGTTAGAGATTACTCCAGCTTTCTTTCTGAAAAATACTGATAAAACATCAGGATGGCATTTAAGATGTAGAAACTGCATCACACTCAAAATCTTGTTTGTGGGCAAAGAAAAAGTATGCCTTATATTTAAGTAAAGCCAAGAATTTGTTGTTAGTGTCACTGAAACCCTAAGAATCTAATCATTACTGGTCCAGCTCTGTTACACAAAAAGAAAGAAGAAAATTCTTTATACATGTGCTTACTTTCTACCCCCTTTCCTGGTATTGTGCTCACCCTTCTGCTGCTGCTCTGGGTCCTGAGGCTGGTGGTTTCATTCTTGGGTGGTGGCGAGAGGAGGGGAAGTTATGGCAAGTTGTCAGCATCTAGAGTCCTTCTCTGGGAGGAATGTGACATTTATGTTGCTGGTTTTTTCCTCCTCACTCTGGGGGGTTATATTCACACTTGGGGTTATTTGGTAAGTTTCTGTAATATCGTTTTATATGTTTTTCTGGTGATCTGCAGCTCCATGTTATACTTGAATGTATTGTAAAAGGTATCATTTATGTATGTTGGATACTACTTTGTTCTCTTTTAGCTCTAGGTGACTTAGCCTGAGTGGGGCTGGTTGGACAAAATGACCTCAAGGGTAGTCAGCAAACACCTTGTGCAACTTGTGCCCTGCCACCATGGCTTACAATGAATTGTTAGCAGCCTTATAAAAAAAAAAAAGTTGTAGCTCCTTGAAGAATCTTCTTAGTTGAACAAATTAGTTGCATTCACCATGTAATTTCTTGGCATCAATAAAATTTAATTCTTTGGCTTCTCCTGAGGTAGTGGGAAGTAGTTTGCAGGCAGTAGGTAGTGTCCTGCAATGAGCAGAATCAAAGGAATACAGGAAGAAAATACGAACTCTCCAAGTCCATCTACTAGTTAGAGGCTGTAATGTCTGATTGTATCTAAAATTAACTAAGAGATGACCCACCAGTGATTACAGATCTGCCACAATGACTGCATTCAGAGTTGCTCCCTATGTCTTCCATTGAAAGTATTAAACTGAACTCTGTCTCCTTGAGTGAGTTAGGGAGTGCTGGACATTAAGTTATGCTGGCAGAGCTGAGGGAATGGGAACCTGGTGATGGAAAGGATGATGAACAATTTGGAACTTCTTAGTTTGGCTTATATGTACCAGAGTAGCCCATTGGCCATTAACCATGAATTTCTCAGGAGCACAGACATACTGCTCTTCTTCTTTATGGACATCCAAAACAGAGCTTCAGTGCAATGAAAACAGAAGCCGTTTTGGCTCATGAAGCAGCCTACTCTGCTTTTTTGTTTAGGCAAAAAGTAAAATGGTGTGTTATGGAGTTAGCTCGTGAGCCTCCCTGCTAGTTTCAGATGCTGCTTCAGGAACTCATAAATAGCTTTATACACTTCTGACAGAGCTGCGGCCACTGCGAGTTCTTCAACCTTGGACATGGTGTATCTTACTATTTACTTACTGAAAGCTAATAATAAATCCAAGCAGCTATCTTTGCTACCTGCACTAAGCACAGCCTCATATATATCATCTCCTGGCACACTTTTAAGCTTCCTGTGAGACAGAGAAGCTGGTTCTTATGTTTCTTGGCTGCTTTGCAGTCTAAGTTGAGCACAACTTGTGTTCTGTTCTGATGTTCCTTAAAAATGAGGACCTGTAAAAGGAAGGGCTTAACTGACAATGAGTAAGGTGAAAATAACCAGAACATCAGTTCAGAGACCACTCTCCAACAACCTCCATTGGAACTTGGAATTTAGCTTGCTGTTGCCCTAAGCTGCAACTAGATGTTCAGATGTTCGCTGCAAAATGACAAGTCTGGTGTTTCTTTTCTGCAACAGAAGACATTAAAGTTCTCAAACAGTCACACAGTTTTTCATTTAGTTTTTCTGAAGAGGAAAATCTGTCAAACATGGTGGACCACATTAACGAGTATCTGTCACATTTATGGAACGATATATGCTTCCTTCAAGATTTTCGGAATAAGCATTGCTGTATTACTTCACAGCATGAAAAGAGGTACAGAGAACACATACACTGTGCCAGCAGCTCAGAAACACAAACAGAACTGTCAGAGTACTTGCTGCAATTTTTAATAGATGCCTTGAACGAACGCAAGTCCTGTCTATGTTCTCTTGCACTTCAACATAAACGAAACTCCTGAGCCAGGAATTTAGCCCTCTTTCTTTTCTCTACGAAGTCCGGTATAACAAAAAACTGTGGGAAGGGGACATTGTTCTTAAGTTTGGTTTATTGGTTGTTGTTGGTTTTTTAAAAATAAAAATACAGCCTGTTTAACCTAATCAAACATTTTTTTTTTATTGTAGCAAAGAGGTATGTTTTGTTAGCTGTTATGCTGATGCTTGAAAATTTTGCTTGCAGTAAAATGGTTAGTATGTTTCTTGCAGTTCTGCCAAACAGTGGACTTCACTTTTATTAGGTGTTTGTAAAATAAATCACACTTTAACAGTCATACATGAGGAAGTGAAGGAAAACACAGGTGCTCTGGGACCGGAGCAGGATCATCACCAAAGCACAGAAGCTCCCTCCCACGGTGATCCTGCGCTTTCCTTCCACATGCATCTTGACTACCCCGACGCCATCGCAGCTCCACACAGCGGTACGTGCCACGGCTAGATAACACCATGCACCATTTCCCGCCCCCGCCGCCACGGAGCAAGTCACCACAGGCCAGCCTGGTAAAGGCCCCAACCCTCCCCGTCGCCACAAGCTTGGCTCAGCCCCGCAACAGCCCTCCGGCCCCCGCCCCCGCCCCTAACGGCTCAACCTCTCGGGGAGGCGGTACCTCAGCGCCAGCTACAAGTTCCAGCACGCGCGCGCCCGTGGCCATGCTGCTATTGGCTGGCGGGCGAGGCACGTGGTGGGCTAGCAGTTGCACGTGGTGGTGGTGGTGTTCTTAGGAGCTTCGGTGAGGGGCGCCATTTTGTTTTACAGCAGAGCGTTTGTGGAGTCGTAGAAGGTGTAGGAATACTTCTCTTGTGGAAGCGGAAGGTTTCACCCCTCGGGAGGACACCTGTGCCCCTCGACAGAGTTGGGTGGCAGTGCTGGGACAGGAAGGCTCAATAGCGTTCCCTGCGTGGGCACTGCAGGACCTGCTGAGAGAAGGAAGGGGGGCGCTGCTAGTGCTTTTTGTCTCCTGCAAGCAGATTCGACAGGACACAGAATGAATCAAGAGGATTGGTATGCAGAGGTAGGGAACGAGCCCTCACTAATCCTCCCATCTCTTGAGCAGGTATGGAGTGGCAGCTGTTGGGCTGTAGCATGTTTGTTTATCTTCCCTTTCCTTCTTCCCAGTCCTGGACCTGCTGCCTGGGTGGCTGTGGCCGCCTGTTGCCATGAGGTACCTGGAAGAGCTTGCCCTTAACTTACATGTTGAAAGGACAGTGTTTTCTTAACAAATAGTAGCCATTTCAGTCTCTCATAATATTGATGTGCCTTGTCTCCCTGGAGGCTATTGGTGCATGGTCAGCGTAACCAATTAGTGTTACTCTTCCAGCCCCTTACTGCTGTCTCCTTACATTGGGTTGTGAGAGGATGTGTACTTTTTGGGAGAAGTATGTGGCATGAAAGTGGTATATACTAGTAACTCATTAATCATATTGAGTATTGAGTACCTCTGTGGATAGGATAGTGCACCAGCAGAGGCTGGAAGGCAGGTAGCAAAAGCTTATGTAGGGTAGAAACTTAAAATGGCCGATAGTTGTGGTAAGGGGTATTCAAGTAAAGTTTTGTAACTACTGAAATGGGTGGTTCATGTTGCCTGCCCTCATCTCTTTCTAATACATTCCTGTTCCCTGATGTATGTCTGATCTAGTTTTCTGAAGTTGTAAGATAAATTTAGAACAGATTGCTGAGTTTTGGGTGTCAGTGGGCTGCAATTTCTTGCACAAATCATTTTGACGGTACATATTACCGACTTGAATTTTGAAAGGCCAGTGGCGGAACTGCATTATTGGGGACTAGCAGAATTGTGTCTTTTGGTGGTAGCTCTTGGCTGTGGGTTAGATGAGAACTGTAACTTTTCTCTCTGTACTGTTGATGTCCTTTTAGCTATTATATTTGTTGTCTCTTTCTGCTGGAAGTCACTGAATTGCTGTTCTTTTTTTTTTTTTTTTTTTTACAACTGCAACAAATAGAACATGGGTGACTCTCGGCTGATCTCCATTCTTTAGTCAATATTGGACTTAATTTTATTCCCAAACTTTATGGTCTTAAAAGCATAGCTACCATAGGAAGGGTGGGGAGTGCACCTGTGTGAGGATTGTGGATAGGATTTTCATTATCAATTACAGTATGTTTTTGCAAATATGCTAGGCTGCTATAGGAGTTTACTATTACTGAAGAGAGGAAGTTTCCTCCCCACCAGCAGTTTGCTTGCTGCTGTCTTGTTCAGGTACCGGTGCTTGTTGTATGCTTTTGTGAGCTCTCCTAACTTTCTAACCTGAAGACTACTTACTCTTCAGTGATAGAGAGATGGCTTAGATGGCCTTAACCACCGAGGCTGGTAAAGAGAACATAAACAGAACCTCATCTCTTTTTGGTAGCAGTGAGTTGTTACATGGATTCATTTGCTTGGAAAACTGCAATCTTAGAAAATAGGAATCTGACTTTTCAAGCAGGCTTAAATGTATATAGAAACCAAGCTGATTGACTTCATTGCATATGTGTGTGTGAGTGGGTCTCATCAGGATAGTTGTCTTCTGAAAGTAAGTTAACATGGATACTGGATTCTGTAAAGGGATTCAGTCCTTTTGCTGTGTATTTTGAAAGTGTTTTTAACACTCGCTCCCCCCTCGCCCCCCTGCCGAATGAGCTGGGCTACTACAGCATTTGCAAACCCAGCTCACTCAAACTGAAACTGGAAAAGGGTGCTTGTAGAAGTTACTCTGGCAGTAGAAAAGCTACAGTTAGGTCGGTCTGTAGTATGTTTAAAATGTTAAACTGTGTGGCTTAATGGTCTCAAGAGTTTGGCAGCAGGTGAGAGCAATTCTTAATACACAGTTTTGGAGTTCATAGCAGAACTAGGGTGGTGTTAGGTACCTACTGTCAGGCCTAGTTCTGAGCTAAATCTTGTGTTGCAATTAATTGTTCGTATTCAATTTTGCTTTTTTTTACATAGCAAAATACTTTGGTGTGAAATGAAGGGTAAGATACAGGAGTGTAATGAGAGACAGTTGAAAAATAATGTTTTGCTGCTTCTGATGTTTTGAATGAATACTGCTATCAGAAGAAATTGCAGTAAATTTGAGGAGAATCTGTAATGAATCTTTGATTGTTGGTGTTGGTCTTAATGTGTGTTTAAATTCAGCCTTGAGGAAGAGGAGATGTGAATGGCTTATTCAGATGGATGTGTAAGGCTTAATGTAAGGTTGCCAGAAGGAGAAATTACAGCAAACACTTTCAGAATAGTAATTTTACCAGTTTGTGTTTAATTTTCTGTAGTCATTGCTAGCCATATTGAGAAGTGTGAAAGCTGTAGTAATATCTAAAAAGCACAGTCCTGAAGTAAAAAGTTTGGTAGTTACGTGATGTATCTCAGCTGGTGTTTTGGCTTACTAGTACATGTCTGGCTTGCATTAAACAGGAGCAGGTTTGGCCTCTGCTGGAAATAAAACTGACCATAAGAATAAAATGTGAAAATTAGTTGCTGTTCTGAATTGGTTTAAATGGAGTATTGGAATCTTTGACTAAATTAACAGGGACTGACATATTTCAGTTATTTCCTTTTAAGATAATCTGTAAGCACCCTCTAGTAAAACACTAGAAATGCAGTTATGAAACTGATGAAAACAGGATATTATTTGCAGTAAAAAGTCTGAAAGATTGGAAAAGAAAAATACTTCAGAAGATTACAGTAGTGTTTTGAACAATTAATGTTTCTTACACTCAAGGTTAAAATGTTTGTTCACAAGGAGACAAAGCTGATGCCTCCATAAATCAGTGACAGAAAGCAAGATAAACTTACTTAACTCCACACCAGCTGTGTATAATGTGGTTCTGGTGACATTCAGATGAAAACAGCATGCTATTTAGTATAATAAAATATAATAAACGGAAGTGAGCAGAAGAATTTGAGAGACTGCATTTCAGAAAGTGCAGAAGGTGACCTCTGTCAAGTACAAGACTTAGCAACTGCATTTGTATTTATGTACTTTGCTTGGCCTGGTGTTAACATGATGTACCTCTTCTTTTTGTAGGCTAGCTTGTCTGAAAGAACAAATGGTGTCTTGTCTGACTTCATTCCCTGCACAGGCTCACTTGGTATGTAAAAGGCACTTTTGATTTTACTGGCATTTGGGGGAGTTGATCCCTTGAACAATTTGGGAGATTAAAGAAAACTGATATTATCATTGTGATATTTTTATGTGTCCCTTGTGGAGTAAGCATCAAATTATATAGGTAACATAACAAGTAGACTTTCCTTTTGACCCTCAACCCTTCTTTATTTACTGCAGTTGTGTTGAATACAGCCTATAACTTCTAATGAGAGTCAACAGGTGTTACCTCACAAGCAGTTAGTTCTAAAACAGGCTGTGCTGAACATGAATAGTATGGAAAGTAAGTGTTACATGCAATGTTGACCAGTTCTAGCTAGGATGAGTCTGACAGTTTTGTTGAAAGTAAGAAAAGGTCAGATTAAGTTGTTGAATGGAAACTTAGATCCATTAAAAAAAACCAGCAAAAACTGCAAGACAAAATATTGATGTTTGGTATCAAGTTTCTGTAAAGCACTCTTAGTTTAATGAAGATGATGCCTTTATAAACTTGCCCAGATATTTTAGAGAATTTAGAAGAAGTTTAGATACAGAAGTTTTAAGTATGCCAAGCCAGGGTTGCTGCTTGTTACGGATGCACACATAACCAAATCCAACAGAAGTTACAAGCTCAGATTTATCCTTCAGAAAGAGTTAGTTAGAAGTCCAGTAACATTTTATAAAACCACAGGCACGATGGTGTAAAAGGAATTAGTACTGCATGGGTGACCTGAGTATCCTTGAGATTTAAAATGATGGCTCAAAATGTGCATATCTCTCACCTACAAGCTGAGGGCTCTCTCCCGCAGGAGTTACCTTGGTCTCGGTTGGTGCCTGACCCGAGGGGGAGTCCCTGACCGCAGACCCACTGCTCTGAGGAGGACTGCCAACATGTCCTCCAGCAGGACTCCGTTTATACCCCTGTCGAATCTGACCTGTGGTCATTAATATAGTCACCTCAGTGTACCTGGCATGTCTCGATTTGCCAGTTCAAATTTTAAGCTGCCTCCTCCAGGGTTTAGCCTGTTTTTTTTCTTCTTCCCCCTCTCCCTGCCTGGAGGAGTTTAATTTCCTGCCAGCAGGATGGGGTGGGGGTGTTGTAAGTACTTTGATAAAAGTTTGATTATGAAATAGGCATAACACAGTTATAGGGATTTAGGAACATTACGAGATGTGCTAAGCGTAATCATAAGTATTATTGGTAGTCAGTTAATCATAAAGATTCAAGCATTGCTTAAAATCAGTTGACTACAGTGACTTTGGCAGAGATGAATTGATCTATAGTGTTTTGTTTCAGGAGACCAAAGAGACTGTTATGGACACCAGTTTGTTGCTGGGACACCCTACTTTGATCAAAGTTCTGGTTAATGGATTATGTGAAATCAACCAATGATTGTTGTAACCTAAGAATATTAATAAAATGGTGTGACAGAAGGACCAATCATTAGAAAGGTCAAATTTAAGAATTCACATAGAATGTACTTTTTATATAATCTAATATATGATGATAATTGTACTGTGCCTGTGTTAAGTGCATTTGCATAATTAATGAATATGTATATCAGGTATGTATTTAACCTGCATAGTTGAACTAGCCAGGTGCACATGCTAGGTGGAGTGATCCCCTGTATGCCCAGCGCTGCAGTAAAGGAGTGCCTGCTTCTTAACTTCTCATTGCTGTTAAGGAGTTTTATTCCGGATTTCGGCAACAGTGGGGGGAGAAACGTACTGCTATACTGCTGAAGGTACTTTGCCCCAGGCTTGGCTTTGTGTGACTCTACAATAGTCAGATCAGGAAATAGGTTTTGCTTGGAACTGACAGTCTGTGGGATAACGCAGTTGGGGTGTTATCACTGTAGTCTCTGAACTTAGGTATGCTCAAAGAACTGCTTGAGGGTATTTTAACTTTAGTGATATTCAGTCCAAGGTAAAAATTTTGATCTTACATCATTTAGTTGATGGAAGAACAACCTAAACTTTATTTCAACAAGTTGTGGTTAGCACAAATTATGTTGATATCATAGAACCATAGAACAGCCCAGGTTGCAAAAGATCATGTGGTCTAACCTTTCATGGTAAAGGAAGTCTAGATGAGATTATCTAGCATGTTGTCCACTCCCATCTTGAAAATCTCCAGTGATGGGGACTCTACCGCATCCCTGGGGAGGTTGTTCCAGTGAATGTTTGTTCTCACTGTAAAAAAAATTTCTTCTATTGAGATGAAACCTCTCTCCCAGGGCAACTTAGACCTGTTGCCCTTTGTCTTCTCCGTGTGGCTCTTTACAAAGAGAGAGACCCTGTCCTCTTTGTAGCTGCCCTTCAAGTACTGGAATACTGTGATGAGGTTCTCCCTGAGCCTTTTCTTCTCTGGGGAGAAAAGACATAACTGTCAGTCTTTCCTCATAGGGCAGGTTCTCCCTGTTTAATGCTGCTCATGTGTTTATGAGCAGTTAGAACAGGGCAGTATTTTTATTACTGATGTATCTTTCCCCAGTGTTTTAGTGCATAGCCAAAAGGCAGAATTAATTTCTCCAATACCTTGTCTCCAAGATGCTGCGAAATTAGGAAGGGCAGGATCTAGATATCACTTGTGTCACTTGAATTTCTCTAAATTTGGACAGTTACAGGGAGCAGAAAACTTGGAGGACAGGGTTTTTGCATTTATCCTAGAACAGCAGAAATATTTTGAGGTCTCTAGGCTAACTTCAGTAATGGTTTGATGCAGAACAAACAGGAAAGGCAGTGCTTGTAAAGAGAACTTGAATTGCAGGCTACATGGGAGTGGGTTTTGGAGCTTCATCTTTTGTTTGTTCCGACTCTTTCTTTCTGACTAGCTGTCAGCTCTGCCTGCTAACTTTTCCATTACATACTCCAAAAAATAACTAAGTATTCTCTGACTTGTGCCTACTGTACTGAACTCGTGGCAGGGAGGGCTTTTCCTGCTGAAGGTCTTTTCACTGTCATCGTTAACCATTTATTCTTTTCCTCAGGTAGGCATGCTGTCCTGTTTTAGATCAGTGTGAGCAATTTCAAAGTGACTGTTTTGGCTTAACATCATCTTTCTGGTTCTTCTTAGTTTATAGGGAACTCTCCCGATGTTAGCAAGTATAGGTAATAATACTGAGATTTGCTAGATATGAGTAAACTTTATTTGCTCTTTAAATAAGTACTTACAGAAATAAAGCTGTTTGGGAAGTCCAGAGGTGAGTCTCTCAGTTGATAAGATTACGCATCTTGCCTTGACCTTGTTTAAAAGGGTGGATCAGTATTAGGGATTCTTTCTCTACAGCATGATAGAAAAAACTGTCCTTTTGTTTGTTTGTTTGTTCCCCCCCCCGAAAAGGCTGCATGGGCCTTTACTACTTTTTTCCCTTGCAAAACTTATAATTTATGAACATTGTGCTTCAACTGAGCTTTAAATTAAGCTCTCATGAGTTGTTCTTTTGTATGCAATGCACTTCTAGGCTCTATATCTCTAACAACACAGTTACAAACTATATAGCTTGCTTGTTTGACACTAAATAGCATGAGTAGAGTTAGTATATGCAGGTTAAACTTGAATTTTGATTTTTTTTTTTCCCTTGAAACAGTGTCTAATAGAAGTACTTTTGTGTAAATCCTTGTAATGAGGCTAAGCTAAAAGTAATATTGCATACTTTCTAGTTATTTTTTTATAAAGCTTTACTTTGACTTAAGCAAGTGAATTCTTTCTTTGTATTGCTCCTTCATGAAAGGAAAACTTCCTGTACAGGCAGACTGTTCTCAATTTTCAACTCTGAAGGAACTTCGTTGTTTCCTGTTTCATACTTACTTGGTACTTAAAAACCAAACCCACAAAAAAACCCCAAGCCAACCAATTACAAAGAAACCCCAAACGAAACCTAGAAATAAAAGTCTTGCTAAAATGACATTTGTTTAGTATATACAAGATTCAGAGGTGGATGTCTCTGGAATGGATTAAAATCAGGATTTCAAATCCCCAGGTGGAGTAGAAAACTGTAAGTGAATGCATATGATGAGGAAATCAGTGGATCTAACAGCTCTTGTTTAGGGATGTGTTGATGCAATGCTAGGTTTTAATTCCAGTGAATTGGATACAAGGTGTCATTCTAGCCCTCTTAATCTATCAAATATTGCTTGAAAACTAGTAAATTTAGAGTGGTAAATGATACAGCGATGAAGTAAACAGTAGCATTTGGTAATGCTAGTGCAAGACCAGTTAGCTTGCAAATCTATGTAGACATGAGTCTCATGAATAATTCACATAGTAGGTGAATGATAATTGTGAAAGTTACTATACTTCTACCAGTCTGAGTAGGTTGGTGGGGAAGTAGTGCAGTCTACAGTTGATTTGGTGTAAGTGCTAAGCATAGCAGACTTGACTAAATAATGATCATTGGTTCTGTCCTGTTAAGTGTCTATAAATATGTGGTTTTGTCCAGTGTCTTTCATTAGTAGAGGCAGTAAACACAGAGGGCAGCATGGAGAAGGAAATTACCAAGGCAGATGCTTTACTGATAAAGTATTTTGTTGGCATGTGATGTGCTTTCCAAAAACTTATAATATTGAATTAACTTACTGTGCTTAAGGCGTGGAAATCTCAGTGGAAGAGGAGTGATGGAATAAGAATGGGTTAGGATGGCAAGTAAAGGGAAGAGAGTCCTCACCCCTTTAAATGGAAACAGACTTGGTCAATGAAAGCCCATGTATTGTGGTAAACCATAAAAATACCAATTCAAATAATCGGTAAGATGTTCTTATTTGCTGCCTGTTCCATGTTACATTAAACTTGAATATTAATCTTTTATACTGGCTTTGCTACAGACTACTCACTTAAATTTTCCAAGTGAGCAGGGACTCTGAATGCAGTTTGGACTATGAAAGCAGCAGTTTAACACTTTGGTGTTGTACAAGCAAAGTCTCTGAATTGAGTGACTTGCTAATGTACCAAATGGCGATTGTCTTTTTTTTTCATTTATGACAAGCTCTTGTACACAGGTGATCTCTTCTTTAACTAGTGTGTTCGTCTTGTGGAATACGCTATGGCCTGTTTTTTTTCCAGGGGTATGTATATAATTATGTTAAGCAGGTTTAACTTGGAAGGAAGACAGTACCAATCAGTTTCTGTGATGTGCGATATACTTGCACACCATGGAATTTTGTAGACTTCATGTTTTTATTTCAGATTCCGTATTTTTATGATAGTTACTGATGTACCCCAATCTTGACTTCAGTATTGCAAAATAGGGAATTGGGTTTTTATAGAATCACTCAAGTTGAAAGACAAATCTGAAGATTGGCTGGTCTGAATCCTTGCATAGCCTCAGGTCAGCTATAGCAGGTGGGTCAGGATCTTGTCCAGCTGAGTTTTGAATTTCTGTGGGGATGGGGACAATACAAGCTCTCTGGGCAATTTGCTTAGTGTTTAACGACCCTCAGAGTAGAAACATTTTCCTTATGTTAAAATGGAATTTCCTGTATTTCAATTTGTGCCCATTGCTTCTTGTTGGATATCAGTGAAAAGAATCTCCCTGTCATCTTTGCTCACTTCTGCTACGAGGGAAGATCCTTTGAACCTTTTGTCTCCAGGCACAGCAGTTTCAACTTTCAACCACTCTGACAGATGCACCAGTCTTTTTGGTACCTTTGCAATCCTTCACTGGACTCTCTCCAGTATGTCAGTGTCTTGTACTGCACAGCCTAGAACTAGATAGGGTGTCATTAGTGGGGAAGGACCCCACCTACTGGCAACATCCTAATGTAGCCCAGAAGGCTATTGGCCTTTTACTGCAAGGGCATATCACTGGGTTATGTTCAATTTGCTCTCCACCACAGCCCTCAGGTTTTTCTCTGTGAAGATGCTTTCTAGCTGGCTGGTCCCAGTGTGTACTAGTGCCTGGAGTTACTCTTCCCCAGGTGCAGGATTTTGCATTTCTCTTTGTTGAACTTTGAGGTTCTTGCCTGCCCATGTCTCTAGCATGTTTTGAGTTTCCTCTGAGTGAAGCACAGCCTGGTGTTAATGTCCTGATTTTGTATGTCTGCAAACTTGCTGAGGGTGTGTTCTGTCCCAACATCCGGGTCATGAATGAAGATGACAGACTGTGTTGGCCCCAGTATCAATCAGTGGTGTATTCTGCTGGTGATTGGCCTCCAGCTGGAGTTTGTGCTGCTGATCACAACCCTTGGAGCCCAGTGGTTCAGCCTAATTTCAGTCATCCTCACTGTCCAGTTATGTAGGCTGTACTTCATTGTTTTGTATATGAAGGTGTTACGGGAGGCACTGTCAAAAGCCTTACTTTCTTGTTTTCCTTTCCCAGGTGCTGTTGAAAGACCTAACACACGTCAGCACATGCAGGCTTGTTTTGGAGGGTATTCTAGAAGTAGAGGTAGGATTGCATGGTTAAAACTTGTAGTTGTTGGGGATTATTAAGCCTTCCTTTTGGACAAAACATTTAGAATGGGGGACCTTGCAACTGGTATCTGAACAGATTCTGAAAACTCAAACTTTACTGTGTTGGTAGCACTACTGTTGCTGTGTGGTGCTATTCCTTATGGAAAACAGTAGCTACACCTGTGCTAAGGTTTGTAATTTTAATTCATTTTCTTTGTCTTAAAAAGGGCATCTTCATCATGTGGTGTTTGGGGGGGGGGGGGGTG
>JANZLQ010000079.1:63517877-63538648 GCA_026212715.1 Elanus axillaris | reverse complement strand
GTGTTTGGGGGGGGGGGGGGGTGAGTGAGAGGTAGGCTACACATCTGAGGTCCCTTTCAGCCTGAATGATTCTGTAGCTTTACAGTTGAGGTTTAAAAAAAAACAAACCACAAACTGAAACAACAAAACTGCAAACCCACCCAAACCCAAAAGCCTACCCTGAAGTCAAAGGTTCTTCTTTTCTAGTTAAAGATACTGATGAATGTCTGAACAGATGGTGTCAACCATTAGATAGACTTGGTAGTGGAAGAAATTTTGCCAACAGAGGTGACTTTCTTTCTTTGCCAACAGAGGTGTGTTATTCTAGTGGCTAGTTGTATTTGATACATGAAATTTTCTCTATTCGGGTACTCAGTTTTGTTGTATCAGAGCCAAATGAGTATTTGTGACTTGGAGGTTAATACCAATCCTTATTTTTGCATAATGTATGCACTCAGTATCCCCCCTTAGTTTTGACTGCACAACATAAAATACTCCACTGTATTTGCTAGAAGGCAGGACTCTACATTTAAAATAAATGCTTTGTTTACCTCTTGCTCTCCCTGAAAAAGGGCATTTTTCTGATAATTGCATTGAGTTGTAAAGTAGTATAAAAGGCAGCTGAATATTAGTATTCACATATATGCTATGTGAAGGGAATATACCAGTGCTCTTCTGTGGAAGACTGAAAGCTTTCTTTCTTTAGTATCTATAAAGCAATATTTAATCCCTGTCCTCTTCCTGCTGATAATGGCAAGTGCCACTCTTGTATGCAGTGCACATTGAAGAGGTTAGTAATGGGAAGTTTGGCAGTACTGCTGTATATGCTTCCACCAGGTACTGTTAGAAGCACATAGGGCAGTGGAAGCTGCTATCACGTAACATCTGTCTAGATAGTTCTATGGCTGTAAGTGATACTGGTTATGAAACAAGGAAGACAAACTCCAATTGTGGTTTGCACATGTTAAGCAGAAGTTTTGACCTGCAGAACAGCTGTGGAGGCACTTGGAAGTTATGTTTATTCTTTAAAAAAATTCTACACCACTTCTGCATCTCTTGAGTTGATGCTTATTAAGGTAGGGGAATGCTAGACTTGTTTGACGAAGCAGGCAGCAATACTTTGGTCCTGCTATGGAATGATGATGAACAGTTCTGCTATAGACTCTCCAGCAATTGCCGGGTGACTCACTAGCTGTATTTAAGATCTGTAATGTTTATGGATTTTTATATCTAGATTATCTTTTGCATGTAAGCCTTTAAGATGTGACTTTTTTTTTTAAATTTGGAAAAACTCTAATGACATAAGCTGGTATGCACCAGGCATTGGTGGAGAGAGAACTACAGATGCTGTGGTAGGAGAACTTCTCATTTAGCAGAAGATGTTTGTTGTCATTACGAGATGATAGAACAGGTGTTCAGTTGAAGCATAAGGAGTAAATGACAGTTGTTGACTGCTTGGATCATAGACAACACCTAGAAAAGTCTTATCTAAAATGAGCAGTAACTTGTTTATTATGCACGTGGCTGTTTACTTCTCCCTCCCCATCAGGAGGGTGACTGGGAAAGGGGAAAGGGGTTAGACATAAAAATACACTAAGTACTTGGCACTCCCTGTCCCAAGCAACTGAATAAGCAATTCTGAGTAATAAAAACTTAGAAATTGATAGATCTGAAAGGCAGGTTTTCAAATCCTCTCTCCATGGGAGGCAGCAATTGCAGTACTACCTCATGTTACAGTACTGGTTAGGAAAACTGAGGAGGTACAAATGCTGTCAGTTATCCTGTGACAACCAGAGGACTGAATTATCTGCATCCATAACCAAAGAATTGAGTGTTAGTTGCTTATATAGCATAAATCCATGTAGTTATATCCATATATGTAACTACATACAACCATATATCCATAAAGTTAAGTACTTCCGGACTTACTCTTTTATTTACTTCTTGCAAGAAGCAATACTAGAGGAGAGCAGTAGACTCTTCTTGTCATACTTGGCAAAAAATATTTCTTTTCTTAATTTTTCAAGCATTGAGGCAAATAACTTAGTTCTATTTACTTTCTATCTGAATTCATAAAATAAGGACTGTGAACAATAATTGCCAATAAAAGGCACTTAATCTACACATGCAAAATTGGGCAAACTAAGTTGTGTGCTATGCTGTACTGCAGGTTTCCAAGCAAGAAAAGTTGAAGATTCTCATACACAAAGTAGAGGTTTTAGAGGATTTCCTCATGGCTTTAGACAAAGTGAGAGTAAGGTTTTTCTTTTTATGTTGACTGGTTTGTGTGGGAACAGCATACATTTGGTCATTCTTTCTAGTTTTGCTTGCTCACTGAGAACTGCAAGTATAAAGGCAAAAGCTACGGAATAGTTTGTATTCTTCAGCCATGTTGTGGAACATGGATGGCATCTTGAAAAATAGTTTAACTGGGAATAACACAGCATAGGTTGACATTATAAAGAACCTGTTGGGGCTGTTGCACTGTAGAGTTTTTAGAGTAAATAGTATTAGCTTTAAGCATGGTATTTCACTATACTAATTTTAGATGCCATATCTGCTACACTGGGTCTTACAGGTATTAGAGGTGAACAAAGAGACAGACCTCAGTCTGGCGTTCTTCTTGGCTCTAGAGGAAGAGGAGCATTTGGAGGTCATGCAGGTGAGACTTTTTAGTAGGGTGGTGAACTCTTCAGTTTTCCTCATTGCTGATTTGTGGCAACGCAGTACCTTCTTAGCTTTGCTAAATGCTGCCACTGTGACTGTTTTCCCTGTCTGAATTAAGAATCTACTGCAAATGTTATATAGCTTACTTGCATGCCCATGCAAGATGTGTTTGTAATTTGGATAAATTTTAGTATTTGGATTTTCAAAGCTGTTGTCTTCTGTAATTTTTTCCTTGGTCCTACTGCTGCTGGGTCAGTTAATGCACAGTGAAGCAGAGGTGCTAACCCCAAAATTCAAAGCAAGCCTTTAAGACCTTGCTCAGTTTTGAAATTATCACTCTAGACTTTTTCCAGCCCCCTGTGAAGGGAAGTATTGTTCTAGGTATGTCCAGGCTGACAAGTAAGGTTTGTAGCTCTGAGAGGCTAGCTCTTCCTGGTGGCTTTATTACAATGTTGGGTTTTTTTGCTGTCTGGAAAGGATTTTTCCCTCATGGTCCTATCTTCCTTTGCCACTGATGCTATTGTAACTTGTAACCTATGTGTTGTGCTATCTAGAGTATAGTCATCTATCACTCACAAAAGTCCTGTAATTCAATTTAAAAATACCATTAAACTAGTGTAATGGGTAGTGTATGGCTGGTATTTTCAATGTAAGAATTTTTTGTGTGATCCTGGTAAAAGAGTTTTTCACTGTAAAAATGATAGAATAATTAGTATGTGTTTTCAGAAATGATCCTTAATATCCTAAGAATAATTGATTTGCCTCTATTTGACTTACCTGAAAAACTTTATTTGAACTATTTAGTTCAAACAGTGATTTTTAGAAACTTAAGTGTTACAGAGGCAACTTGCTAATACTCATAGTGGACATAACTGTGTCCTTAATGCAGGATAGTCATTCCTTTTTCATGACCAGCGTATGAAGTATTAGTATGTAAAGACTGTAACGGATATTGGTAGGCAACAGTTGCACTAGTCTGTATAGAAGCTCATGTGGAAAGATAATTCTTCATAAAGAGTAGTTTATTGCATGAGAAGTATGTCCTTTCATAGTAAGAGGATGTGTCTGGATCTAGGAAAGGAACAGAGTGAGCACTGCTAGGCTGTTCTGCTGCTTCCATCTCTGAGTAGCGGACCTGTCAGTAATAGAGTTTGTAGAGGTAATGAAGGTAGGGCTGTGCTGGCTTTTCTTAAAACAGTTATGCTTTTCGCAATTAGAGATAATGTAGAAGCATATTATATCCTGATGGAAGAATAAGTATTTAAAAGTAATTATGCACAATGTATGTTGCATCTTTGCTTGGATTCTGTGTCATAGTCTTGATGAAGCTGTGGCTTTACAGAGTTGCTTAAGAGTATTGCTGCTGAACAGAGCATTCCTGATCCAAGTCACAGCACTGTCTGCCTCTTTAGATCTGGTATTTATATTTAGAATTAGTAATTCAGTCTTGTTGAGAATGAGCAATTGGATAAATATGCCGCCCTGATGTTATTCTTTGTGCTTGCATTGCTGCAGTGAGGAAAAATGCAGATGAGGGAGGGCAAAGGAGGCATTGAAGGGTCACTGCACTTACCTGATACTGGTCTTAAAATTGTCAGTTTCATGGTATGATTTTTACGAATGGCTTGAGCTGCACATTTGAGTAGAGAACCTATTAACAGCTTTTGTTGTTGTCTTTCCTCTGCACTGTCTTGTGTCTGTTACCTGCATTTCTAGCTTCCCTTCTTTTCCAGAGGGACCTTATACTAAAGGATTTTTCCCCCCTTCTTTGAAATCAGCAACACAACTTCCTTTACAGAGTAGTTAGAGGCTGTGAGTTAGGTTTAAGTCTTTTTCTGTTTTCATTATAGTAAGAGTAAAGACTTAAAATGGATCCTGGAAATGCTGCTGTTAATAGCTCAGTCTGAGTGCAGTTTTTACATGTGTAAAACATGTGGTCTTAAGAATGTCTTTGTTTTTCAAGTGATAGTGAGAGCAACACACAATACATGGATGTCAAGATCAGAACTTTGGATGGAGTGGATGTTGTAAATGTATGGCTGTTGAAATAACAGGATAGTTTTCTGATTTAAACTCTCTCTTAGCTCTTGAAAAATTACTGTGGTGACACTGAAGTTTATGGCTATGTCTCTTCAGTTATTTAGAAGTAAGTTATATAGCATAAACCAGGCATATCCTGGTTTTGTGGAAAAGTTGAATGGTTCTTAAAACCAAGATGCTGTAACCGTAAGCACATATGAATTTCTTGTTACAAAATTTTGTTTATCAGTTTTAGGGGAAAAACCTCACCTGAAGTAACAAAACAGAGTTAAACCCTAAACCTGACATTTCTGGCACTTCGGTTTCTTGTTACAGATGCTTTTTCTTGCTCATGATTGATCTCAAGTGACTATAGAAAATAATCTGCCTTTGCAAAAGCATATGCTGGATTTAGGAGGGGTCATTCCTCTTGGTTGTCTTTAAATACGGCTTGCTTTATCTAGACGTCTTGTGATGGCAATCTCAATCTGGGATGATTGATTTGATAAGGGACTTACTATGGGTCAGGTAAGGATCAGATCTGGTTTGGAAGTCCCTCAGCAAGATGCTGCGCTTAATTCCTTCATGTTGTTACTACAAGGTCCTGCTAAGCTCAGTGTCTTGACATCCTGTCTTTCTGCCCTTTAAAACACAAATACAAGGACTTTGTCTTCTGGCTTTTTGTGACTAAGCTTTCATTGCTTATCTAAGTATTTCCACTCATTCTACCAACCATACCAGTACCCACCATTGAATCTTCTAAGTGTTTCTAGGAATTTTTCATTAAGGTTCTTAATAGATTTTCTCTCAAATGAGCTTCTTTTCCTAAGAGCTTTTTCCTAAGAGTTAATTCTAATTAACTTTGGATTGCTCTGTTTAACAGCAGCTTACAAGGAAGGCAATGAAGAGCTATGTTCTGAAAGAGGTAAGTAGCTTCTCAAGTAACATGCCAGTTCTAATTTGCTTTTAGCTCAAGGAACATTCTCTTAAAGTTGCTGGAAGTAATTGGGTAAAAAAAGAAGGTGATGTGGATAAATGCATAGCTACCTCAAAACTGTTCATTTAACATGAGCTGCCAGGCAAATATTGTTAAACTCAGTATGTTTAAACTTTGTTCATCTTCGAATTACTGGGCAACACAGTGGTGTCTTTCACCTGAAAGACTAACTTTTTGGAATGGAGTGCTGTAGAATTCTTCTGTACTGGCTTTCTTCTTTCTAATAGTAAAGCTTATCTACCTGAGACAAAAGTGTTAGAGAACTTAATTGGCAATAGTGTAGGCTTCTTAAGTGATGATAGTCATTAAAGCAAACCATGAAGGAACAGTAGATTCTCAGTTTCAGATGCTGTAGCATCTGGGATGCTATTTCTGGAAAACAGGCTTGATGTCTTTTACTGCAAGTTAGTAAATAGAATTTCATGATTTGTATTTGCAGGAGATGAAGTTGAAATATATGATGAATAATGACTTTCTGATATGTATTGAATGTGTCGGTTGGGACAATCAATTAGAATGTTTACCTTACCTGCAGTGTTTTTTGCAAATGACTTCAGCCTTGTTTTGCCTTTCTCTTACTCTTGAAGTGCAAAAAGACAAATAGTGAACTTGTGACTTTTGTGTGAATAATTTTGCTTCCTGATCTTGCCTCATTTGAGGCTCCTCTGAAATGGCTTCTACTGCTAACCTTTTAGTGAGCATCAAATAATTGTTATACCTCTGAGTTTATTAGCTTGAAAAATACCTTGAGGAGTACAGAACTATAAATGTACTGCCATGAACAGATTAATTTTGTCCTTGTGTATTAATAATGCATTGTTACTGAATACGATAATTTGTAGTGTAATGAGTATTTGTTGTAGAATTGTTTTTTGCATGGTGGTAAAGTAGAGCCGAATGTAATTTTTGTGAGTAGCTCTTTAAAGTAAGGTCCTTGAGTAAATGAGACAAATGCATTACAAAAGTCTGACATTATTTGTAAATAAGTTTTAGGTCTACTAGTATAACACTAAGTTCTAGTAGAATTCATTTATGAAATTTCTTGCCTTCCTGGAAAGCGGAGTACTTAGTAGCTCCGTACTTAAAATAGTTTTAGTTTGTTTTCTTTATATTGTTCCTGAACTTAAGTGCTTGTGTCCTTAAGGTCCACGGGTGACTTACGTGCCACCACCTCCGCCTGATGATGAACAAGCCATCTTTGCACATTATCAGACAGGAATTAATTTTGACAAGTATGATGAAAACATTGTCGAAGTGTCAGGAGTTGACCCTCCAGCACCATTTCTGGTTAGTGAACTTATTAATCTCAGGGTTTATATTGAGCATGATTTTGTAAGGATGTATCCTGAGTCTAATATTCACAGCTAATGAAAATAATAATAAAAGATTTTGAATCTTGCAGACAAGTACTGTGTTGGAAGGAGATGCTACCCATTTGAAAGATACAAATTTGAATTCCAAATGACATTGTCAAACTACAGAAATTGCCCAGAGAAAGTAATACTGGATGGACAGGAAGTATAGTCCTTAAATTTCAGAAAAATACCTGTTTAGAACTTGAAAGAAAGAGGTCTTTGGCAGCAGTTTCTGAGAAGGCTGGTAGAGTCATCTTGAAGCCTTTCTGGGGGATCTTTAACAATGTAACTGAACGCCTGTTGGAATAGTTTCATTTGGACAGAGATGTTTCTGAAGTAATTTCTAGCCCTGTTTTATGTGGCTGCTGTTCATTGTTTAAAGGTGAATATATAACTTTGCTTCTGTTCCATACCAAGTAGCGAGTGTTTAAAAAAAAAAAGCTCTTTTTAGGGAGGAGAGTGAGGAAGAAGGGTGGAGGGTGTAGTAGCACTTGTGTTGAAAGAGAAGATGCAGACTTTTTTCCCCCCATCCATCTTCTGAAAGGTTTTCTTACTGAAATTAAACTGACTTTATCATGTATGATGGTTTTTGGTCTTGGACAGGGATGTTGCTTTAGGTCCCCTTATTAGTTTTATCACAGAGACTATAAGTGTGTATCTCCTCAATGAAATTCAAGTGTTTAGTTTGTTTTCATAGCATGCCATGATGTGAGTTTACCTGCTTGAATCCAGATGTATGGCTTCTGAGAAGTGTTCTCTCAAAGCTAGTAAGACCAGCCAGAGGCCTTCCCTGTCCTACAAACAGCTTTGCTTGAATGGCATGAGCAGGTGGAAGAAGCTGTTGGGGCTTTTACCTGTAGGAACCTTGGCAGTCTAGATGACTGGTGATACCCCCCTCAAAAGTTAATACTTTTCAGTGATTGGCTGTCTGTATCCTATGGTAAGCATCTCAGTTTAGAAACTAACTTCTGTGGTTATGTACTGTTAATAATAATTTTTTTGTCTTACAGGCTTTTGAAGAAGCTAACCTCTGTCAGACCTTAAACATGAACATTGCTAAAGCTGGATATTCTAAACTTACTCCAGTGCAGAAGTACAGCATTCCTATTATATTGGCAGGACGGGATTTAATGGCTTGTGCCCAGACAGGATCAGGAAAAACTGTAAGCATTTTGCGTAGTATTCATACTACTGGAAGTGTGTGACCTTTAACTTGTACGTGGATGCCTCAGTTTTCCACATGCTTCACAGCTTTTTTTCCAATGATTTGACTTGCACTGCAATGGCAGGTGTAGTATTAAGCACAGATGGGCATGATGGAGATGGATGGGTTTTCACATTTTTGGGCTGAATTTCTTTTTAATTTCAGTGAACTAGTGTCTTGATACAGCAGGCCAGTCTTCAGGGCTACAGGTACAGATTCAGAAGTATGGGCAGTCATAGAGCTGCTGATGAGAAAAAAACCACAGCAGTTGGAAGCTGGGGTTTCTTTGTGTTGTGTGGGCTTTGTGTTAGTTTGTTTCTGTTTTGGTGTTGGTATGTGTGTGTTGTGTGGTGTTGTGCTTGCTTTTTTGGTTTTGTGGTTGTTAAAAAAAAACAACTTGTGCCACATTGTAACACTGTGTTGTGCTGGTTTGTCACCTTTAGTTTGATCAAGTCTGATCTGCATCAGATTTAGTTTTAGGCAATTCAGTATTAATCATGGAACACTTGAGAGTTGATACTAAGTTGACAGTTGTCTAAACTTGGTAAACTGTCTAATGTACCAAAATCTAACCACTGACAGTTCTATGAGAATATTTGGGTATTAATGTATTGGGTTTCTGTGGCAAGGTTTTGGTAGTAGGGGAGGTTATAGGGGTCGCTTCTGTGAGAAGCTGCTGGAAGCTTCCCCTCTGTCTGACAGGGGCAATACCAGCCAGCTCTAAGATGGACCAGCCGCCAGCCAAGGTCAAGCCAATCAGTGATAGTGGTGATGCCTCTGTGATAACATTTTTAAGAAAGAAAAAAAGTTGTGGGACAGAGAGAAATGGGAGCCAGAGAGTGAGAACATGTAAGAGATACAACCCTGCAGACTGCAAGGTCAATGAAGAAGGAGGGGGAGGGGTGCCTCAGGTGCTGGAGCAGAGATTCCCCTGCAGCCTGTGGTGAAAACTGTGGTGAGGCAGGCTGTCCCTCTGCAGGCCAGGGAGGTCCGCAGTGGAGTAGATATCCACCTGCAGCCCATGGAGGACTCCACACTGGAGCAGGTGGGTGCCTGAAAGGAGGCTGTGATCCTGTGGGAAGCCTGTGCTGGAGCAGGCTCCTGGAAGGACCTGTGGATCTGAGGATGGAGGAGCCCACACTGGAGCAGGTTTTCTGGCAGGACTTGTGACCCCATGGGGGACCCATGCTGGAGCAGTGTGCTCCTGAAGGACTGCAGCCTGTGGAAGTGACCCATGCTGGAGCAGTTTGTGGAGATCTGCAGCCTGTGAGGAGAACTCATGTTGGAGAAATTTGTGGAGGACTATCTCGTGTGGGAGGGACCCCACGCTGGACCGGGGGAAGAGTGTGATGAGTCCTTCCCCTGAGGAGGATGAAGTGGCAGAAATGTGTGATGAACTGACCCCAACCTCCATTCCCTGTCCCCCTGTGCTGCTGGGTGGGTGGGGGGCATAGGTGGAGAAGCCAGGAGTGAAGTTGTGCCTGGGAATAAGGGAGGGTTGGAGGGAAGGTGTTTTGAGATTTGGTTTTATTTTTCATTACCCTACTCTGGTTGATTTGTAATAAATGGAGTTAATTTCCCCCAAGCTGAGTCTGTTTTGCCCATGATGGTAATTGGTGAGTGCTCTCTCCTGTCTTTATCTTGACCCACAAGCCCTTTGCTATATTTTCTTGTCCCTGTCCAGCAAAGGAGTGGGGAGTGATAGAACAGCATTGGTGGGCACTTGGCATCCAGCCAGGGTCAACCCATCACAGTTAAATATAACTTTTTGCCATCCAGTGTAGTGTAGAATTCTAGCTTTGTTACATAGCTTATAGGTTGTTTGTTTTGAGAAACCTCTTCTGTTTGCAGAGGTGGAAGTGTCCAAAACTTATTCTATAAATATTCTGAATGCTTTTGGGACTGCTGTACAGGTTCTGTTTTGGGGGTAACTAGTTTTAAAGGGACATAAGGTTGCTGGTACAGTAATGTTGCAAACTGATCTGCTATTGTAGTAGTCTGGAGAGTGGTCATACATGGTTACCTTACAAATCTACTCATGATAATGTAATGCTTGTAAGTAAATTTAGTTACAGAGGGGTTTTGGTCCTGGGGTACATAATGTGTGGAACTGCCTGAAGAGCCCAGAAGTTAGCTGGTGCTTAACTCTATTCCTGCATTATTAGACTCTTAAGGACCAGAAGGATATTTTCATGCTGCATAGAAAAGGGGAAATAGGTTTTAATGTTCTCTAGTGCATTCAGGTCAATCCTGTTGCAGTCCGATTTCCTTGAAATTGATACTGTGCTGTATCATTCTAGCTTTAAGATTGATACGCAGTTTTTAGTGTGACTGATGAAAGCTTTAAGACTAAACAGCCCAAATACTGCTGCTTTTTTTTTAGGCAGCTTTTCTTCTACCAATTGTGGCCCACATGATGAGAGATGGTGTAACTGCCAGTACCTTTAAAGAGCAACAAGAACCAGAATGTATTATTGTTGCTCCAACTAGAGAACTGGTAAATCAGATCTTCCTAGAAGCAAGGAAATTTGTATATGGGTAAGTTTTTTCACTGTTGCCTGGTACTGATTATTGCTTTGAATCAGCACTGCTTTAGTTTTTCATAAATACTTAAAAAAAAATTTCTGTGCAAATCAAATGAATGCAAACACTTGAATTTAGATGGTAATTCTGGCTAGCAGATTTCTTACTATGTGACTAGGGATTTAAACTCCTAATCTTCCTGATACTGGGGTGGGGAAGAGGCTTACTCCAGTTTGAAGAGGAGGTAAGTACTATACTTGTGCCACATCATCTTTACTGATGAGAAAAATGAAATTTCTTAAAAGTAGTAACTTGAATTCAGGTTGCCTTATGTAACTTATACTTGCTCTTATTTTTGTCTTCACAAAAATAGAGGTATGTGTTAGGGGCTTTTAGATAATTTTCAGTAATGGTTTCTAATAACTCCATACTTCCCAGTGTTTCTGGTCTTGGAACAGAAATTTCATAGCTCAAGCAAACTCTTTTGGCTTTGTTTCAAAACAGAACAAAAGGTCTGAACTTGACATTGAGCCCTTGGTTGTTGCATGAGAGTATGTTTGTACTAGTTTGCTAGTGATCTTTCAGCTGCTAAATGATAGGTTACACCTGTGCACAGGAAGATAATTAAATCTGTTTGTAACTGCTTGTTGACTATCAGGAGGTGGAATGGAGAACATGGTCAGTGCAAAATCTAGTAGGCTAAATTAGACTTGCCTTTGCTTGTTCAAGCAAACTTATGCTTGAAGGCTGTCTTGGCCTTTGTGAAGTACCATCATGTTTGCCTATCTACTTACTAAGTATATTACTAAGAATAGCTTCTTAATCCCTAAAACTGTTCTAACTATGTAGCTAGTTCTATTAATTATGCTGTTTTAAACTAGATACAGATTATTTCACAATGAAATAGCTTTTGAATTTAAAAAGTTTGTGCTACAGCTGCCCTGCAATGAAAGCAAGGCAAGGTACCTACATTTGGGGGGGGGGGGGCAGTTAAACAATATCGGAGTGAAATCTGTTGCTTCTAAAGAATTGCGTGCATATTGCTCAGTTCAGATTCATGATGTTCTTAAGCTCTCTGGTTTAGTTCACAAATAATAATGTGAAATAGGTGTATTAATGGATAGTGGATAAATGTTGAAATGTTGAGTCAAACCTGGTTTTGTTCTTGACTAAGTTTTTCTGAAAAGTTCCAATTAAATTTTTACTGGGTTTATCTGATTAACCATTGTTGCATATGAAGCTGAATTAGCATATTCAAGAATAGGCAGTTTGAATTTGAGTATGAAAATACTCACTGCATGCATGGAAAAGCCTTAGCAGGGAGTTACAAAGATAAGCTTGTAACCTTGCTCTTCAGCTGCATAAGGTAGTTCCTGCTTGTAGAGGTGGTTTTCTACAGGAGAATATCTGATGTAGTTCTAACCAAAACCTTAGCAAGAAGAGCACTAAGTAGTTTAGTGTTTGAATGGGTTTGCATTCTGAGTGGCACGCTGCATGGGCAGTGTGATTAGTTGCTTTACAGAGGTGGACCTCTGTGGGTTTATTGGCTTTTTTGCACTATCCTTTCAAGGTGTGGGAAGATTACTTCTGAAGCTCTGAAGGAATGTATTTAGTGGTTCTGCTTTTTTGAAGTATGTTGTATAAAAGGGGACAATGTCTAACATCATTTTGGCTGTTACTGCCAGTAACTCTCAGTTGAAAGGAGAGGGAAGAGTGCAGGTGAAATTAAGTGTTCTTTCCAAGCCAGCCACCTGTGCAGCCTCTATTACGTAGTATGAATGGGAACTTTGAGCTTATGGTGAGTGAGTTTCTGGTCTTGGGTCCTGCTTTTGGTTATAAGCTGTGCTGTATGGTGAAGGAGTTGAACCACTCTAAGCTGGTTCGTGGTATATGTGATTATTTTTTACGTATTTTTGACACAATACTGTTTGCATACTTACATGATTAATGCATTTTTTTTCTATATAATAGAACTTGCATAAGGCCTGTTGTGATCTATGGAGGTACACAAATAGGCCATTCAATTCGTCAGGTAACACAAGGCTGTAATATACTATGTGCTACTTCAGGAAGGCTTCTAGACATCATTGGAAGAGAGAAGGTAAGATTTTAAAACTCAGTCTGAATTCCCTAAGCACTCTTAGCTTTTTACATACTGGTTTTCATTCTTGAAATTCAATAGAAGCAAAGATACAGCCGTGCAAACTAGTCAGTATGCTGCCTTCATACAGGCACTTAAAATATATGTGAACTTTTCTTGGAATATCTAAATACCATGAGGTTTTTGAAAGAGTAGTGTGAGTCCAGATCTTTTCAGTCCATTTCAGGGCCCACTGGAAAATACCACTCTAAATCAAACTGGCTGCAGTGTTCTTGGCAATGAAACTCTACAATTTAAATACATGGAACACCTTCTTTTAGTTCTCATGGGAAATTCCATAGCAGATTTTCGCTTGATGTCCTGTTTTTTACCTGTCAAACTATGCTAATATTAATTCTTTGAATGTTTTAATACTGATTTTATTGAAAATGTAAAAAGATCCTCCAGGTATAATATTGTATTTGAATTTTTATTTTTCCCGCCATTCTAAGTTCTAATCAAAATTGCTACATATTATAATGGTTGCTTAGTGATGTTGCACTGGACAAGTGAAGTTTGGAAAAACACTTGGTAGTAAACTGGGGATTGGCTTTCTGCAGTTGTCAGGCTTCTAGTTAGAATGACAGTCTTAGTCAGCAACAGTGAAGTTGTAATGTCCTTAATGATGCTTTCTGACAAATTTTTTCAGAACAAGGAGTTTGAGAATGTGAGGATTGTATGAGAGAACCTTTCTAAAACTCAGACATAATTTCAAAACAGATGTGATGAATAATAGTCGATATATAGGCTCTATCTTGGTCTACATTGCTGAACCAATTGTTCACAAATTGTGAAGCATTTCAGTGTATGCATACTATTAGAATTAGTGCAGACTAAAAAGTTAATTAGAGGTTGAGATGCAAATAAAATGTAATGCACATAGGCTTTTATTTGTGAGTAATTTAACTTCTACTAGAAAAAAAAAGGAAAAGGTGGGGTTTGGCAATTAGGACATTCTATAAGCATATACTGTTGGCAAACCAATATGGTTTCTCTTTCACTGAAATATTTGCAGATTGGTTTGTGTAATGTGAAATACCTGGTGCTAGATGAAGCGGACCGCATGCTTGATATGGGTTTTGGCTTAGATATGAAGCAGCTGATTTCTTACCCAAGCATGCCACCAAAAGACAAACGTCAAACACTAATGTTTAGTGCCACTTTTCCTGATGAAGTTCAGAGGTAAGTAAAGTAAAAATGGAAATACATCTGAAGATGTACTTGTATAGAGCTAAATGTCTGAGGAGTTAAGAGCACTCTTTGTTTAAAAGCTTATAATCTTGCTAGAAAATACTGAAAAACGATGATGTTAACATTCCTTGATGAAGATGTCCCTTTTTTAGGTAACAGAACTAGTAACTTGCATAGATGAACTGCTTATTTTAGGTGGGGACTCTAAAGCAACTTATAAAGCTTGTATGAAGCCTTTAAAATTCCACTTCTGTAGTAGTCCTCATACTGCCTGTTTGTTTCTTGTCCCTCCCCCACCACATCTGTGCAAGCTCAAAAACAGTGGTCTTGTTGTTTAACAAGCAGCACAGTAGCAGTGTCTTTGGCACCAGGACGTAATAAAACCAGACATCCCAATTATTGCTCCACTTGCCAGCCTTCCTGATATACAATTCTTGTTTACTTGCGTAAGTGCTATTTGGTTTTGGTAGTTTTAAAGCTTCCATGGTAGTTTTAAAGCTTCCACAAATGGGTTTAGGATATATCTTACAGCTTTGCTACTCACTACCCTTAATGTTCTACTTTCCAGACTCTGAGAATAGTCTTCAGCAGATGGTAGGTGGGGTTGCCAATCCTAGGAGTAACAGAACAAATTACCCCATTCCCTGTAGGTGGATGGAAGATATTCAGTATTTCCACTTTTGAAGAGACGAGCATCTGAATACTCATTCTTAAATTGGAGGAGTCTAAGCTTCAGTTTGAGCAGTTGACATAATTTTGGTGGCTTTTGTGGTAGGGATACTGTTGTGACAGTACCACTAAATACCAGTGTAAGCACACTACACTTTGAGAGCATGTAAACTGATCAGAGCATTGCAGTGAAGTCTGTTGTTACTTCAGTGAGTCAAATCCTGACAACTTTCTTCTGGCACTCAAAAAGCCTGAAAGATCTTTTTTTAGGCAGGGATAAAACATCTTCAGTAGTTGACTATCCTGAATGAAAGAGGGGAATGGGCTTCTTTCTCCTGTTAATCAGTTAATACTGACAGCTGTTGGGGAGATGAATTGCTTTTCTTCAAGTAGGATTGCATTTACTTTAAACTCAGTCTTAAGTTGCCTGTTGTGGCTTTTATTCCTCAGTCAAGACTTCTTTCATAGTTTTTTGTATTGAAAGAAGATCTTTTAGTGAACTATTAACAGCTTTGCTTCTGCAGCTGGGAATCAAGCATTCAAATGACACTGTACTTAAGTGTGGTTCATGTTTATTCCACGTGTTTACTGTTTGTGTGGGAATGGGGTCTCCATTCACACTGCATCCTGTGAAAAGACGAGGGTGTGTTTCCCTTTAAGACTGTGCAGTGTGCTCTGATTGACTCGGGTTTTGGGGTTGAGAGAGGAATCTTAATCCCTTGATTTCGAGATCTGTTGTCTTTATCAGTGTTTTTGCTAATGCTCTTGCTATGTGTTTTTGCTACATTCTGAGGTATGAGTAAAGAGCACTCTACCTACCAGAACCTGAGAGGAGATGTCTTCACTGTGCAAGATGTTTACTGTCTGTTTCCATTTAATGAAAAAAAGAAAACAAGATCTATCCTTCTACTGTCAGTCTTGCAGGATTTACAAGTGCTGGTAGAAGACTTCAGAAACCTGAGTGCTTGGATCATAGTTTGGAAGTGCATAACATTTTTGTAACCTTTTGAAACTGGGGTGCCTAAAGGTGATGTTTTAATTTTAGAGAGTAAAAACCCTTCTTGTCTGGAGTCAGTTTCTTCTTTGATTTAGTCCCTTTCTGATTCTAGTGTCAGGAAAGGTGGTATTTTCCCATACTCTGCTCTTAAAACAACTTTGGACAGTATACTACTTTGGCAGTACAGGGACAGAACCCTGTTGGGTTCAGGCGCTCCTGCACTTCTATTCAGTGAGTGTAATCAGATGTAGTTTTAACATACAGTTTGGTTTTGTACCTGAATTTGGGTCTCTACTGTTACGTATACCTTTGATCGGATCGTCAAGGCTCTTCCTGTGCATGTGAGTTGAGAGAATGCTGCGTTTCCTGGCTGACTGGAGAACTTCAGTTTAGCATTTGGGGCCTTATATCTCCCATTAAAAGGTCTTTAGTTTCTTCTCTCCCTTCTTGTTTTTCATTTACTGTTCCATTTTCAGAGAGTTTAAACTTGCCCTTTACTTTCAGTTTAGAACTATGTGTCTCTGAGATCTTAAACTGGTCAGATCTTAAGAGTAAATACATTTAAATCTATAGTAACTTGTTCATTTGTTATGAAAAATACCTTTACAGTGGCAATTACACCTATAAATCAGGTGGGAGATTCAAGTCCTTAAGGCAGTCCTTTAACATTTTTAAGACTTCCCTCTTTCTTAGGAATTTGTTCCAAAACTTGAGATTGTATGTTTTCAGTTAAAGATTAGTTTGTTTACCATCTGAATTTTACTGCAGTGGAAGCTGCTTTTGTGTACACCGGACATGAAACACTCTTGTGTATTGACACGTGAATACAGTTTAGTAAAACTCTTGAGTATTATGGGACATTCCAAGGAATTACCTGTTTGGTGAGTTTGATCTCTCAGGTGAGAACCTATTTAAGGGATAACTGAAGATCAACACTGTCTGAACAAAACTTGACTTTTGCCTGTGGCAACTAGCAAATTTCACATAATAAACTGTGTTTTTAAGCAGTGCTTTTGTTGAACAGTCAAAAAGGTCTTATCTCTTGGAGGCCTGTTTTCAATTCTGGCCTGTGTACAATTCTCCCCTGTCCCTCCAACTAGTGATGAAATAGCACCCCGAGAATGGTTCTGTGAGCCATATATCAGTAACCAATTTTACTACAAGCATGTATGTGGAACTCTTTCTGAGATGGCTAGAAAATGTAGTGTTTGTATTATGAAAAGCTACAGGGATGTGATCAGTCTGTGCATGTTCTTATTGATGAGACTTTGTACAGCTGTCTAGAAAACAATGCAGACTCTTCTAGCATTTTTAAAAAATGCACATATGACTACTTTTATCCTCTGCCTTGTGAGGAATGATACAAATATTTGTTGTGAGTGTTGTTTAAACATAAAGTTACTTGATCTTAAAGCAGCAACACAGACTTCATGTTGATCAATTTTGTTTCTTTACAAGGCTGGCTGGCGAATTTTTGAAAACTGATTATTTGTTTATTGTTGTTGGACACGTGGGTGGAGCTTGCCGTGATGTTCAGCAAAATATTCTTCAGGTTCCTCAGTATTCCAAGAGGGATAAACTGATGGAGATTCTACAAAGCATAGGTAACTTCCCTTATTGCTAATTCTTTTCCAGGAAAGACAAAACTGCTTGTTTTTAAACTTGTGCTCTTGCTATAGGCCAGGTCATGATTCCATTCTATTACATGTTACACACCTTACAAGACTACTGATAGAAGCTTGAAGCAGACCTCGGAGTGCTAGATTTTTAGGCATATTTGTGTTATGGGTATTAGTCAAGGTCTCATTTCTATTGAGTACTAGCAGACAAGCTTCCTAGATGGTTAGGTTTTTTTATATGGTCAAGTACAATGTTTTAGCATTTGGGGGTATTGTCTCAGATTACGGTTATGTTAAACATCTTATATGAACATTTGGGCCTATATTTTGTTAATGACTGGGATTTTTCTATTGTTGCTTTGAATGTATCTTAAGTTTTGATGCTGAAAACTGGAAAGGAGTTTGGAATTAAAAAATTATCTGTGTACCTTGCTGTGCAGTGCTCAGAATGGTGTGCTTTTAGCCACATGCTATAGAAAGGGAGTGCATGCTTATCACAGAATAATATTTGTGTCCTCCTTTCATTGAGGAGAAAAAAAACAATACACTTGTCTTCACCTAGGTTTCTGTATTGATCTAGAAATTGATGGATTGAATTTCATTAGTTCAACACAGGTGAGAAATTGCAATCAAACCTTAAAGACTTCATTCAAAATGTGTTTTGATGTTAGGTGTTCATATAAGTAACTGCAACTGAATAATGAAAGTGCATCAGGTTTCAAACTGCAGTGGATCTGAACTCTTGTTTAACGTAGGTTGTGAACGAGCCATGGTGTTTGTGGACAAAAAGAGAAAAGCAGACTACATTGCAGCCTTTCTTTGTCAAGAAAACATACCAGCCACTAGCATCCATGGGTAGGTAATTTTTAAAGTGTAAGTCAGGTAATAGTATTAAGTGAAAGTCAGTTAATACTACATCTTATGAGAAGCTTTTATTGAGATTTTGTGTTTGGTCATATCTGTGTGACTTAGCTTATCTTGTTTCAGATAGCCCTGTAATCCTCAGCAGTTCTGTCCAATTGAGAATGTAGTGTTTCTGAAGGCCAGTTTTCATGGCATTTGCTGAGTATACATCTTTCTGGTTGACCACACTTCAGATGCTCTATATGAACCAAAGAATCTTATGCCTGCTGCTAAAAAAATAATTAGTATTTAATAAATTCAGTAGAATCAGCTGTTGTTTATATGTGGGTTTTGCTATCATATGTGTGACCAAAACCAGACCTTTTGGTGTTACTGGTGAAATGATACTTGTAAATGCAAGTGGCAGTTGTGGACATTCCACTCTTACGGAATTCCTCAAAGTGATGAGCTAAGTCAAGTCATGTACCATACAGATTTCTGATGCTGTCACTTCTGCCTCCTTGATGTGTTTGTGGACATAGCATTTGTACAGAGATCAATCTAAAGAGAAGGTGCTTCTAAGTTGTGTTTGTAATCTAGTCAGTGTTGCACATTGGAAGAAATGCTGAGAAACAAGGTGAAATAGTTGCTAATTCCAGGTCTAAACCCATTTAAAGATGGCCTATCTTTCATGTAATGAGCTGGAATGTATTTCTGTGGTATTTGTTTATATGTCAGAATGTAGGACAAGAAACTGAATCTTAAGATTTCCGGTGACCTATAGCAGATCAAAAATATGTATCTGCAGTATTTTTCATCTTGTAGTAGGAGGAAGGGACTTCAACTCTTGCCAGTACAGTGAAGTTTCAGGCAGTGTTTTGACAGATGTTAGTATCAGGGTTGTAGATGGGTTAAAATGATCTTAGTACACAGATGATGTTTGTGTGTATCCTGTACCCTATCAGTTTTACAGGTGTGTGAAGGGTCATTTTGAGAAGATCTGGCCTTCGAAGATCAGGCCTTCTGTTCTTGGCTAAACTGAATTGCTATCCCACAATGTCTTGTGTGTGGGGAGGTTCTTAACATATTTCTGTAGAATTATTGCACTGTGAATTAAGGTGTACTTAAAAAGAGAATAACTGGTTCCATGGAAGTTGCTGTCTGTCATGAATGTTACTGATTTCTGATTCACATGAGTTGTTTGAGTTGAAGTTGGTTAGGATAGTTGCTCTTCCCTGAAATAGTGGTCGCACTGGACTTCACTGAATGTCCCATGTTACACTGTTTTCGAGCAGTGTTTTTCAGCTTTCCAATTTGCTCTTTCATTTGGACAACAAAGAACATAAATTTAACTGACCTACTGTATTTAAGTGCTGGATAATCTGTAAATATTCCTTAAAAATGCAAACCCCAGAGCAAATCTAGTTTTCTTCTTGTGATGATAAACAAAAGGCAAGTTCTGTACTGTTGGCTGGCTATAATTTAACGATTTAACCATTTCTATCTTTGTAGAGATAGAGAACAGAGGGAGAGAGAAGTAGCTCTTCGGGATTTTCGTTCTGGAAAATTTCCAGTTCTTGTGGCAACTTCAGTGGCAGCAAGAGGTCTGGATATTGAAAACGTCCAACACGTTATTAATTTTGATCTTCCTCCCACCATTGAAGAGTATGTACACCGAATTGGACGAACTGGTCGTTGTGGAAATACAGGCAAAGCCATTTCCTTCTTTGATGACAGATCAGATGGCCATCTTGCACAATCTCTAGTTAAAGTGCTTTCAGATGTAAGTTTCCAGTATTAGTGCTGAACTTTTTCTGTTATTTAGGATTTCACTTTAATGTACTGAGCAACTATTCTTTCTTTGGTGCCCTTATGGAACTCTTTGACTCCTTTAACAATTCATATTAAGTATCTCAATTCACATTTCTAATTATGCAGGCCCAGCAGGAAGTTCCTGTTTGGTTGGAAGAAGCTGCTTTTGGTTTTCAAGGAGGAAGAGTCTTTAGATCAGTTAATACTGGAAAGGTAAGTCTGGAAATTAACTAGAAGTCCTGGCTTTTAGAACTTTGTCTCAGTATAAAAGTGTGGTTAGCAGTATATCTCCAGAGTAATGCCACTGAAACTGTTTTGAGTGTAACTGTATCCCTTACCTTAGCCGTGCATCTTAAAAGTGCTCAGTATTTCTGAAACTAATTTTGGACAACTTGCTTGACTTGCAGTCTTACAGTGTGTCCCTACTAGCTGCATTACTCTTGATCTGCAGTCTCAGAAATTACTCTGTGGAAGAAAAGGTTTGTACAAACATGCAAAGGCTGTAGTTCCAGAAGTTTGTGCTGCACGTGTAGGGTAGGAGCAAATAGTTACTATTTATATAGTCACTGCTTGTTATGAGTTCCCTAATCAATTCATTTGACTAAAAACTTCAGTTAATTATAGTTAGATAAATGCCCCAATCTGATCCATGTCAAAGTTCTCAGTGTCTGTGATGAGGAGGTGTTGGGGATTGGATTGCAGACAAAGGGCATGGGTCTAGTGATCCCTTGTATCAGGAAGGGATGTTTCAGTTAG
>JANZLQ010000079.1:63498888-63517777 GCA_026212715.1 Elanus axillaris | reverse complement strand
ACTCATATTGGGTCGGCTGCATTTCTTCCTCCGCCTTCTCAGGCCCGAACCTATGTCGGGGATCCTCCCCGCAAGGAGGAGCCTTCTGGTCTTGTGTTGCTGATACCAGATGTTAAAATACATTGTTAAAAGATTGAGTAAATGAGTCAGCCTAGGTGGCATAGCTTTCAAATCATTCTGCAGTCACTAGTTTAGGATTTAAGTTATATACTTACTCCTGCTTTGAATTTTTTTCAGCTGATGTTTGATACTTCTTGCTTTTATCTACTTGGATTTTAACGCCTTCATCAAAGGCCTTTCCTTGATCTCTTGCTCATGGAAAAACTTTATCACATCTGAGCTGCATTCCGAACTTTAATACTGTCTTAGAGACCACAGAGAAATACTCTTGCTGCTTGCACAGTGTCTGTCAGACCTTCCTCACATTAATTATCTTTTTCCATACCATAGTTATTACAAGTATTGCATGTTTTGGGTATATTTACCTGCATGACTAGTTCACTAATAAGATCTGAATCTTGTCGATCTTTCTTCTATATTCCTGTTCAAAGACACTTGTTTTAATTTGTGTGGATTGCTTTCAAAGGTGAATCTCATCAACCTCTGAGTGTAGATTGCTTCTAAACACACACTTCCAACTATTGTGGAGCATCTCCTAGCATTTCATGAAATCTGTCATTTCTAGGTCCACGTCTGTCCTTCATGTCCTTTACAACTGTCCTGGGTTCGGCTAGGATAGAGTTAATTTTCACAAGAAGCTGGGAGGTGACACAGCCAGGATAGCTGACCAAACTAGCCAAAGGATATTTGATACCATATGATGTTATGCTCAGTATATAATTGGGGGAGCTGGCCAAGAGGCAGGGAGGAGGGATTGCACCTCAGGAACAGGCTAAGCATTGTGTTCCTCATGGTGAGCGATCGCATTGTGCATCAGTCACTTTATATACTCCTTTATTAGTAGTATTGTTGCTATTATTTCTTCTCTCCTTGTGTTGTCCTGTTAAGCTGTCCTTATCTCAACCATGAGTTTTTACCTTTTTCTTTTGATTCTCTTCCCCATCCCACCAGGGTGGGGAGGAGTGAGCAAGCTGCCACATGATGCTTAGTTGCCAGCTGGGCCTAAACCACAACAATGACCTCTGAATTACCAAATCTGATTATAACTTTTCTTCCAGGTACTTTTGAATAGACTAGTTTCAGGGGAAATATGTCTGTTTGCCTTGGGAGTACTGCCCTCTTAATCACATATATGCAGCGCACTGAGTCTTGAGTTGGAGATAATGGGTTTCTAATTCCTGTTTTATGAGACCTTCTCATGTCAGTGATTCTGACAGAAACGGCACATTTGTAATCAGACCTCTTTTTCTTTGAAATTCACTAGTTTTTTGCTATTTTACTATTAGTGAAACAGGCTTGTATTCTCTAATGCTCAGTAAGGATCCTGATGCCCTTTTTCTTGAGGAAGAAAGATAACATCTTTGTGGTTTTACAATATTCAATTTCTCTTTCAAAGGGAATGCATGAAAGGGCCATTTGATAATCAAATGATGAATTTGAAAGAGGAATATGTTGGAGGATCTTATCTGATTATTTTGGTACAATCTTATAGATGAATGGGCTTCATCCATTTTCCAAAGGAAGAGGCTTTTGCTAGGAAAGTAGTGTAGACAGTCATTCTTAAAAAGAAATGGAAAAGGAAGTTTTTCCCCAAAGTTGCATGGAAATCTGTATGTTGTAAGAGAAGAAGTTGGGATTTCAACTTTGGGAAGGATTATTCCCATACCTGATAAAATCTGAAGTTCATTAAAGTGCATTAACTTCACACTGAGGTCTAAAAACCTTATGTCTAGAAGTTTAATGATGAAAGCTTCTGTCTTTATTTAAAAAATATGGTGTTCAAATTTCTTTGAGACATGCATGTAGCATGCTGAAATTGCTTTGTAATGACTTTTACTGTTAAAGGATTGAAAGCTTTAATGATTCTAAACTAGTATCTGTTCTGTTTCTTAGAATTGCAGAGGCAACATGAACCCAGGAAGAAAGATGATGTCATATTCTGCAAGGACATTTGAGTCATGGGATTAAAACTACTTTAGTAACAAACTAAATGCTATTCTGTTGTGCTTTAAGTGAACTGTTGCACTTAATGCTTCTTACTGTTGACCTTACGGAATGCTTAATGTTTAAAAGAGTAGCTCGTATCATATGCTAAAGCTTTCAGCAATGTTTGTGTAATCTGTTTTGATGAACCCAGTGATGATAATTGCTTAATGTAGGATATCAAAAGCAATTTTCTTGAGAGACGCTTCAGGTACGAAGTGTTAAAATGTTGTTTGATGCTTGGTAGCTAGTATACTGCTGTAAAAAGATGGGAGTTTTGCAAGTAGGAAGTAGTAGATCCTTCAAACTTATTACTTTGTTACATAAATCTTGCATGGGAAGATCATTTTTTGATCATTTTGCATTGTGAAGATGTAGTTTGGGAAAGCTTTATGTAAAGGGCTCATCTAAACTTAATGTTTGTTCCTTTGTGTAACAAGTCAGTTACAAAGTTTGAATCTGAGATGACTTTTGAGGTTAAGGATCTGTTAAATATCTTGTGAACAGTTACCTAATAAAAGCTTGAGGAGTGCATATTACTGGTTGTTTTTATATCAGGTATAGAAAAAAGCACCTATCATTGCAGTTTAATGAACTGATTTTATTTTGACATGCATGAAATGTTCATCTCCATATGGAACTAAAGGTCAATGGCTATGTCTGTAGCTTAGTTGAAAGACATGTTTTTACAGAGCTGTCTTCAGAGAACAGTGGAGCCCTGTGTTGCTTCTAGTATGATGTTTTTGCCTTTGACAGACATAATTACTCTTCTGTTACCTCTTGTGTACATGTTTGCTTTAGAACAAGCTTGGTAGCTCATGGCCAAAAGAGTTTTGCAGACTTGTAGAAGCTATAGAGAGTAAGCACCCATTAACAGTTCAAGGAGGTTTTCTAAAGTTGCTTCTTCTCTGAATTTTTTTTATTTGCCAGTGCAGTATGCTACAAAGATGCATATCATTGTGTCCCAAAGGAAAATGGCAAAGTATAATTCGTTATGTCTTGCACAGCTGCACAAGCTTACAATCTTACCATGTTCTCTGATATTTAGCACACAATGCTGAGCACTGTTTCTTTTACAGTGTTCCTACTTAATACAGGGAAGTAATACTTTTAAGCTCTGCTTACAAGAGTGAAGGTTTGATGCCCAAATTTGAGAATGAGAACTGACTTGCACAGTACTATGGAATCCATTGTTGTGGAAAAGTAGGCTGTCAGGTTTTTTTTGTATGAATATCTTTTCAAAAGTACTTAATAGTGTTATTTTTGTAGACTGTAGTTTTACTGCTATGTAATGTGCAAAAAAGTAAAATAAGTCTTAATTGTGTACTTGGAAGTGAGCTGAAGGGTTGGTGTACCTAGATTGCGACTCGTAAGCAGTGGGTGTATTTAAGCCTGAAGTCTATAATTCAGAATACAATACCCTGGGCAGCATGACTCCTTTTTCTAGCAAGACTTGAGAATTTTTGCATCCATTCTGAATTTCAGGTAAGAATTTGAGGGTGCTTTTGGTTACTGGCTGCAACAAATGTGAGTAAACTGGAGGAAGCTTTACAGCTGATGAAGCCTTGCATTTCTGTGAGAAGAAACCAAATGAAATAGTCATGGGCCGCTTGTGAGCTAGAATAAACCTATGAAGGGAACCTGGCTTAGCCTTGTTTAAAGGTCCACTTAGGTCACTGGGTGTTTTTTGCTTTGCCTCCCATTTTAGGCCTTTTGAGTTGGGTGGGGGGGCAGCAGAGGGAGTTCTGTCACTGTATAAAAGGCTGTTCTGCCCCTGTTTTTCTTAATCACTTGCACTGAAAGCTAGATAAGAAAAAAATGATGCTGTTCTAGCTTGGAGCTACTGTTACTGTAGTGCTGTGTCACACTTTGCTGCTGGAAACTGTAGGTGCTCAAATTGCTCAGCATCTTCCTTTAGAAGCATGAAAAACTAAACACGGTGGAGTTTAATCTTCTTTAGAGGAGTTGAATGTACAACTTGTTATAGATGACTAAAGGCCATAAGATGTGGCAGGTAGAAGTTAAAGCTGCAGCAATCTTGGGCTTGCATTTTATTTGTAGCTTGGAAAGTAATGATTTAAAATAGCTTTTTAGTACCTATTACAGTTCATTAAACATGACATCTCAAACTACTCCTACAAGAATTAAGAGTGTTTGTAT
Source organism: Elanus axillaris (assembly GCA_026212715.1). Lineage (NCBI taxonomy): Eukaryota > Metazoa > Chordata > Aves > Accipitriformes > Accipitridae > Elanus > Elanus axillaris. The sequence goes on along the minus strand of JANZLQ010000079.1, from coordinate 63,513,514 downwards.
ACAGGATGTTTATCAGAACACATGGGCTTTCCTTAAATATTTTGAGAAAAGCATATTCAACTTTGTAATTTGGGATGGGTGGGAGGAGGGTTGATAATCAGTCTGGTTTTCTGAATAAGCCTGTATCTATTTAAAGGTAAAACAGAAAAGTGAGTATGTGTGCATATGTGCAGTATCTTTTCAACACACCTGTTTGGTCTGTGATTTACTGTTTCATTACTCTGTTCTTTATAGATATTTTTTGCATCTTGTTTTTCCATGCAGGGACTTGCTTGCTTAATTTCCTAATGTTTCTAGGTAAAAAGAGGTTGCACAGAACTTGAACTTGCCAGCATCAGTCCTGAAGTATATCTCTTTGTTTTGAAAGATAGTGGCATTACGCACTGAACTACATTCTTTTTTCCTTGCTTCAGCTGAGGGTAAATGTGTCATAGGGTATCAAAGTTATAAAAAATATTAACTAAAATTATTTAAGACAAAAGCAGTAACTAGCTGACTTTACCAATCTAATAACTGATAGTGCTTTAAATAGTTGCATGCATAAGTCTGGAACCTGTGGTGAAGTCTTTCTGGAACATTTGGTGGTACAATGTTTGCAAACATTTGTGGTTGAAGTTGCCTTTTACACCAGTCCATAAATAAACTTAAACCAGTACGGATCAACAAACCCTGTATTACTCTGGGTAAGGCAGACTTTTTTGCATTTCCTTTACGTGGAAATGCTTATTTCTTGCCCATGCATTCTACAACTTCATTCTGGTTTTCTGCATGTTCAGAACTGCTCCTTTCCTAAGGCAATAAAACTGGCCATTTGTTTCATTTAAATAGTTTGTGAAGATAGTAGGAGTTGCCACAAGCAAATGTTTTCATATTGTTAACTTTTTCTCTGCTAGATCAGAACCTCCTCCAAACCCAACAAAAAACCAGCCAACAAAACCTGTCCCTAGAATGTTAATGAAATAATTTTAAGAGGACAGTAAGTCAGATTTACTGCTGCTTATGAGAGGGTGAGAAACCGAAGAACTAAGTCTGGTGTCAGATAATTTTGTCTGATTGAAGTATAGAATGCCCATTGAAAAGGGAGTGAGGGATAATTAAGATTAAGGAAAATGGAAAACTTCCAGGAATAATATTTGCCAAAACCTACAGTTCCTTCTTGAATATTCAGTTTTGTTTTAAGCCTACTGTGACTATAAATACATGTTTAATGTGCAGGAAAATATTTCAGTCTTAGCTGGAAGAAAATGCAGACAAACAAGGGAAGCTGGGGTGGGGAATGAACTGCACTGTCAGCTGCCTCTCTGTTATCCTGCACTCATATAACTTTATATTTAAATGGAGAAGGTGTTGAAAGTCTTACTGGGAAATACTGTGTTAATGCCTTCTCACTGAAGAGTCCCTTGTCCTCCAGGTTGCTGTCGGGATGAGTGTTCTGAAAAGGTTTCATTGAACTGATTGAAACCTGAGAACAGCATACCTGTAATTCCTTTTAGATGCTTCTACTGCCTACAGTTGTGCTAACCTCAGGTCCTTGAATGCTTTTTTCTATCTTTACTTCCATATTTATGTAAAAAATGCTGTTTGTATTGGAACATAGTTCAAGATTAAGCTGGGGGTTCCTGACAAGCTAGTGTTGCAAAATGCCATCAAGCCTTCTTTCCTTCAGTAATACTTTGAATGCTCCTTTCTCTTATTTCTGTCACGTTGCAATAATAACACTTAATGTAGTGCCTGAACTTTTTTCCTCGTGAGTTAAGTTTCTCATCAGAGCCTGAGAGGATTGCAGTCATGAGAGTGAAAAGGATGGAAAGTCTGTAGAGGTGACTTGACAGCTGTGTTTTGTTGGTAGATCCTGATCAGAACAGCAGTACTTATTCTCTGCCACTCCTAGAAAAGTTAAGGGTTTCTTTGTGTAACCAAAAAACGAAGAAGAAATAAGCAGAGAACCTCATACAAGGGATAGCTTTGATAAACAGACTTTTTTCTGAAACAAGCTCTGCTTCCATAGCTAGCAGAAATACCAGTCACTGTAGATGTTCAGGTTTTTTTGTTGTTTGTTTGTTTTTTTAAAAAGCATTTGGAGCTGCTAGACAGCTGGGAATAGGGAGGCTGGATATTCTGTGAACTAGTCTGTGAGCTCCTAGAATGGAAATGTGCTGGGACAGATGTCTGCTCTGATCCTGTAAACCCAGTAAGGATGGTACATATGGCTTTTTTTTTTTCATTACTGGTCAGTCTGTGATCACTGATGTGAATATGCAGTTTTTTGAACATGTTGTGGAATTCATCTAGCTCTTGATATTTTATTGCTTGTTTCTGGGATGCCTGAAATGATTCCTAAAATTGTTTGATAGATTTGAATGTACGTAAGAAACAAGTAGCGGTACAAAACATGATCATCCTAGTGCATCCTGTTGCATTGCTACAGTAGGAACACATGAGTTAATATCTTGTGTTTTCTGGGACTCGGACCAAATGATAAAATTCTGTGGGTTTGGGGTCCATCTCTTGGATTTCTATACCAGCTATGCTTGAGTCCTGAGTCCTCTACTGATAAAAGATCTTGATTTTTCTCTTTACAGTTACCCAGGCTGTACTGTGGTACAGCACTGGGATATAAACCTCATAGGTATACAGCTGTAGTTGTAGACAGTACCATCCTTGTGTTACACAAATGTTACTTATGGGGTTGTGACAGAAACCACATTCCCCTGAGTATTTGGTAATCTGGATTCAGATGTATGAACACAGTCAGGAATAGTATAATAAGAGTAAATGGGCACAGTCTCTTTGGACATAATGAACATGACTCAAAATACTCTTGAGGCAATTAAGTTCTTACACATGAAAGTTACTGGTGTATTAGTATAGAGGAAGGCTAAGAAATTGCACAAAGGACTGAATATTATTCTTGAGTAAAAATGAAAGGGAAATGAAAAATGTTTTGATAAGTTTCAGGCTTACAGCAGTTGGGCAAGATGACCTCCAGAGTTCCCTTCCAACATCAACTGTTCTGAGATTCTGATTCTGTGAGAACAAATCAACCACCAGACAAAAACTCTTAAGTTGAGAAGAAGCTGGGAGTTCTGGCACATCAGAGGATGACTGTAAACTGGTAGTTCTAAGCAGCTAGGAAAAAAATACTATAAGATGCATCAGGATCAGGAGAAGGTGAGGGAGTACATGCTTCTCAGGCTTGCAGGTAATAAATACCATGCTAGGGGGACCAGCACAGGCATTCAAGAACAGGGCTGCCATCCACAGCAACCTGGGCAGGCTGTAGGAGTAGATCTTGTGCACTGCAGCTTGGACAAATGCTGAGCTCTGATAGCATTTAAAATTATACCTTAGAGAGTCTGAGTGCCTTCTTTAATGGGATCATTATGGACCAGCACCTCCTGGTGCAGAACACCATCCTTGGTAGTTTTCCAGAGCAGGCTGGATAGAGCCCTGAGCTACATGCTTCAGTTTCCTTACTGATGCTTTGAGCAAGAGGTTGGGACTGGGGACCTTCTGTAATCGCTACTATTTCAGGTTCCAAGAGGAGTGAAGAAGGCTGGGGAGAGTCTCTTCTGAATTCAGGGTGTGATTGTAGTCATCAGTCAGTCTTCAAGGTAAATTCGAGTAGTACTGCATCCAGCAAATGATTTCTAGGGTAGTGTTGTGTTTTAACCCCAGCCAGCAGCTAAGCACCATGCAGCCACTCACTTACTGCCCTCTGTCCCCCCTGCAGTGGGTTGAGGGAGAGAACTGGAAAAGTGGAACTCGTGGGTTGAGATAAGAACAGTTTAATAGAATGGAAAGGAAGAAACTAATAATGATAGTAATAACAATACTAAAGTGGCAATAATAAAAGGATTGGAATATACAAACCAAGTGATGCACAATGCAATTTCTCACTACCTGCTGAACGATGCCCAGTTAGTTCCTGAGCAGTGATGTGCCCCCCTGCCAACTCCCCCCAGTTTATATACTGGGCGTGATGTCACAGGGTATGGAATATTCCTTTGGCCAGTTCGGGTCAGCTGTCCTGACTGTGTCCCCTCCCAACTCCTTGTGTCCCTCCAGCCTTCTTGCTGGCTGGGCATGAGAAGCTGAAAAATCCCTGGCTTAATCTAAACACCGCTTAGCAACAACTGAAAATATCAGTGTTATAGACACTGTTCTCATACTAAATCTAAAATACAACACTATATCAGCTACTACGAAGAAAATTAACTCTTATAACAGCCAAAACCAGGACAGGTAGTCAGGGAAATAGAGCAGATGACAGCAGTCCAGAGAAGTGTAGTTGGGAATTGTTTTCCAAGTTTAAAGTGAGATTTGATTTTTATATGTCATCTATAAAACACTGACAAGTTTTCTGGTTTTGTTGCTAATGGGATGCCAGTTTGAGTACAAACAATATCCAGTTCTTGTCACTAAAGGAAAATGAAAATTAGTGGTTTACAGCCTTCGATCTGGAGCTACTTGTGGGCTGTGGACTAGTACTAAGGGATTTGCAGGTAGTAGCTGAGTCAGGCAGGCATTCTGACAGTGTATTTAAATTTGAAAGGCTGCACCTCCACTCAAAAATTAGGTGTAGGAATTGAAGGATTGTAAATGAGTTCAGACCAACAGAAAGATGGAATAGTGTATCTTCAAAACTATTTAATACCAGATTTATTTAAGTCCTTCACAATGTTTTGGCAGGTAGGAAAGTAAACTATAGCGAAGACTTCATGGCCTGTTCTAAAACTGTCTTTTTATTTGTTGGTAGTATTTGTTGGAATTCGCTTTCTCCTGCACGTTAGCTTAAAACATAATCGGAGAATGGCTGTGTCTCTCCTTAGAGATCTCAGTCTCAGTTGGGGCAGGGAGTAGAAAGCAATCTCCCTGGACATGGTCAGTGTGTTAGCTGTCTTTATACAAAACCTACATTCTGCTTTAAGACAAACTGTAAACCTTTAATGCTAGATTGTAATTAAGTGTGGTTTTTTTTCTATGTTAGCCAGTTCAATAATTTGAGCCTGCTGTTTAGCAGCTCCAGGGAATTCCCTGGTGACAGAAGGGGGATATTGTGGCATCTGTCCCAGTTTTGTTCTCAGTAACACCATATATAAATGGGTCTTGGTCAGATGTAGATGTCAGTACATGGTCCTTCACATTAGGATTTGTTGAAGATGGAGATACTGTTTAGTTCTGTCATTGCAGATTTTACTTTCTGTGACTATTATTGTGTGTTTAGTTTGTCTTTGGCAATGACATTTCTTATAAACCCTCTGTTATTCAAGATTTCTGTGGTGTGATTGTTTCCATCTCTTAACTGCAGTAGCCAATAAGCAACAGTAGAAGTCATATGCTTTTGGAATGTGGACCAAGGACGTGGGAGTCTTAACGTGCACACTCTTCAAATTTATCTGATACTTGTAATTTTTCTAATTAATTTAAATTTTGTTTGAAAATGTTGGAATCAAGTGGGACACTAATTCTAGGCTATAGTCCAGTAGTGCTTGAAATATAAGTATTAATTTTTTTTCTTTTTATGCTGTTTGTTTTCTTCAGTGACTATGGTACAGTCTTTGACATCTCTGAGTGTAATGAGTTTGGCTTTTATTTTTTATTAAGCAGAAGTGAAAATACTACAGTGAGTAGGGATACCTAGAGCAACTACTTTGTGTTCAAGATTAGGGAGTCAGCTCTTTGTTCAGAGCTGACTGGAGAAATTGTTTGGCAAACACTACTGAAAATACCCGTCTTCCCCTTTATGCTTCTAAAAAATAGTTGTAGAAATGTGACTCATCTTTTGGAGCCTAATTTCCATATGTAAATAAAGAATAATATTTTCTTTGGAACTCGCCGTAAATGTGCCTGTTGCCTGCTAGTATTGTCTGAGAAAACTATGGACAGTGGCTGTAGTTAACTGATTTTAGTGTACTAGCTTATCATCACTACTGGAGTGTAATACTATGAAGCAGAATTTCCTTGCACTGTTGTCTTTGCCCTCCTTTTCTGAGTCACCTAAAATAGGTTTCAATATCTAGTCCTTACTAAATAGCTCCAAACTTTAAAAAATGCTATGTTTTACTATTCTTCCACTATTCAAAGTGAAATATGGACATAGTCACAGGAGATGGGATGTTTGCTTACAAAGATTATTTTTTTTCATGGAAAGAAGAATGAGGTTTGAACTGAAAGAAGTTGACTTGATTTTGGCCTTTTGGTACACTTCTCTTTCATTGCTAGTAGCAGGGAGAGGAAAACAGGCAGATGACCTGCCAATAATTCTCTGTCTTGATAAACTCAAAAAATCCATACAATCAACTTGCCCCCCCCCCCCAAATGCTGGGTTTCTCCCTTTAAGACCATTATCATATATCGGTTTAAACTGAAACTTGCAGCTCTATTCCATGAGCTTCTCTGTCTAAACATGCCAGTTGTATAATAAACTAAGTTAGATTAAAGGAAAGATGTGATTTTCCTTTGGAGAGTCTGTATTTAGGGGTCATTTGCAGCACACTCAAATGTACTAAGTAAAAGGTATCATTCTTTACCAGAATGAATGAATTGCTGAGCATGCACTATAAGCTTTTTTTTGTAGCAGTTGGTCTGCTCAGACTTTAAAGACCACTTCTAGAGCTCAACATGCTTGCTTTACTCACATCTACTGTCTAGACTGGTGAGTATGTAACCCACCCTGACTGAACCACTTTACTTTGGGAATTTTTCTTATGCACAAAGACTGCAGTTACAATACATGCAATTTAAGAATAGAAAGAAATGATTTATTGGAAGGTGTAGATAATTGGAAGCATGTTAGTCCTAGCTAAATGTTAATATGACCTTCATAAGACATCTGATAAGTCACAAGGAAAAACCTGAACTCAAACTGGCAACAAAAATGCCTGGTCTTAACAAGACTTGTTGTCCTGACTTATTGGGAGGTACAAGTATGGGTATCCAGGTAGGGAGGGAGGAGTTAAAATCATTCAATGAATCCTTTGTGAGAATTTCAGAGACTTGGAAATAAGTAATTTGTATCAGAGACACTTCTTAAACTGTTTGTCCTATTCCAGAAATGTGGTGACTTAGCAAGGACCTGCACAGTCTCAAATTCAGGTTGCTCATGCTTGCTTCTGTAACTGCATCTTTAAGCTAAGGATGTTTGTTTGATTTTTATAAAGAGCAGTTGTAATTCCATATCATTCTTCAGTCACTAAATTTACCTGATTTGCAGGGTTAGAGATTGATTAGTGAAGTGGTTTACCTCTTAATGTTTCCTACTCTTAAGGGTTTCACAAAGCACTTCATAAATGCTAGCATACTTCAGAAGAAAGCCTGTTCATAGCTGCTGTGGTGGCTGGTCCCAAGCTGCCCAGCTGGAGACTGGCAGTCTACAGGCCCTCTGGTTGTTCTAGGTAGAACCTCAGTGAACTAAAATGTCATCACCAGCAAATCGAGTTCAGAGTGCTTGCAGTCAGCTGTTTATGACAACAGATGTGAAATTCAGTGTGTGTCAGGCTGCCAAGCAAAATGGCAGTACCTTGTAGCTACTCTGGCTGAGATGCCAGAGCTCTTGCTGAAGTTCTTGGTGGGCTGCTGCTTGATTGTACCAGCTTATCCTTAGCTTTCTTTCTGGGTGTTGGCCCTTCAGTACAAGGGGATCATAACTGAACCTCCCATGAGTTTTTCTGTACAGACAAGGTGGTTTTAGGATTTCACTTTTATCAGCATATGTCACCCAGTTGATTTGAGAGGCAGCAGAAAGTAGAATATATAGGAATGTGGTGTGTTGGCCCAGGCTAACAGCTGAACTCCTGCCCAGCTGCACACTTACCCCCTACCACTGCACCTCAGTGGGTGAGAATAAGGAGGAGCAGGAACAAGAAAGATCATCAAGATAAAAGATGGTTTGCTTACCAATTACCATTGCAGGCAAAATGGACTTAACTTGGGGAAAATCAACTTTATAGCCAATCAATATATATGTCTGTCTTCAATTTACTGATTCAGATATTGGAAACAAAAAAAAAGACAAACATTAAACCAGAGGGAAAACACTTCTTGTCCCCCTTTACCAAGCTCAGCTGTACTCCAGGGACTTCTTCCTTCCTTGCTGTCACTGCAGGTGACACTCACTCCCTTTAGTGGCAGCAAGGGGTGTGGGGAGGGCTGAGGAGGGGGGTGTTGTTGTGGTCAATATGTAGGGGTTTCACTCTGCTCCTTCCTTCTCCCACCTTTCTGTTGCAGAGACAACTGGATCTGGTGTGGGTCCTCTGTGTGCTGCAGGAGACGCCTGCTTGGCCATGGAGCTCCTCCTCTGGCCCTGGCCTTCCCTGTGCCCCTTCTTGCTCCTTTTTGTTCCCTCTTCCTCTGCCTGTCTGGTGGTTTTGCCCTTTCTGAAACGCCCTTTCCTTGCGGCATTGCTGCGTCAGCTGAGGGGCTCTGTTGTGCCCTTGTGGTGGGCCTGTGGGGCTGGCTGGCACAGGCTGTGTCTGGCCCTGGGCAGCCTGTGCCTCTCCTCAACCCCCCAGTGCAGCCCCCAGATCCCCAGACCCTGCCGCTGCAGAGCTCACCCAGCCTGGGACAGCGGATGGCATGGCAGGGTCGGCATAGTTCTTGGGTAGGAAAGCTGAGAAGTAACGGGCCCGCTGTCTTTTGAGGGCCAGCTCAGCAATGAGCTTTGCTTAGCAGAGATTCAGGAGTCTGCAAGTCTGATAATGAACGTAATTTGCCTTTGAAAAGGATATTTTGGCTCTTGGTCGTGTTGTATACATTGCCTGTCTGGTGGTGTGCTTCCTACCCTTTAGTTTGGAGAAGTGCAGTGCTGTTGGGCATATTGCCTTGGAAAGATGCTGGCTCCGGAAATAACGTGAATCTTCTCAAAGCTGAATATGGTGTGTGTCGGAAGAGAGGAGTATCTGTACGATAAGCTGTTCTCAGCTATGTAGCCTTTTTCATTTTTGGGGGGGTCTTTGTTAAAATGTACATTTGTGAGAAACTAGTTTTCAATGCAGGTGGCTGTTGCTGTACTGCGATTCTCCCTGCATAGCGGCTCTGTCAGGAGTAACTCGTGCTGGTTTGTGGTCATCATCAGGAGTCTCTGCTTGCTGTGGTCTTGGCAGGGAAAATTAAAGGAAATGGCATCTTGTAGTCCTGCTATTAAAGCCACGTGGTATTTTCAGTAATTTCCTTAGTCTGTTTGTACAAATGGGTTTAATTATGTTTCCCTGCTTTTGTAATTGTAGTAAAAGGTTTGGGAAGTTTGAATTACCATAGGCTGAAAACATTTTAAAAACTTCTGTAGTAGATCTCCAAAGAGAGCACTCTGGGGATAAAGTGTCCCTTTTTTTGCCAAGCATTTTAACAGATTGCAGTTACAGCTGATGTTACAGTGTTGCAATACTGTGAAGGAAGATGTGACGGGAAGGAAGTATTGCATAGTTCTCTTTTTTCTGAAATGGATAACGGCTTTGTGGCCTTCTTAGGAAAACACCTGATTCTTTTCTTGAGGAATAAATCCTCTCTAGAACAGAGATTAGGAAGATTCACAAATAATTCCACTTAGCTGTTAAAACCTTTCTGCATATATTAAATGTGGGCAGTTGCTCACTGTGCAGCATAGTAATTGGCACATTTCTTAGCCCTTTTTTGGGGTCTGGACAGTTTGTAGGTTTACATATAAAACTGTCAGATTAAAGTGACAGTTGTTTCATGTTATTGTTGCTTATTCAGTGATAAGGTAGTCATAAGCTTGCCTGTTGTATTGCATTGACATGAAGGCTGTAGTCATAAATCAGTAATTTAAGAGCCTGGTTTTGAGGGTGCTGCTGTTGTGAAATTTTTGTTGTCCTAAAATGAAATTTGAGGACATAATTACTTGTTTCACTCCTTAAATGCAGCCTTGCATGGGTAGAGGTGGATGCTAGTGGATTTCTGATGACGAGCTTATTTACTGAAAAATGGAGTTGTGTATACTGAGAAATTGCTAACAGTCTGATTATTTTCACTGGATTTTACGCCTGCACAAGCTAAATCGGTAGGGAATAAAAGGACCCTCATGGCTTTTATTTATATGTATTTCTGCAATGGCTTAAGTAAATGAAAGTCACTACCCAGCCCCTCCTCTTTACATTTAGGGGAATGAGGTGGTTCAGGTCATTGGCCCAGGAAAAAAACAACATAAAAAGTGATGGTAGGACCGAGTTACCTTATACAGGATCTTATGAGCACAAGTTCTGGCAAAAGAGACAAGTCAGGAATGTTGATAAGGTAAAGGAGGGACCGGGGCAATGCCAGCTTTTACTGGCTTGTGTTGCTGTGGGATTGTACCTTTTATAAACTGGTAACAATGCATCTTCATATGCAGAAGAAAGTTTTATCCTGCTGCTGGAAAAAAAGGAAAAAACCTCTTACAATGACATTTTCTATTATATTAGTATAGCTACACAACTACATGTATTTGGTGATCTTGTAAAACAGTCAGAATGTGACTCAGTTTGCACTGTAACTTTAAAACCATGCTACTCATCTACTATAACATTAACTTGCCAGAACTGAAGTCACAGCAATTTCAGTGTTACTGTGCAAGGAAGCTCTAGGTTCTGAAGCAGTTAGAATTTGTGAATATGTGAATGTGAGTACCAACTATTAATTTTATTTGCTGCTGTATATGTCAGGAAACCCTTTTTTCAAAGATGTGCTGCTGTCCTTTCAGTAGCTAGAAATGTAAGATAAGCTAGAAAGTAAGCTAGAAATTTAAGAACTATGTTTCTATAAAAATAATTAGATTAGTTAAATAAAAATGAAATCTGAAGTTACAGATTGCTTTTATGTTAATACTATTTTTTAGCTACGAAACATGTCCACAAAAAACATGGCATGGCTACCTTTGAGCTTCTGTAAAAATAAATTCAAACCTCAATCAGGGGTCTTTCGCAGGCTATATTAACACTAGCATTAAAGCTGATGTGAGATTATAAACAAAAAAGACTCAGTCAGTGTAAGAGTCTTTCATTCAGAAACCAAAGATGCAATGGTTTCCTGCTTCCTTTTGCCATTATACTATGATTGTAAGTTTATGGAAAAATAAATTTATGGCTTTGGGATTTGAATTAGTCAATACTTTTCATCATGAGGGGAAAGTGCCTGGTGTTTAAGAGGATGGCTGATCAAGATCTGGCTAAAGCCTTTGTGGCAGGATAGGAAAACAAGTATTGCTGTAGGGATTGGGGAACATGTGTGGCTTGGAGAGCCGTAGGCAGAGGGGGAATAGATGGTGGAGTTAAGAGGAGAGTTGGGTTTGATCTTGTTTGGCTAGGCATTTGTGAGGCAGGGTAGCAAATTTGTCAGAGTTTGTCAGGCAATGCTACCTTCTCAACATATGTCACTGCCATGTGCATCTTGACTTCTTCCTTGCCAACAGCAATGAGCAACAGCTTTTCAGGATGCTGGTGAAATGATGAATGTGAACATGGCCAGTTTGCTTCTCCTGGTAATTACTGTTTTGCCCATTCATATAGATCTGCTTGATTCACTCATTTCTGTCTTCAGTTCACTGATGATTAGGCTGGCAAGGATGTTTAGCTTAGAACTCCTCTTTGTAAATAACTTTCAAATTATTAAAAATGATCAGAAGTGGCTGAACAAGTGAGATGTAAATAGAAGTGTCTTGCCTTTTTTTCTTTTTCTGTCCTTGAATGAGAATCTGACCAAGTAGTCCCTGAAATTTTGCAATATTTGGTTCTTTTCTTGTGCAACTCTGGCACTTGGGTATCTTTTGATTTTACAAATTTAGCATCCCAGTTGGACAGATGAAAAGAAGATGCACATGTGGCTCAAAATGTGGCAGAGTTTTTAAGTGCTCCTTGAAATTACAGTTCCAAATGTTTGAGGGTTTCTTCTCTGTGGATGATTTTTTAGAAAATACTACTGTTTCATGTTCTCAGTAGTTGTTGGGGGGTGGGGGTGTCCCTCCACTTGTCTTAAGATACCACTAGGTCTTCCAGTATTTCATGGTTAGAACCAACTTTGTCACTTCTTAAAGTAAAATTTTGAGCATATTTTCCATCAAACCTGCTTTCATCAAGACTGCATGATTAAATACTGCAAAGAAATTAAATTTGCAGGCTGGCCAATGAAAACACACCTTACTTTCCCACTTAACTACACAATTCTCTATTCTGTGCCAAAGTGTTAATTTATACAGACTCGCAGTAATTATACAGTGATTAGTAACTTTATAGGGTGTGGTCATAAATAATACAGAAGATAAATGCTTTCCAAAAGTGAGCCACTGTAATGTAACAAAATAATGCATGATGGTTAGATTTTTAGCAGTAGTTCTGCAGTGTCCGGTCTCATCCTGCCAACAGGGACCGCACAAATGCTTCCCTTCAAGGAGGAGTAGCATCTGGGATCAAATAGTCCCTGGAACAGCCACACTTGAATCACCTGCCAAAAGAACACTGGTAAAGAGGGGTGGGCAATGACAGCAGTGAGTCTTCCTTTTGAAGACACTTTTCTTCCGCTATGTTTCAGGAATAGCAGCTTCACTTTTCCTTCCTTCAACCCTCAGGACAGAAGAGTTTATCCTTTCACGTGCAAACAGGATAAAAGCATCTCTAAGTATGGATACGAAAAAACACATTTTTGGCATGATTTCTGTTACACTCTAAAGGTTTCCTGTCTTCTGTGGCAAATTACTTTTGATAAATTGCATCACCTTTTTTTTTTTTAAGATGTTTTTCACTTTACTGTTAAATCATTACAAATGGTGGTAGCTGGAACAGTTACTGCCACTTTCATTAAGTGCCTTCTGCATCTTGGAATCTCATATGTGCTACAGCCCAGTCCACACCAAAACATTTTAAGACTATGGGAGCTTTAATTTAAGCATGTAAGTAGTTCTGAGGCAGTCCGAAGTATGACTCAAGGTTTTTAGAAGTTAAGCACTTGCCTAAGTATTTTCTTAGGTCTGGTGCAACTTTTCATCACTTGAAAAGATTGAGCAGCCATCTTTCAGTAAGTCAATAAAAACAATGTATTAATCTGTCAGCACAGGCAACTATTGGACCAAGTCCAGAACACAGGTTGAAATGGGTTTTTTTTAAAAAAAAAAGTGGCCTAGTCCTGCCCTTTCATGTTCAGTAAAGAAAAAAACAGACCTAGTTTGTCAGGGAGAGTTTAGGTTACAGTTTGGCTCTGTTTCTGTTGAATCACATTTCTGCTTTATGTGTTACCTAGCAGTAGAATAAATCGAAGTTTTCAAAATACTGGTATACATGCTCATCTGTTACAATACTTCTAAATAGCAGAGGGAATTTAGAAACATCAAAGCAGTTCACAGTGCAGTCTTACACTGGGGCCATGGGTGATGGGGTGATAGCAACATCATTAAAAAAATAAAAAGGGAATCAACAGGCTAGCTGGCTGAATCTGATTTGCTGAAGAGGGTGAAGGCTAATGAGTGCTCTGCAAGTTGGAATGGGTGCTGTGCTTGTGCATTCAAATGGCTGCTGTGAGGGAAAGAGGCATGTACAACCACAAGCTGGACAAGTCATGGCAGTAGGAAAGAGTTGGTGAAGCTCGGCATCAGCACACCAACAGCTTAGCCTGAGCCATAGGGCTTGTGCTTGGGGGATTTTGCTCTTGGCCAGCTGGCTCATGCACAGGTGGGGATCAGCAGGGAGAGGTCAGATAAGGTAGTTGTGGCAGGCCAAAAAACCCTCAAAAACCCCTTAACTTGTGAATGCTGATGGGTGATTGCCACAAGTAATTGGGATGCATGTGCAGGGTGAGGGTCTGAAACTGAGCTTTTGAACTCTATAGTACAAACTTAGCTACAGCTGTGAGGGCTGCTTTTGATGTCTTGTAGTAGCTGAACTAGACAAAATGGGCATTTCCTGAATCCTCCCATCACTGAATAGGCATGAGCCAGGGAAGACATGGTGCTTTTGCATGAGACCTATCACATGGGAAAGCCAGGGGCTTGGGGAGGGGAAAGGCATCCTGGAAGTGGGGATAGATCCTGGAGGTAGGAGATACACATGGAGGTAAACCCTGGGGGCACCTGGGGACCTGGGCTGGTAAGGCTTGGGGCTGGTAATGGTGAGCAGCTGTGGAGCAGGGAGCCAGCACAACCTTCCCAGACCAGCGGCTGTCTCCCTGATGGGAAGGGCTGGTGGGCCTAAGTGGCTGGGGGGGGTAACTGATGAGGGTGACAGCTCATGTGTCACTGGTTTTAAAATAAATCTCTGCATCGAGATCTGCAGGTTGTCTTGCCTGTGATGCTAATGTGGGCTACACACATTTGTTGTCTCTTGCGGGGTCCGAGACCTCTGGAGGGCATCTGTGTTGATTTCGGTATTAAATGCAGTATCTGTTCTTGGAGAACGTCTGCTCGGAAGGCCCTGTCAGTGCTTACAGAAAGGCACGTTACTGGGGACTTTGGACTTCCATGGCCTAACTTCACACCATCTCCCTTGGAAGGACTATTGCACTTAATTCTCATTCCTTTTCTTCCCCTTTCTGCTGCTGTTAGAGGAAAGGCGCAGCCGAGCCCCCAACTGGAACACATTTGTTAGCTTTTGTGTGTGCGGGTCTCTTCCCCGGCCTCTCACCGCCTCGCCCGGCCGCCGCCGGGGCC
>JANZLQ010000079.1:63458952-63498333 GCA_026212715.1 Elanus axillaris | reverse complement strand
GCTGCGGTGGGCGGGAGGGGGCCGGCGCCCGCCCTCGGCAGGCGGCGCGGCGGCATCGCCGTCCCCCGGGCAGCCCTCCCTGCGGGCGGCGGGGCTGAGCGCCGGTGCGGAGGCAGCTGGAGCCGGGCGGATTCTGATACCGGTGGCTCCCCGCGGGTCCGGGCGCCGGGGCGGCAGGGGCTGGTCCTTCGGGATTGCGGGAAAAAGCGCTGCTTGCGCGGGGGCTGGTACCTCCCTGTTTTGCCAACATCCCATCGCAGTCGCGGCGGGGCAGCGGTCACTTGTTCGGCGAGACAGCCGTGCTGCAGCTGCGGTAAGAGAAAAGCCCTTTAGTTTTGTCGTGTTTTGTTTGCGTGGCAGAGGTCTCTCTGCTCGTTTTTGTTGCCGTGGAGCGTGGGAAAGTGTGAAGCTCTTCCCCGAGTGCTAGTGGAGTGAGTGGGTCTCTACCAGCGGTGCGGCGTGCTGGCAGGCACATCCCGCCAGATGTTTCTCCGGGACTCGAGGCAGTGCATGGTCCTGTGTCTCTGGGGGCCAAGCAGCTCCTTTCGGTTTCTTTCTTTCAAGTCCATGAGACAGTAAGAACTGAAACTTCCTATTTAGCTGATTGCATTTGCCCCTTTTTGGGAAGAATATGATACAGATGCGTGGCTGTGGTTTTCCTTGTGCAGTGTGACAAGAGTTAGGTCTCAAAACGTTTGCAGTATATGCAGTCCTCAAAGGCGGTGAAAGCGCTTTCCTAGCTGCCGGCCAACTGTTTCTGTTCACTCCAATTTTTCTAAAGTGGCCTATCAGATTTAAATACATTGGCCCCATGCTGCTTCTGTGCTCGCACAGCTTCTGCCTCCTGGGAAAAAATGATTTTGTATTACGTTTGTGTACGCATGCATCATGAGTATCCCCTGTGCGCACTCATGCTTAAATTGGGGAAGCTGCACTGAACTTCTCATCTGTGACCGACTGTGTGTTGCTGTTTGAAGATAATTGTCTAAAACAGTTGAAAGCCAACTAGCCTCTATCTGAATTAAGACACTGGGCAAGAGAATGTTTTTATGCTTGAAGAAAACGTTGTGTATTGGGCAAAAGAAAGGAATGGTCAGTTCACATTTTTCTGTTGGAGGCTAATCAGTAACAAAACAGGTCTCGGAAGGGGGGAAAAATGCTTTAGGTTTATATCACAGAGGTTGCAGCACCGAACATTAAAGATACTGTTTTTTCTATAGTAGTCATGTAAGTCTGGTAGTTGTTTGCATTATTTGGTGATTGTAGGGAACACTTACAATTAAAAAATGCCATAATAGGAGAGCTCAAAATGTAGCTGGTTTTAGTAGGTTCCATGGAGCCTGGTTTCACACCACCGCGCCATGTTTCAGCTAGCAGCTTTGACTATATAAAATTTTGACGATATAAAAATGTTGTTAGTAAAGTTTACAGTATAGGTAGTAAACAAAAGAAAAACAGGATATGTAACCTTTATGAGATGATCTGATTTAACAGGGTGATAACAGCAATTGTCTATGCAGGTCAACACCAAGTTAAATATATTTGGTATAAAACAATACAGAGGATGCTCAACGGGACAAAAAACTCTTGGAAAGTAGTAACCTAAAGACCATTTTAGATAACTGTGTCCTCTGTTGGGGGAAAGAAAGGGCTAACATCCTGCTTAGATGTACAGTGATAGGAATAGCAGGTAAGTGTCTGGTAGTGATCTTATGTTCCTGTAACAAGGTACATGAAGTATTTAGCACCCAGCAGTGAAAGATGGTAAGGAGTGGGTGAAGGTTAGCTGTGCAGACCTTTTCCTGTTGTGTTACACATTCACTGCGTTAATGCAATGGAGACTGTAGCTCACTTCAGTAAATCTAGCTCTCACTATTCAGGTGCTGTGTCTGCATTTCAGAAAGGGTGTGAAATACTGGAGAACCTTCAAAAGACAATATAAAAAGATAACCAAAGGAAATGGAAGCCAAACCTTTTAAAGAGGACTTAAAAAAAGAGGACATGTGTTCTATGTTTATATAAGGTTGCGATGAATATGGAGAAGGATATTCGATAGTGGACTGTAAGCAAGCTTCTTAAGCACTATGAGAAAGATATGAGATTAAGTGGTGTATAGGTATTTTCTATAGTCCAAAATAACTCCTAAAACAAAGAATAAGTGATGTAATAGCCGTGTAAGTGCAAAACTCACTGTTAGCTGAGCCTGTAATGAGTCTGAGTTTCTAATGTTTTCTAGAATATATGATTAAGTCTTTTTCAGAATGGTATCTTATGCGTGCAGGTAAGCTGTGGGGTCACAGTCATCTTTTCTGAGTGATGAAGTAAGAAAGTGAGGGTTTGCACTCCTTCGTTCTTGTGTCTGTGGGAGCACAGGATTACCTGCATTGCTCTCTGCGTTCTTGTAAGACTTGCAGCGCTGCAGTAGGACAGGGATTGTAATTACATCCTGAGTTTTGGGGGCTGTAGCTGATTCTCTGAACAGTCCAGGGAAGTTTTTAATTTGCCCTCTTGTGAAAACACAGTTTGCTAACGTTATTCAAGTGGTCGTGTGTTTTAGTCTGCAATTGGTCTTAGTTTAAGAGGCGAGGCTGCGCAAGGTGAACTGATGGTCTGAAGTAGTGCAGAAAGTCTTCCTTCTGATTTCTGACAGGTGTGTATGTTGTACAAACTTCAGGTTAAAACTACCCAAATCTGGCAACTGTAAGAGATTTGGATTTGTCCACCGTCTCCTGATGAGAGTTCTGTGTTTCTGTAAAGCTCAGTGCATGGATTTGCCTGCCCTGCCTATCCATTTTTCTCACCTAGTTGCTTACCATGGCAGAGGCATCTTGTTCTCCACCTTTGTTGGAGTGACTGCTCAGGGAAGGGGCACAAAGGCAACCATCCTATCCAATAATGTTTTCCTCACTGAAAACATGCGACACAAAACCATCTCTCAAAGTAGACCCTTGCAGCCAAAACAGACTTTGTAGTCCCTCAAACACTAAGCCAAAGAAGAAAGCTCCGAGACCAGACCTGTACATGAAGCCTCTTTAAGCCCTAGCCTGACTGTTTTTTAATTCTCGGTGAAAAAAAGAATAAGGAATGATAGTGCTGCTATGAGAGCTGCAGTGCTCTCTGGTAGTATCACCAATACTCAGTTCTAGTGGTATTGATTGCCTGGCCTTTCTTTTAATGAGCATTATAAAATCAGATATAACCATGTAGTTAAAATGAAAAAAAGTGACCAATATGTAACAATGAAGAAGTTAAATCTTTTTTTGTGTTTGAAGCCTTAAGCTTTTTCCCTAAAAATTAAGTTTTTATGATGAGGTATAATGTATTAATTAGCAAACAAGTATTTGTTTCGCAGCTTTTTTATCTAGCTGAGCATTCTATACCTTCAGATTACTTCGAGGCTAATTTCTTATGCTTGTTCAGAGAAGAATACATTATATTTACTAGATAGGGATTAATTATTTTTCTGTGTTAGTATCAAGCTCCATTTATGTAAAAACTGTATTTAAATTCCAATGTATAGCACTTTATATTAAAACATACTAATATTCAATATGCGTTAAATATTCTATAATGACAGGGTTTATCAAAGCGTGTTTCAATCTGTAACTCTAGGCTATACTAAACAAAATAACTGTTATCAGCAGTTATTACCTGAAGTGACCTTTCCTGGTCACTATGTCCTTCAGGATTTTAGAACAAGAGTATCTTATCCTTTTGTGCCTATTTTTTTTTTTATTTAGAGACTGAAAGAGGAAAACAGCTTTCCTGCTTTTTCAGTTCCCAGCTGATTTGCAGCTTTTAAATTAACAAGTCATTGAACTTGATGAATACAACCTTTGTTTGTTTGTTAGTTTTCCTACTATGGCATTTTTAGAACAAATTTTTGTGGTCAAAAGTTGGCACAGCATTTTAAGGGGCTCTGCTCCATGCTGCTCCTTTGGATGTGTCTATAAGCTTAGCGGTTTCTGTTTTCTCAACAAATATGTATTGTTTGAATTTATTTAATTTAAGTGATTATGGTAGCATTATGTTTTAAGGTAAGCTGTCATAATTTCAAATTTAAATAGGTTTATTTTTTAAGAGAAAATGCACCAAAGTCCTGTTTAAATCAAATTCTATTGAAATGTGAAAATCTAATTCGTCCTGGTCTGAGGTTCAGCTGACTATTTTTAGCTGATTTAAGGATTGTGGGTGATGGATCCAATGTGCTCAGGATCTTTCGCTGCAGTGTCTGTCATTTTTCCCATGGAGGAGCTTGTCAGTGCATGATTTGTAGGGATTTGGGAAAAGCCATTAGCTGTCCCTTACATTTACGGCTTCCTCCAGTATGTTGGCATGTCATTCTTTTCTCTGACCTCTGTTTTCCTCTTCTGATGCTCACTGGTACTCGTCCTTGATGGAATCCTGACTGGAATCCTGGAAGCTGATGCTGCTACACCCTGTTGTCCAGGAAGGAGTCTGAAGTTCATATTTGGATCATTTCCCCGAAGTGTCCTCTTTCCCTCTAGGATTTGTGTGAATGCTGATGGATTAGAATCTTGGAGTTCTGAAAACTGATGGTTATGGCTTTTCCAGTTGCATCTGTGTGTAACATCACTCTCAGGTGGCCCAGTGGGGCCACGTGCAGGCTCAGGCTTCTGGCATTCAGCGTTGGCTGATTTTGTATAGGGCAAGGTATGGCTCTCCGTATGGTAGCTGGCATGGCAGAGCTGTAGCAATTGCTACTGAAGACTAAATAAAAGACAGCAGTGACTATTCAGCTGCTTTCTAGTTGTTAGGAGAGTGTCAGACTTAATAGGAAAGGATGCCCTGTCAGGTTCCAGCAAAAATGTTAGAAATTCTTGAAGATGACTGGGCATGTTTTATATAGCTAAAGGCATTCTACCTTCCATTTATAGATGTACTGTGTTCTTTATTCACAGTGTAACAGCTGCACTGCATGCAAAGTATGTGTTTGTATAGTTTAAAATAATCTTCAAATTGGTTCTGAATGGGAAAAGCTTTCCTGTCCGAAAATGCGGGGGAAGGGTGATTAAGAAGTAGTCCTAAGTAGAGTATGGGGAAAAGTTTGGGTAATTTTTTTCCTCTGACTCCCTTAAACTTTTAAACCACAGGTCTTCCAAGCAACTTGAATTTCAAAATTAAAATGGAAAACCAGAGGTTTTTGTATTGAGAAAGCCTTGTTTCATCAACTATGTTACACAATTTTTTGTGTATTTAATGAGACCTTCATTCAGATTGCCCCTTCCTGCAAGAAATCTGGCTTTGGTGAATCAGTTTTTTAAATAGTTGAGGAAGACAGTTCTGTTTGTGCTATTTGTTTAGTCATCAGAATTCAGCTTTTATAGATATCTTTAAGTGAAGCATTTCTGAATTTATGATGTGACTCAGAAATGTTCTTTCACCACTTTTACGTATGTGATCTAAGTAAACAGCCAAAGAGCTATTTAGTTATGTATCAGTATAGTGACAACCATGTAAGAAATGAACAGGGTTGTAACCTGCTTAGTCACTAACCTGGTCTCTGACATGTAGTAACTAGCAGCTGGCATGTCAAATAACTGGCTGCTAATTGGTACTGGAGAAAGTGGAAGGAGGTAGAGCATAGCATCAGGACTGAACCAAATCAACAGCTCATAGCTGGGAAGAAGTGTCATGGAGGTCTCCCCAGTTCTCTCCTCTATTTCACCAACTCAGATGCCTGTCAAATTATGTAGCAAGTTGCTTACATTTGCTAATGCAGCACAAATAAATTTTTTTGCTTAGTTTTCTTCTCTTTTAGCAAGTGGACATGACTTACTGTGTGATGAGCACTAGAAGAGCACTAGGAGAGGGGGAAAAAGGTAGGTATGGTACAGGATGAGGAGCACTCCGAGTGTGGATGTGATCTTTGTTTAAGCTTTCTGGTGAGCATGTAGAACTAGAATTTTTCAAAGGCTTGTGACTTGTCATTGGGGCCAGATTTGCCATGTTTGATCTTTTAGCAATGTGCTCCACTGTGGTGGAATATGTGGTGGTATGTGGTATTTTTGGCACAAGCATAATTAAAAAATGTTTTTAGGATTTCCCAATGCTTTTCAATTTCAATTCCTTCCCTAAAAAAGTGTGGGATTGCTGGAGCTAGTCAAAGGAATATGATAAAAAAATGTTTTCCTTATTCTTGGAAATAGCTGGACTATTTTGGCTGAAATGCAGCCTCTTCTGTCTCATGTCCCTCAAAAGCAGTGAACCACCATATTTAGAATATCAGCAGAAACCCTTAGAGCTTTGCCAAGTTGTAAGCAAAGACAGTGGGAAGTGTTTGATAAATTCAATAGGTTTTTTTCATTTTGTTTTCTTTATCTAGTAGATTGTTCTTCATCTCCCTGCTAGAGTTTTTACACTCTTTGAAGTGTTTCATGCTTTAACCAAGGCCATGGTTCCACTCAACTGTCTTTTCATTTTTTTCACAAATTCCCAGCAAAGACCTACAAAATAATTTAATTTCCAGAAGCAGGGTAGCTGCTCACAGATCAAGTCAGATTCCATGTCAACTCATGGTTGCTTTTTTTTGTGCCAAATCTTCTATTGAAACGGACTGTTAATTTTATTAGAAACATTTTGTAAATTGAGGCGTTCCTAGGCTGGAGAGGACTTTGCATGTCCTGCCTGGGGAGAACCATCATCTTTGTTTTGGTCTTGGTATTAGCTGATTATTTTTGAGTTGTCCTGAAAGTAGGAAAACCTATTAGCCCTTTTCACTTAGAGCAGTGTAATTAAGTTCAGTATTGACAGCTGCTCTGTGGTGACATTGCTTTTCTCTCTTTTTGCTCGATTCTTTTATAGTTGCATATATTTGACATGGTGCTGCTGCCTATATGATCTGGAAGCAGTTGTTTCTTTACATACTGTTATCTAATCTTAAGGCAGCTTTTACTGTTCTTTGTTACTGTAGTTACATTCAGTGAATCTAAGGAAGATGTCAATCACTAAGGGAAATTCTTTAATTAGTCACGGCCATAATTTGTAATGGTTGATGCAGGGAAAGCCTGTGTTTTGAACTATTGGTTTTATTTCAAGTACGTCTTTACAATACAGAATACACAGTGAGCTTTTATTACATGTTGCTAGCAGTTAAGTCTACAAAGAAGAAAGAATACAGTCTTATTATTTATATCAAGTGCCTTAAGCTCTTTCCTGTAAACAATTAAATGTATGCTTATCTTCACATGCCACATGGAGGATTTGGTGTTCTCATGAACAAATATATCCCCCAAAATTAAAGCCATATTCGTAGAGTTGTTGCAAAACCATTTTATTTGACCAATAAAATTACTTTTTAAAGTTTATAAAAAAAATACTTATGCCCTTGTAGCATCTGTAACTTGATTTGTCTTCGGCTTACCATTCCTCACTCCTCTGTCAGATAGTTCTGATTTGGCATGTCATCTTGTGGTGCTCTTGGTTATTTTGCTTGGTGTTGATGATGCTAATAATCATCTTTGAAGTGTGTTGGTTTGCTGCAACTACTAGTCTCCTAGCTGATGAAGTACTGACTACCACTACCACTGTTTACCACAGCTGTATTGCAGTCATTGGTGTGTGGTCCTATGAAGTTGGCAAAGCCTTTTTTAGAGTCATCATTATGATTTTTCTTTATTTTTGAATGGACTGTAGTTTTCCTATAGCCATGACTTTGGGACTGTTTTTTTTTTTACTTTGGTATCTTTCTTAAACTTTAAAAAATATAGTAAGAATAAATATACACTTTAGTGCTTCAAAATACATTCTTAGCTTTAACAGAGTAGAACTTCCAGTATCTCATCAACATTGCTATGGACTAGGTTAATTCTAAAATTTAAAAATAACTGACTAAATGTTTCTAAATCTGCATCTGTTTTTAGTTCTGCACCTACATGGAACAGTTGCTCAAGGTTCTTTGTTTTTATTGCCTTCAGTAGTGTAATCCGTCTTTATCGCTTTGAGAACAAGAGCTTACACCCTAGGTAACTAAAGTAGTGGTAGATTTTCTTTTTGTAATTGCTTTGTTTTTTGTTGGTACACATCTTGCTACAGCTGTATTTTAGGAGTGTGTCACTGGGCAAACTCCTCCCTCATTTCTCTTCTTACCCCATGTGCCCATTTCATTTTTTTGTCCTGTTTTGCACTGTCATAGCTTCAAAGTTTATAAATGCTTCCTGAAACAGACTGAAAATAATGCTTAAGATGAGTTCTGGCAGAAACTGAACACAAACCCCATTTTTTTTACTATGGTTTTCTCTTCTAGATTACTGTAAAACTTTGTTTTGTAGCAAAACCAAGAAGTTTTTGTGGAAGGGCAGAACCCATTCTACCTATATCCCACCCATAGATCTCTGTCCCAAACGGTGACCTGGTGCACACCTGCTTCCCAACATTGTCCGAACCTGTGGGAGGGGGAGATGTCTTCTTTGCTCTGAAAACTGCTGGTATGTACCTGTTCTAGGGAGAGAGCGCTTGCCTCCCACCCGGACCCCTCCTGAAGTACAGGTTTGCTTGGAAAGCTGGAATTCTAGCAACTCCTCAGATAAAACTGAAAACCTAATATGAAACAGGGACCCTAACTAACTGCAGCAATAGTAATACCCATCTTTTGCTTATGAACATAGTAGCCAGAGCTACTTGTCCAGTAAGTAGGAATATTGGGCCCTAGGCCTTCATCTGCTGAAGTGGATCTGAAACCTCTGTTTTCTACAGGCATATCTACTTACTAGCCAAAGGAGTAGTCTGGGTTGCCACATACTCCACCCTTGACGCTGGAATTGGTCTACTTTACAGACGGAGTTGTTACCAACAAGCTGATGAAGCGTGGGCTGGATGAGCAGACAGTGAAGTGGTTGGAAACTGCCAGAAAAATGGGCCCACAGGGTGACGACCAGTGGCACAAAGTCTAGTTGGAGGCCAGTGACTAGTGGTGTACCGCAGGGGTCAATACTGCATCCAGGCCTGTTAATCATCTTCATTAATTATATGGGTGATGGGGCAGAGCGTACCCCCATCAAATTTGCTGATGACACAAAACTGGGAGGAGTGGCTGATATGCCAGAGGGTCGTGCTGCTGTCCAGAGGGACCTCAACAAGCTGGAGAAAAGGGCTGCCGGGAACCTCATGTGGTTCCACAAGGAGAAGAGCAAAGTCCCGCACCTGGGAGGAACAACCCCAGACACCAGTGCAGACAGAGGGCTGACCAGCTGGAAGGCACAAAAGGCCCTGGGGGTCCTGGTGGATGCCAGGCTTATGTAGAAGAACATAAGCCAGACACTTTGCAGAGTGTCTTAAAGTCTGGTGTCTGGACACTTATCTGGGATAAAAACCCTGTGAATTCAACCTCTTTTGGGTGGATGATGACCTGGGACTGTTGCCCGCTTCCTGAACAATTGTTTGATTAGGTGGTGACGCACAGAAGGTGGGGGATTGTTCCTTCTCCTGCAACCGCTTTCCTTTTCAAAGGAATTCACTCTGCTCCATCAGTCGGCTCAGAAGATAGGGCTAGGCAGGCTGGATTTCACGTGGATGTAGATACAGTTCTTACCAATTCTTTACACGGTCCTTGGAAGGTAAATTGCTTAGATGGATTGGATTGCCCTCAGAAGGATTTCAGGTGCACTTACCTCTCTCTTCTTTATAGGAAGAGTATATGCTTAGGAAAACTGCATCAAATTTCTCCCATCATGCAGGAAAGAAACACTTGGACAAAGCAATACTTAACTTGAACGCAGATGGGAAATGCTGAATAGCATTATTAACTCTTACACAGATGCTTAGAAAGTATTACAGGGGCATCTTTATTTCAAGTATATTACTGTTATTTTTATTTTATGACAGCATTTCCTGCCCAGAGACTGAAAAAGAAATGTTCAGCTGTTTGATTTGGATGTTTGCCCTGCTCTGCAGCTGTATAGCAGGTATGTTTCTTGATTATTAGCACCTGTCTTGCCATAAGAAAGTTTTCTAAAAGGGGACCTTCTCCAAATGAAATTTCAAAGAATTTTGAAAATGAAGAAAATGTATTTTAAAAGTAGAAGTTAGTAGGTGATTGACTAATGAGTGTACAGTATATAGAGAAAAATTTATGGCATTCCTGATGTCCTCTTGTGGAATGTTAATTGTCATCATGATAGCCTGGATTTGTTTTCTTTTGTATTTAAAATATTAAAAAAAAAATTATTTTAAAACTTACTGTGTTAACTGTTCCCCTGTTGCACAGCGTATAGAAGGGGAATCTGTATCTGAAAGTCATAAAAATGAGTTAAATTCTTGCTGGATTGTGAAGGCTGGTAACTTTGGAGATCTGCTGATGGAACAAATTGATGTTTGTGTAACATGAACACTTAAAATGCGGTTAATGTCTACTGGTTTTGGACTGTTTTAAGTCAAATATTACCTATTCAGAGATTCATGCTATGCCTACTAATGTTGTCATTCCTGTTTTTAAAAGTCACGTGACAATGTGTGACTATTGATTTTTCTTTTTTTTTTTTTAATGTGGTAGTTCCACAGTCAGTTTAAGCTAGCACGGGTAACCGCTGCAGTTGGAAGAGCAGGTAGTTCTGTACTCCATCCGCCTCTCATCTCCCTCTTCTTCCACTAGAGTGCATGTTTGTGTGGCTAGTTGTAAAGCGGTGAGGAATCTGATCTGGATGGAGGACGATGTTATTTTTTGCCAAACTTTTATTTTTTCATCCGTATCAGTTTCCTTTTGGTTCACTATACAGGCGCTTCTTCTGGCACACAAAGGGGGGTAACAGCAGTGAATGAGTGGTTCAGGATTAAAAATGCTTGTGGCAACAGTGCCACTTCAAAATTGGTTAAGTTGAATAGTGTAGGTTAGAATAGGAAATCACAAGGGCAGACCGAAATAGTGACTTTGTGAAAATAATTGAAAGTTCATGTGCAATTTCTCACATAAAACTTAGCACACAATAGTAATTTATTATATAATGGTATTTGTGTCTTAAATTGGGGATTACATGGAAGAGGGGTGCATGTGTTTGTAGAAGTTTGAAGAATACATGAAACAGTGCAGGTGATTGCTTACAACTGATACACAGTAAAATTTGTGCAGTAGAGTGTGAAGTAGCCATTAGTAGGACTGAAACATAAATTACTTTGAAACAAAAAGGACAGAAAAAGAAACATAGAAAGCAATTTACAGTTAATACACCCAAAATGGAGAGAATTACCAGAAAACAAGGAAGAAAGTTTAATATTTGATACCCTTTCATTCCTACATTCTAGCAAATAAATTCTGTCTGTAAAAGGTGGGGGGTATTTTTGTTTTAACAGATTTATTTATGAAATCTGTCTTCAAGAAATAAGCAGCAAAAAAATAAATAGCTAGCTGCTTGCATGACTCTTAATGGGTGTTTCTTGCACTGTTTGATAACTTTGTTGCTGAATTAATTAATTCAGCCTGCTTCTGTGTTTCACTTTTACATGCCTTTTGTATACAATTCCTGCACTGTATCTGGGAAATAAATTCTGTGAGGGGTAAAGTACTACTGAGATACTGAAATATATTGCAGCTTAGTTGTAAATTTTAAACTTACCAGTTTGATGTATGTTCTGATATGGAAATTAGTAATAACAACTAAATGGTATCTATATCTTTTACAATAGGAATATTTTTAAAAAAACATTTAAAAGACAAGAGTCTCTTATCTTCATTTTCAGTTATTAAAAAACATTTGATTTGACAATTTTCCATTTTTTCTGGGAAGGTATAGAAATACCATCTTACATAATACCTATGGTAATACAGTAATTAATGTGAACTGAGTTTCCAACCAGCAATATCTGATTTGAGTGACTAACTCAGCAGTTTATTTCAACTCTATATGAAAAAAATCTAATTAAATGATCTGTCGACAACAAAATTTCAACTCTATATGAAAAAAATCTAATTAAATGATCTGTCGACAACAAAATAAGTTACTATTTTTCCACTGGTATTTCAAAAGGAATTAGGTTATGTGATATCTTTGATTTTGTTTTTAGATGAAAACTCTATCAGAGATGCTGACATTTTTCCTTCATCTCCTGAAATTGAAAGAGGATCCACCCTGAAACTATTTTGTGTTCTTGGAAAACGCTACACACCTCACAGAAATGCAAGCCACATCATCTGGAAATTGAATCATGAATTAGTTCCTCAGGAAAACTTTAACATTGTGAACGAGACTGTATCTAGTATAACCATCCATAATTTCACTTACAGCAAAGCTCATGTGAAATGTTTCACTAAGTACTTGGGCAAGGAACAGCTTTTGGTTCACACTGAAGTTAAAACTGGCTGTAAGTAGAAATGCAGAAAAATGAATATTTTTTTTTTTAGCTTGTGGCATTGTAAGACACCTCTAGCTCCCTTTTTTTTTTTCTGAAAATAATGCATGAAGTTGCAGACATTCCTTAAAGACACTGGTCCATAACCTCTCTGTCCCTGACTTTTGGCCAGATGAAGTGAGTGAGGTTTTCTGTTGAGTTCAGAGGGTACTGGGTCTGTTCCTTTGGTTATTTATGTCTTTTGTCTAGCGTAGCCAACTTTAGCTTTCTCCAGGGAGAACCTCTGTTCAAAGAAATTATAATTGCAGTCTCATATGGAGAAGGTTACAGGATAAATATGTATACAGATTCATTAATTTATTGAACAGATGAAGTCCAGATTGTACTAACGTATGCCTTGGTGTCCCATACTAATAAAGAAGCAATAAATGCAGAAAAATACATCTGTGGAATAAAACCCAGCAGAAGGTATTGCTTGTCTGCAAAGTTTAGTGTGCCATAAGCTTGTAAATAAAACAAAGATATTTCCAGTGTTATATTAGGTGGGACAGAACAGCACTGTTCTGGAGAGAGGGCTTTTTCAAACAGTTTGTTTCACAGGGTGCAATTCTTTTCCTTTGAACTCCAGTTTCTTCTATGGAGTGAAGGGGTCTGGCTTTAACAAGTCTTTGAGGGTATTACATTTTTATAGATGACTTCAAACTATTTTATAGATGACTTCAGGCATTGCAGAGGATGGTTTCCTTTGTGCTGTCTTGCTTATAAGATAGAGAGAGTTCAGAATTAATGATCTCTTCAAGGTCATATAGATACATTTCTCAGGAAGTTGTCTTCTGCACTCTAAGGTCATGCAGGCTCCTCAGATTAGGGGTTTTCGTAGGGTATGTGGTTAGACATTCTGGGAAGGAACTAAGAGGAGTTTTATCTTTCAAAGAATGCCTTTTCCTGAACTTTTGTGCTGTTTCTTTGTTTTCCTCTTACTCTCTGGACTGGCCTTGAGCTGCAGGCGTTTTGCAGAGAGTGTACTTAGAGGTGCAGGAAATGTATGTAGTGGTTTAATATAAGATAGTTAATGAGTTACTGCAAAAATACCTTCAGTTAAGCACTTCTGAGAAGCAGTTGGAGAAAATCTCCCTGTCTCCCCAGGGGAAGAAAAAGTGGTTTTGATTTTGGCTTTGTGAGGATTTTTGAAGGCAGTAAGAAATTATAATATGAAGTGCTATGCAAGACACTTAGTGAAATTGCCATAATCTGCTTTTTGGCCCAACAAAATCAGCTGTACATTAGAGTTACTTATTTTTACTGGGCTTTTTTTTTTTTTTTTAAACCTTTGTCATTGTAGTTCCACCAGAAACACCAGGCAATATTTCCTGCATTTATTACTTTGATGCTAAACTTACCTGCACCTGGACTTCAGGAAGAGAAACACATCTTGCAACAAACTATACTCTTTACCGAAAAATGTAAGTATAGGATGTATTGGGAATTGGGTGGCTGGAGAGAGACTACCAGCTGCCTTCCCTTCATATCCTGACTTCTCTTTAAAGAAAACCTGGAAACATTGTGGAGTTCAGAGTCATGACATTTGCTCAGTAAATTCAATTAATTGGGGGTTGATAATGCTTGAAAAAAGTAAAATCCGATACCTCTTTATTATGCTGCATAAAGGTAATTAACATTCTCAACCCAATATTCAGTAGACAAATGTTGACGTCAGAATTGATACTCACTTGTTTCCTTGAAGTAACATTACTAATTAGATGAAAAGCTGAGTAAGCCTAGGTACAAATGGGGAATCGAGGCACTTTGTGGGAGTGTTACCCAGAAACTTTCTGTGTAACTAATTATCCTTATTTTGGATGGGTAAAAAAAGATTACTTCCTCCTCTGCTTTAAACAATTTCCATTAAAAGTATTAAAGCCCCGTTACTCTGCCTGACACCAGTAGCATTTAACCTAGGGACCTTTGGAGTCCTAAGGTTTCATTGAAAGGATCCAGAGTTAGGTGTCTTTTTTTGGATTTCTTGCATCTGGAGATTTGTATTTACCAATACAAATTATGTAGTCCTATGCTTTCTAGTGCTTTTGTGACCCCATTATAGAGCATAAATACTTGATTCTTTCAATTTCCATTAAATTTCAAATATTGTTTATTTTTTCATAAGTTACTGTGAAAATGGTGAAATCAGTGTTGTTCCAAGGCAGATGTCACATACAATTTTGAAGGCGGTAGCACAGATTTTGTCCCAAATATACTTGTCAATCTGTTCTTCGTAATAGAGCTGCTTGTAGTGCTCTTTTTTTGTCTAATCAAGACTCTAGGTAATTTGATTTCATGAAGAGTTTTCAAAAATGCCTAAAATTATTCTTGAGAACTGGAAGGCATTCAGACTCCAAAGGAGATGTTTTTATATTTTAAGTTATGCTAGCATATGGTATCTTTTTTTATTTAAATGGTAGGGCAGGAAAACATCTTTAGTTTTATCTCTGTTTCAGGCTTGACGTTTTAGGCTTCCATCTTTAGGTGGAGCTTTGTTACTCCTTCTAGTGTTTCTACGGTTTATAACTTAGATGAATTTGTGAAACCATAAACTAGAACAGCCACTGAAAGTAAGTTTCAGTATTGTTTCTTCCTGTACCAGCGCAAATTCTTCTTTAACCACACAGTGAATTGGATTGCAGAACTATTTTGAGTAAAATCTAACTGTTAATTTTAATCCAGATAGCTCCCCAGCTGAGTTTACCATATGACTACTGATTCAAGCAGTAGCTTGATTCAAGAACTGATCAAGCACTGATTCAAGGGGCCAGAGAGCTGTGGATGGAAACAAATAGCTATGTGTGTTAGAGAAGGTAGGACTGCTTCCTTTTGGAGCAGTGCAGGCTTACACTACCTTAAAAAAGTTTCATCAAATACCAGCCTCAAACTATTTTCTGAGTTACATGAACGATGCGCTTACTGCATAATGTGAAATATTTAACACAGGCCCCATATATAAGTTTTTATTTGTTAAAGAATTTCTCTGTGGGTCAGTAACATGAAACAAATGTTGTTAGCTTTGCATCCCACACTACTTACTATGAAAGTATATTCTATGAAGACAGCATGTTATCAGTGTTTTGTTTCCAGAAAATCTGTGAAATTCTGTTACCTTTTAATAGCTTGGCAGTGGTACAGTTTGGCCTTTCTTTTTTCTGTATTTAAAAGCCTTTATTCATAGGCTTGTTATTACATAGTTCCGTGTGGCATGTGTTACTAGCTCTATCTATATTTTTAAAGGAGATCTTGTGTGGAGTTACATGACTTCACTTCTCTCTGAGATTTTAATCTAGAATAATAATAGCGTGTGGATCCCCCATTAAGGCATTCTTACTCTTCATTACTGCTCCTGGAAAGTTGTCTTACTAATTGCAATTAAAAGTCTGTCTAGGCTATTTATATGCATTTGCAGGAGCAGTGCAATTAGGAAGGAGTATTCATTTGGACTCACATATCATCGAAGGAGATGGTAAAAATGGCCTGCAACCTCAAAAACATATAAATAATAATTAAATAGTAATAATCAGTTAGAGTTATTCTAAGAAAATCCTCTAATTTCTAACTGCTTTTATTTTTCTCTTTTATTTTTTAGCATGACAGAAGGAAGGGTGACTCTTCCAAATACAGTGCGCTCCTGCCAAAACAAAACGGAGTCATGTTCCTTTGTTTATCCAGATACTCCATATAGTAGTGCTTTTTGTTTTCAGGTGAAAGCTGAAAATGTTTTGGGTGAAGCCTCATCAGATTGTGTTCCTATACCTATGGAAAAAATAGGTAATTAAAAAAAAAAAGAAAAAGAGTCAAGTAAAGATAAAGCAGTGTATGTTGAGCTGACTGTACCCTCCCCAGTTCTTTTGACTTCCCTGTAGCAGCCAGGTTGGAGAACTCTGAAACCAATTGTGTAATCAAAGTTGATTTACATAGAAGAAAATAAAAAAATAGTTTTTTAATATAATAGTTATGAAACCATTATTTAGTTTTCATTTGGTTTTAAATTGGTCTCAGTTTTGAAATGCCATCTGATTTTAATTGTTAGCTAAAATTACAATGTCTCTGAAATTACATTTAGTGTTTAATAAAGTGTTTCATACTTCCCATTTTTTTTTTGTCAAAATTTGGATGCTTCCAATTCTCTTGTTATGTTTTAACTGATGGTCTTTCCAGGTAAAATACTTCAAGCTGGTTGGTGGTGCAGCAGCAATTTTCAGCAGTTTCTTGGTCTTACCAAGAGGTGGTGAAAAACTATAATGTGCTGTGTTTGTATTATGAAATATCTAACTACAACAATATGTTTTTAAGCTCATGTCTGACATATCCATTGTAAATGACTGTTTTTAATTACTGATAAGTAAAGGCCATATACTGAAACTTTTTGTCAAACTAAGTCGTACGCAGTAATTTTGTACTTTTGAGTGGTACTAGATGTCAGTGCAAGATCTAGCTGTAAATGAATAGCAATATTATCATTTCTCCAGCCAGGTCTACCCATCATTTACTAGGCTGTTCTACTTTCTGGTTAGGAATGTTAAAAAACCACCTGTTCCGTGATTCCCAGGAGCAACAATAATATTTTGTCTATCTCTTCTCACTCTGTGCTGTGCTGCATTTTCCTTTGTTCATTTTGGTGTAGTTAATCAACAACCCTTTTAACTGATTATTTTTTCTGCAGTATTCTATGAGCTCTCTAGCCATATGCTTGTTTACTCTCTGTGTTCAGACCTGCTGTGGCTCCTCATTACTTTCCACATCCTCTGTACCAGCCATCTCTTTTCTCAGTGCTAATCCATTCTTCTCCCATCATCTCTTTCACACTTCTCTCCTGCTCAAATCCTTTTCGACTGAATTCTTCCCTCATCTGCAGTTTGGACTTGACTTTGGCATCCCAGCTCAGCTTCGTTTCTTTTCCCTGCTGTTGTTTCTGAGGAGTAGTCTTCAGTGCTGGTACAGATGCAAGAAATCTGCACATCTGCTTGAGAGCAGCTCTGTCAACATTAAATCAGTTATGTGTGCAATCTCTCTTACACATAACTTCCCATTTGTAGAGTTACATCTATAAAATAGACAGACCATCATGTGAGTACCTGAGAGGATGTACATTATTGGGATAATAATTAAACTTCTTGGAACACACATAGAGCAATTCTGAACTTCTATAAAAGCATTTTCCCCTGTCAATGTTTTTGTTTCTCCATTCTAGAGAAATTTGAACCTCCTGAAATACTTTCAGTTAAAAAAATCACTGGTATAAAGCAGTTGCTTACAGTAACCTGGAAAATGCCTGAGAAGATTATCCCTTCACAAGATTTAATTTGCGAGGTTAGATACAGAAACTTGTATTCAAACTCTTCGGTAAGCTACATAAATTTTCTTCTGAATGTTACCTTCTTTGTGACTAATTTCTTCATGTTATAAAAGGCTAAATAGACAAAAGGCAACAAGTAGTTGGAAATAATGATTAAACCCTTGCTATTTTAGTGGAGGTTAATTAGGTATGCATGATCTTAAGATCATTGTTTTGTTATCTAGTATTAATTGTTCTCTTCCTTTTGGTCAATGTCTGTTTTGGTACATACTATACTTCTGAATATATTTCTGTAAAAGGCTAAGGGGGGACCTTAGGCTAAGGGATTACACACACTGTCAGTCAAAATATTTTATTTTCCTGTTGCATTCTGATGTTGAAAACAGCATTTACTTCCAGCCACAATAGTTGACTCAGATTAAGATGGACTAATGATACATTAATTTTCAAGTGAATTAAAGTATAAATTTTACAAAATGGAAAATAAGTTATTTTTCTGAGTTGGCTTTCTGACACTTAAATGGAACTGTTATAGTAGAAACAAAATTTAGTAATTTGCTTCTTTCAATTGGCCTATTCCAATGCTCCTCAGTATGGAAGTGATTCTGTTTGCAATCTTAGTGTTTCCTCTTCCAAATTTTAGAATGGGTCACATTGCTTCACTTTTCTTTTTAAGATCATCAAACTGAGATGTCTGCCTTGACCTTACCATTTTATACATTAAATGTGTAATTCTGGCAGAGAAGAATTAGTTGGGATAACTAATAGTAGTCCTCAGAGCTTAAAAAAAGTTCTTGATACTAAATATATTTCTAAGTAGCATCTTCCTTACATTCTCATGGCAAGCATCTTTACTAAAGATATGACATATTAGTTGTTGGATTCAGGATATAATATTTGGGATGATGTGATGGGCAGGATGGTTCAGGTCCACCTGGCATATTAGAAACTGAACTAATACTTACTTAAAAGACCCGTTCAAGATGTTTATCCTTTTGGAATCAAGACACTGTTGTCCTTGTGATGATTACATGCATATGAGATCCTTCCCAAATGTTGAAAGCATTCACATTTTTGTGAAGTAACAGCATTATTGTATATTTTTGTCTATTTGTCAGCACCTGCATAACAATCACCAGTCTACTTTTTCACTATCAAATACAGTCTACATCTGTTTTCTTCCTCAGAACTTAACTGCATTTTTCCACAGACATTTTAGAGAAAAAAAAAATAGTAGCCATGATCAGTAACAAAAAAAATCCAGTGAGTTTAGTTCTGTAGGATCTTAGGCTTTTTTCACAGTCCGTCTAGCCAATCCAGTGGCAATGGCCAACAAAGACAGCATCAAACCATCAGTTAGATACAGGAGCTGTTTTCCATCTGTCAGCACATATATGCAAAATGAAAAAAAAAAGTTTGAGCACAACAGGTATTTTCTTGACCTTTTAAGTCTTCCTACCTAAACAATTAACCAAAATAATCTAAAACAATTGCTGTGAACTGTTTTTATTGAGTTAAAACAGATGACCTATTTTTCTACTTGCATATGCTAAGTTTCTAATTATAATTAAATATTGTTAGCAGCCTTTTGGCAAGTAACTAAAAGTCAGCCTGGGGTCTCTGCAATTCTATGTCAGGTTCTGCATGAGGTTGATAATAGTTTTGAAGCCCTTTTTACTGCAGGTTGGCTAAAAAGTCTGTCACCTAGCAGTGGTTTGTAGATCCCTGAATTCATTCTCATAGAAGCAGTTTTCTATTT
The DNA here is from genome assembly GCA_026212715.1 of Elanus axillaris. Taxonomy (NCBI): domain Eukaryota; kingdom Metazoa; phylum Chordata; class Aves; order Accipitriformes; family Accipitridae; genus Elanus; species Elanus axillaris. The sequence goes on along the minus strand of JANZLQ010000079.1, from coordinate 63,478,933 downwards.
TTGACATCAAGTTTCTTGAGATCAGAATGGACTAAAATTTTCAGTTTCATTAGGCACTTCCCATAATCATATTCAAAGGAGCAGGTATCTGCATTTTGTATTGTTACGAGTTTGATTAGCTTTTCATTGGAAGGTTCAATTGGTGGAGGACAAGGATTTCTTCATGGGTTTTTGGGCCTGTTGTTGTAAATCTACATGACATTACTACTTTAATTTGGCTCCCAGGAGGGAATCTTCCTTATTCTAAAACTCACCTTTGCTGACCTTCTAAGAATTTAGCTAGCATGAACATTTATCTTAGCATCTTTCTGTTTCAGTCATCTGCAATTTGAGAGGAGGAGAGTTGTTAGTTACTGATTAATTTTTGCAATTTGGAAGGGTAGAGTTACATCTTTCTATAGTTCCTGTTGTTTTCTTCTGCTTCCCATTGTCAGTCCAGTTGAGCTGATGCATCAACTCCAATTCCTGGTTTTCATGTCTTCTTTCACCTTTTGTTTTGAAACAGCAATCTAGCTTCTAACTTCTATCAGTGAGATGTGAGTAGGTTCCTTTTAAGACAAGGAAATTACTCACTTTGTCATTACTTTTCCAAGAAGATACTGTATCAGTTATTTCTCATACTCTTGTCTTCATTCACCACTGAAAGGCTCCATCTTCTTATTTTCTTTTGGTACCAGAGTTTTTTCTGTTTTCATTGGTCTTTTCATTTTAACCATATGCTGATAATCTTTAGGGTGGCCTGTGGCCACACTATTATATGGCTAAGAGCTGGAAGACCCTGTAACTCAGAAAACAAAACCAAGACAAGAAGCAAGTACCTCGCTGGCTTACAAGTTGCAGCTGACCCCTGCTTCCCTAGGGATGCTTCTGCTGTGAGATGGAGCTGTATCCAGGATGTTATGGTGATGCTGGCTTCAGCAATACCTAGCTGGTTCCCATCAGTGGAAACTGCAGTCATCCAGCACCTCCTGTGCCAGCACAGGTCCTCTAGAATCAATCGCATGTGAGCTGCACACAGTTCAAGCCACAAATCAGTCAGTACAGACATAGTTCTGGCTCAAGTTTTTCAACCCCCCCGGAGTTTTACAGGAAGAATGAAGATGCTACAGAGAAAAATGAAATATGAAACAAGTAATTTTGAGTTTGAGGCGTGAGGTGGGAAATATGAAAACTGAATCCTTTGTGTTTTTTTAAAAAACTGAACTCATATGTCTGCATGCAATTTTGAAGCAAGTAATTTTTGTTTATGTATTTACTTTCAGGGATTTGTCACTGTCCCACAGAATTCTGCAGAGAAAACAGGATCACATAATCTCACAGGTCTGTGGGACTCCACAGAATATTCAGTTGCCATTCGATGTATCAGTGTTGAGTCAATATTCTGGAGTGAGTGGAGTAGAGAGAAAACAGCAAGCACAGAAGAGAAAGGTAGGCTAACTATTTAGTAAGTTTTTCTTTGTTTATACTTCGGGGTATTAGGATTTAATAATGGAAACCTGTATTTTCAGCATATTATCAGTCTATTGAATTTAGAATTCTGTGGTTTAAACAGAACTTGGATTTTGTTTAAGTATAGAAGAGGGAAAATGAGCAAGGAGTGGAGGAGATTTGAAAGGTGATACAAACAACATAGCGCTAAGGAAGAAAATAGGTGAATAACAGTGAAGAGAGGGAAAATTAAGAGTGTAGATGGAGACTGAACATTGTTTAGCAGGATAGTAGCAGAAGTGCAGTGTAGCAAGTGCGTCCAATAAAACAAATTATAAGTAGAGAAATTAAATTGCCAGTTTTAAAGCAAGACTAGAAAATCTCTAGGACTTAACAAATAAAAGAAAGCAGAAACAAACTTAGGAAGGAGAGAGGCTGTACTAATTAGGGAAAAAAGGCACAACATTACTCAAAGGAAAACTTTTAAATAAGTTGCTCTCAGACTGTATTTTTGAAACCTTTTGATTGTCTTTACCATGTTACACTATCTTTTTAATATAACAACAAATCTAAAGATATTTTTGTGTCTTCAGCTCCTTCAGAAAAAGTGGATTTGTGGAGGGTAATTGAGTCTTCACACTCAGCTGGAAGTAGATCTGTATATCTTATGTGGAAGGTATATACTCTTTTTGTGAATTGATAATTGTGTTGGAATCCTGCAGGTGATGTTGCACTGAATTATTTCAGTGTTGTAGGGCTGTTGTGAAATGTACCACTACAAAGACAAAACTGCCAGTGGGTTTTAGTGTCATCAGAAAAAAAACCTCACTGAACTAAAGCAGAATTGAAAAGGCTTTTGTTTACTGAATGGTAGATAAACAGAGTTGTGTAATCTGTGTGGAAGGGAAGGGTTTAATTGTGTACAGAACACTGGAAAATCTGATTGAAAGTCTGTACAACTGCTCTTAAATAATACAGCTTACTAAAGCTGTGTTTAAATTTACTTCAATCTTCTAGTACAGTGACCAGAAACTTTGTGTTTCGAATCTCACTATTCAACTTTTGAATCTTTCCTTCAATGAAATTGTTGCATTTGACTGTCCTGAAGATGGGACTTAAAGAAAGTACCTTGCTTTTCCTAAATATAGTATAATAATTTTGTAATTTGATCTGGACTCTTTATCAGTATATACTTTAAATTATACAAATAACACTGTGAAACACTTACTACTGCATATTTTTTTAATAGCCATTAAAAAGCTTTCCACCTTCTGGGAGAATTCTAGGCTACAAAATACAGTATTTTCCGGAAAACCATCCTGCACTTAAAATGACAAACAACTCTACCAACGAGAAGATTATTTTACTTTTAAATGAAGAGGCGTATAACATATCTGTTACTGCCTATAACTCTGCCGGAAATTCTCCTGAAGCTATTCTGAGGATTCCATCCACTGATGAAAAAAGTAAGTTTTCTCAATATTGTCTTATGTTTTTTCTCATTAACAAAAAAATTATCTTCCTAACATCTTTATAAGTTCTATACATATAGAACTGTATTATGTACAAAGCTGTAGAGTCCATTACTTTTTACTAGAACAATATTATTTGATTGTCTGTTTTGCTATCACATACCATCTTTTTGTTATACACTGTTATTGTTGGGGGTTTTGTTTTGTGATATATTTGTTAAACATATCAGCACTTTCTGATGTCTTATCAGAATTTCTATTTTATTACTTTCTGAGGGTTTTTTTGTTTCATTTTTTTAAACTTGGACCTCCTAAATAAATTTATAGTCCCATGCAATTCTGTCTGATCTCTCTACTAGGTCATAAAATTTGTTACCACAGGGCATTATTGCAGTGCAATTAACAACAACATTCAAAGATGTCTTTAATAGTCCCTAAGATGCATCAGTGGAAGCAGAGGGAAACATCATGTTTATTCTCATTTCATATACATTCCCAAAATACCCCATCCCGCCCAGTGCCAGGGTCAGGGAGCTGGTCAGCTGTAGCACAACAGTTGTGTTCTTTGGCTCTTCCATTTAATTCTCATATTTCTGTGAGCCCTGTATTGCAACAACCTGCTGCCTACCTACGGTCTGGAAGAGAGGTTGCATATGACACACTTGAATCACTTCTACATCAGTTGCTCATGAAATAAGTGCAGTTGTCCCCTTGGAATTGCTCAGTCAAATTCCAGTCTAATCAGAAAACTGGTTATGTAGGTGTGATGTTATTTTGTCCTAGAAGTTGGTGACTACCTTTCTGTTCCCTTCTGTATCCCACAATAAATGTTCTTCTGATTTTTCCATGCTGTGACATGCTTTTTTTTCCCTACATACAATCTCTTCTCCCTCTGCTTCACCAGGTCTTTTCTCCCTCTGCTTTGCCAGGTTGGGTTTTCACTCATATTTTCATTACCTCTGTTCTGCAGGTTGATGATTCACTTTTGCTTCGCTGTCATTCAGGACCTTGCTGACTTGATTTACTGTTTTCCTATTGCCTTTGTCATTTCAATCAAAATTTGCTTATCTGTGCTACCTGTAAAATCGGTTTGTAAAATTCAGAACCTAAAAGAGAGGCCTTTGATTCTGTGTGTATAAATTTCCTTTAGTATCATGTCATCAGTCACCCCCCGCCCCTTTTCATTGTAACAATTCTTGCATGCTTCATTTTATTTTGAGTACATGCATGTAAACGTAGGTATAAAGCAACTTTTAAAACTTTTTTTTTTAACTGTGACCAAGTCCCATACTCTTCTAAAGAAGCAGTCTCAGCTTGCTGTACTTGAATTGTTTTCTTGCTGTAGTTTTTATGAAGATAGAATTGCTGACATTTTCTGTTTAAATTTTTAGCTTCTCAGATTATTGAAACAGTGAGGACCTTTACAACAAATGAAGAAGTTGTTGTGGAATGGATAGCCTCCGAACCAGAAGTAACCGAATATGTAGTTGAGTGGTATGAGGAATTGGAGACAGATCCTTTTGGTAGATCATGGCAATATGTATCAAATTCTACAAACTGGAAAACTAACAAAAGTATGTTCATTTATCAGTTACAGCTGTAAACAATGTACAGATACATATGTATTTATGTATATTTATTTATAGGTAGACCAGAAAGAGCAAACAAGGTTGAACTCATCCAGCTTTCCTCAGACCATTTAAAAAAATAACAGTATTATTGTGTGCTTTATTGAAATCTCTGCATGTAATTTCACAGCAATTTTAATTCTCAAATTTGCATGCAACATGCAAGATGGTGTTTGGTCCCACATAGGATTAGGCTAGAGTTTTCATATTTAAGAACTTCTGTGGCTTGATCTTATGCTATGAATCTTCCAGCAGGGAGGCCTATGACAGATATACAGTATTTAAGCAGAGAAACCTAGAACCAAAAAATGAAGATTAGAAAAGATCATGTGCCTTCATGTGTGTTAGAGACACAGCAAGAAACCTGCAAGAGGATTTGAAGGAGAACTCTACTTTAAAATAAGCAAGTGGAGTGATTGGTCAATCTGGCATGTTAAATATCACATAATCACATTTGTATTATGACCTAAGGCATTTCTAGGAGGTTTCAGTGGCTTTATGATGCACTGACAAATGGGTGAGGATCTGCTTACTTTTTTGTTTTAGAGGCTGACATTTTTTTAACAGATAATATCTCTTAGTGATGTTTTGGCTATGTCTGTGTAGTTTCAGTTCAAAACCAAACAATATGCAGAGCTCAAGAGGTATGTGCAAAGGCAAAACTGGGAATGTTGGATGTTGTTGTGAATATCCCATGCACATTACCTCTAGTTAATGAAATGCATCTGCTTTTCTTTATACATTTAGATTTTGTTCTTTTTTTTTTTTTTTACAAACAGAGGAATAATAGTGAAAATGTTTAATATAATACATGTAATGTATGTGATAAGTGCATTTTGGATTATTAGTTTGTTGGTTCTCTGATAGTGAAATTAAATATATCAAATTTGAAAGCAGTTCTTGTTCATATAAGGAACTTTCTGAATACTACACCAAAAAAAAAAGAATCTCCAAAGTTTTCAGAAAACAAGTACCCTGCATTTTCTGAAGTGAAAAGGAACATTTGGTTCGTTAATGATGAATATAGCTAGCTTGCCCTTGAAATTTGTCTTACTGGCTTAGACAAGAGTGATTTAAATACTGTTTCTGTGCTACAGTAAACCAAATCAAACAAAAATCTGCTTGAAGTAAAATTCAAGAGCAGTTTGTTACACATCGAATTGAGATGGGCGAGTCTGCTGAAAATTGCACTATTTCAGCAATTTTCTGTAAGGAATAAATGCTATTTACAGCTGTTCTTAATGTATTAAAAAACCAGCTTTCCTCCTTGGCATTATTAGATCTTTGTTTACCCTAAGGATAAGTCACATTAGAAATGTCAAGGCAAATTCAGACTTACTGTTATTCAGGCCTGATTCTGGCATTCTTTTGTGGAATTATTTTAAGGACGACATGTGGGCCGTCATAACTTCTGCTGGGTTGCAATAGGTGTAAGGGACTGAAAAAGCAGCAGAGCTGATATAATGCAGGGATCTATCAATAGCCATTATTCTTGCTGAACAAGCTTGAGGAGGAATGGGCTAGGAAACCCTTTACACTGGTTTCATCCAGCAGGGTGTAAAGCCACAGATGTGTCCTCTGAGAGTTGATGAGACTTGCTCTTAAGTAGGGCGTGCACCCTGTTGATTATTTGGCTGCTGGATTGTTCGAGCTCAAAACTTTGTTTCCAGAAGCTTGAACTATGTCTTGAAACACATAAAGTTCTTGTTTATTTTCACTTGTACAATTGTACTTTTGAGTCAAGCTGGTTAGAAGCAGATCTGCAGTTGGCATAACTGGAACGTCAATGTAGATAGAGTTAAGAGCTGGGGCTCCACTGTGCCTTTTAAGCTGTTTGCATGAGACAAAACTCACTTCTGCAAAGCAGTATACCTAAAGGTATGTGAAATTACAAATATTCCTGAAAGTATCATTTTATACTGGTTATTTGAAAATAAAGACTTCCTCCAAAACCTTAAACTGTCATGAGATGAGTAATAGAGAAGCTGTATAAGGCTGAAGTATAGTTACTCATTCAAAGTATTTCTAGTGAAAAATGAGTCAGAAACCAAGTGCTCTTATGAATACTACTACATAAAATTCATTGCGTTAAGGGCAGTAATGAGCTTTTGAGGCAGTAACTATAAATTGTGCTTGCTAAAAAGTTGAAGAAAATAGAGGTCTGTAACAGTGTATTTAGAACTACACTGTGATTTATTCTACTTTCATTTTATTAATCTTACATAGACAATGGTATCTAAATATTCCTTGTTTTCCTTTACAGAAAGCTTTAAACCATTTATATGCTATAACATCTCAGTGTACCCTCTCTATGGATATAAAGTAGCAGCTCCATATTCAGTACAAACTTACATTCAAGAAAAAAGTACGTATTTTAAACTAATGATGTTGTGAAAGGTGTGTTGTAGTCTGTGTCTCAGCATATAGTATCTTTCAGCAATCTGGTGCTGGGGTTATTCTGTTTATAGATCAGCTACTGAATTGTTCAGTAAAGAAAATTTGAATCTTGTGATACAGGTACATTGCTGCTTGAATCCACTCATTTGTTGTAAAGTTTACATACTGTATACAAAGCACTTGGAAAGAGTATAGCTACAAACATGAAACAGTTTTTTAAACTGGGTATCTCTTAAGTGGTACAGCTCATTTAGATATATAATTAGACTTGATTTTAATGCTTGTCTGCATTTACCAGTCCTATTATATGAGGAAATTCTACTCGCAGAATGAAATGGATCATTTGAAAAGCTTGCTTTTTGTTAAATTTTATAATGTAACAAAATATTTGCAGCCCTACGCATAAAAAAACGGTAAGAAGCCATGATGTTTGCGATTGGGTAGAAACTGTGGATGAAACAGTGTTTTGGGTGGGGAAGGGAGGAAGGTTTCTTTATTTGTAGAATTTCAATGTGAATTCAGTGATTTATACAGCCAGCTGAAAGAATGTAGTTTACTGGTAATTTTAAGATTTCAGCTGCAAATGTCAGTTTGTGTGTGTGCCTATATAGGTCTATGTAAATGTGGACGCACACATAGTACAATGCACTACAAAACAGTATTAATAACTAGGGGGAGGTAATGGAGTATTGTATGTTTGAGTAATACTTAATAGCACAGTTAGAAGTTTGTTTGAAGTGCTTTCCTGTTTACAGGGAGGTGTGACCATACTAAAGGTTGTCACAGAATGAGAAGGAAATATGTTTTAAAACTGAAGCACAGAGAACTCTTGCTTCAAAGTTACGAGCAATGCACATGAGTTTGTATTGTATAAGTAGAAAGACTTTGTCTAATGTGATGGGCAAAGACTGGGGGTGCTGGAGACCCCAGCTGAGTCTCAGCTCAGCCAGAGACATCCTGCATACACAGTGACCTTGCACTGGAGTTCCCCCATGAGTACATAAGGTTGTTTTACCTCTTGATCTCACTCTAATGTTGTGAGGATAGAGCCTTTTAACGATCTTGAAGTATTTGAATGCAGTACCACTGAGAACTATGCAAATGCCAGAATAGATGAGGGGGAGTATTAATCAGAAGAAATCACATGTTAAAGGGGATGAGCAAAGTTAAGGGCTGTATCAGAGCTCTAAGATGACTTATTTACTTGTGCGTTTGTTGCCCCTGATGTTACTGGTATGTGTGAAATAACACAGATGGATAACATTGTGGTACTTAGACTATTTTACTACTTTTTCTAATTTATAATACTTTTGTGTAGAGCCATCAGAAGGACCTGTGGCTGACACAGGCATTCCAGGGAAAAATGAAGTTACAATAAAATGGAAGGAGATTTCAAAGGATAAAAGAAATGGATTTATCAGTAACTATACAATATTTTATAAACCTGAAGATGGAAAAGAATTGAGTAAGTATAGATTAAACATTAATGCTTTCAACAGGGTTATGACAATCTGATGTCTGAAGATATTTATTTTCATAGTTATTTGCACACTTTTTATTGAGTGTTATAAATATGTCTGAAAATACTGGTAATAATATGTGGCTTACATAATGATTAAATTTTTTTTTTTTTTAGGTTTAATTGAAATCATGGGGTATTCTGGTCAATAGTCCCTGCTTTAATAGTACACATGTATTCTTGCTCAGTTTCTTTGTTCTGAACTTATTTTGCACAGCCCTGCTTGCTCTCAGTTAATCTTTTTTACTGTTAGTTTTGTACTACCCATGGTAGTACAGCCATGGCTGTTGACCACATAGTCCTTTCTGCTTCTCAGATGCAAATCTGATGGATCTCCAGGTGATGAATGTAGTCAGTGTATGGCAGCACTATCATTCCTGTTCCCTTTCCAGACCAGGAGAGAAACTGATATATGAAAGGCATTTTGCAGATTGTTCTCAGTTAGCAGTAAAAAAATCAAATTTGCAGGATTATGCCAAATGAGAGAGTCCTATTTGTCAGATACTTGCTGTTTTCCACTTTTACATATGTACTAGTCTCCCTCCATCTTCAAATCTCTCTTCCAATGTGACACACTTCTGAAGCCAATGGAAAAAGTAATGGCAGAAGTAGAGGAGCTAAAGTGGAGCTAAAATATATTGGAGAGTCATAGATCTAGTGCAAATTCATTAATTTGAACCTTGTGAGGATTCAGTGAATTTCTAAGTTCCGTGCATGTCCTTGGAGGGATTCCTTTCCCAAGCTCTCAGCTTCTGGAACGGTATGGTGGAAATTTTCTGGTAAAAATGTTTTTACAGTCAGTTTTATAGTAAAAGCAAAATAGCAAATTATAGCCAAGAAGCTAAAATAAGCTGCTAAGAAATAGTTTCTTTGGACATAGTTTTTAGGTTAATTTCTTCAAATGTGCTTGATTTTCTGTGCTTGGTATTGCTTTTCTGCTGTGAAGGCTGACAGCATAACTTTTTTAGAATATTATTAATCTCCTACCTCAAGAGTAGTATCCATACAAGGTGTTGGTATAATCCTATCTATTCAGAACTTCTCTAGCCTAAATCTCAGCAGACTCTTTTATGAGAAGCGTTTTGGTGGTGACCTATATTTGTTCTTCCTGTATAGTTTATGAAGAATGCTGTTGTGTCATTCAGTGCTTCAGAAACGGTTCTTTTTCCTCCTTTGTTTTAGACATCACTGTTAGCAGACACCTAACAAAACCTTTTTCTAAAAAGATCTCAAACTTAGAAATCTTGTGATGTCTTCAGTTGCTTCTGGATATCCAGTTTGGAGCCAGGGCAAGAGTATTCTTGGTAATTTTTAAATTAGGAGGAAGCTGATAATTTCTGTAAGATTCAGTCATCTACATGCAATTTTTCCAGCTGTGTTGGTTTCTGAGTAATTTAATGCTGACTGATTTGTGTGGGGTCATCTTCAAGATATGCAGTCTCATGTTAAGAAGCTGCACATCTCCACATTACTTAAAACTTAAAGCAGACTATGCCCATTTTAAGGGCTCAGGTTTGTTTCTTTAGGAAATTAGTTTTAAATAGCAACTCAAGGGAGTTCAATTTAAATGGCAAAACCCTACTGTACTGATGTTTTTTGAGGCTTCTCTGATGCCACATCTTTTTTATAAGAATAGAACATGGTGTTTGTGCCAAGTTTGTGACTTCACTGTTGGCCTTTTAACTCTAGAACTTTACTTTCCCCTCCTTGATTTAAGAGCAACTCAGGTTGTTTAATCTCAGGGCATATTGCAGTGTATCTGTTTCCTGAGTGTTTCTTGGCTGAACTGAGTGATGACATGAGTTGGCTTTGATTTGATGTATGAGAAAATGGTACTTTTAGTGACTTTAATTTCGTAATATGAACACACTTTTAATGCTGTTTGTAGACATAGAATGTTTCATATGCTCGGCTTAAAAAAATTTAAATGTGAAGCACATCATACTAATTCCAGTAATGGAGAAGGTATTGGAAATGTTGAGTTCTATTCAGAAAAGCATTTTTACACTTGGAAAAAAATTCCTGTTGCTTTTGGCTTTCCTCTGACTTCACTGGGGTGATATCCTAGTGCTGATAGATTGCAAACTTTTGGATGATCAGTGTCTAACTGCTTGTACTTGAAATATAGTTAAATTTCATGAGCTGCAGAAACTATTTTAAGTTCTTAATTTCCAAGCCTAGGTTCAAGGAAATAAAGTTCTCAAAGCACTGTTTTCAATGATAAAATAAACTACAGGAGATTATAATTTGTCTATCTCTAATTTTAGCCAAAAAAAGAGAGTGTATTTGTTTTTAAAAGTAAATACATTATGGTTTCTTTTTTTGCCCTAAACTTTTAAGTAGCATTGATAAATATTGTTTAGTAACTTAACTTTTCTCTCTCAAAGGACTGATAAGGTCATTTTGTGTTTCAAGTTGTCTTTAAAATACTTCATGACCTATCATTGTAAAAGATGCTAAATAAGTGTACAGTTCCCTGATACAACACTATTTTTTGTGTTTGTTGGCATAAATCTTCTCCTAAAAAGATGAAACAGTGAACTCTGATGTTCTGCAATACAGACTGAAGTCCTTACAGGCTAATACACAATATACTGTCTATATCATGGCAAGCAATGAAGCTGGTGGAACCACTGGAGAGCCAAAAACCTTCAAGACTTTGAAATTTAGTAAGTAATATTCCAGGTTAGTTATTACTATTTTAAAAACAGGTTTGAGAGTTAAGAAATATAGGACATTTTTGGTTAGAGATTAGGTAATTTTTTTTTAAAAACCAGTGTTAAACAAAACAAAGAAGAATTACCAACACTAGCTGAATTTAACTCGATTTCACTGTTCATCTCACAGACTAAAACCTCAAGGTTAGAAGTCAAACCCCCAAATCTTTATTTTCCTGTCAATAAAGTGGATTACTATGGATGTTTGTGGGACCAACAATTTGTATGCTGTCAGTTATGGGATGGGGTGCCTAACACTTCTTAAAAAGCAGGTATTTCCATCTGAGATACTAGATTTAAAGTAGCCATGCACTGTGTTGCATCTCTTCTGCTATATAAGCTTAACTAATAAATGAGTGCACAGGTTGTGGCCAGTGTCTGTGTAGAAGTATCTTTTCCTATTTCTTACTATGGTTTTTTTTAGCCAGATTTTACCAAAGAGGTTGGTCTGGTGGCTGCAGGTCGGAAGTGCAGACACTTCCTCATTTCTGCTTCTGGAAGAGTGTTTTCAGTACATACATAAATTGTCATAGTGGTGGCCAAACTGAAATATAAAGAAGTGCATGAGCTATCCTTAAACTTGTGATGGGACTTGAAGCTGATTAATTTTTTGCCTGTAAATTCATCTGCTCATTTGCTACTCAAATCCAAGCTAAGTTAGACTATGCTGAGGTCTGGTCTCTATTGCTGTCGGTACCTACCTCTGGTAGGTACTTGGAAGCTAGCTCAGAAATCTCAGCAATGTTTAAGTCAAGAGTATTTTTGTGTATTTAAAACCTATCTCCTGCATTGAATTTACTATTTAATTTGCAGCAACAGGTAGAAGTGGCACTATATGGCAGTTTTAGGTGACTCTATAACAACAGGTCCCCACAGGGGTGGTAGACTATTCATCCTGGGTGACTTTCAAAGGTTGGCTTAGTATAGCCCTAAGCAGTGTGGTTCTAATTTCAAAGATGGACAAGGTGACCTACAGATGTCCCCTCCAATCTGAGTTGCTGTGTGATTCTGTTAAATAAAGGAGATTTTAAAAGGCAATACACCTGTGCCTGAGATCCTGAGAAGTCTCATCATGAGCTGTTTTTCTGGCTCAGTAACTGTGACTTGTTGGATTCAAAATACTCATCTTTTGACACATTGTACAGTCAGTACCATACAGTAGTCTGAGTAATTTTGGCTAGTTTTGACAGAGCGCTTTAGAACTGTGCTAATTGGGTGACTTGGATGTTGAAAATTAGCTCTCATAAGGGAATCCATGAAGAAATGATAAACATCTGTGGGTTGTTTTTTTTTTTCCCTCTAAAGATAAAGAAGATATTATTTTCATTGCTCTACCTGTTGGAGTAAGCATGTTGTTTCTGTTAGGCCTTTGGATAACATGCATTTTGAAAAAACACATGTGAGTACATTTTCTACTTCCTAAAACTGAATACAATCAGTTAATTTTAATTTGTAAAAGGCAAATTTATATATATCTTATAAGTGCTTTTGTTGGTTTCCAAACCAGTGTCAAATTAAGAAAATAAGCAATTGGAGTAACAAATAACTAAGCATACAGGTTATCTTGTAACTGCAGTTAATGTCCAAAAATAAGTACTACTTCTAGAAAGTGCAGTAAATTGGAAGAAAATAAACAGGAGAAACAGATTTCCGTATCACCTGTATCAGTTTATGGAAAATGCTACATGCCATTTGCAGTTCCATGGTCAATCAAGTGAGGAGAACATACTTTAAGTCAGTTACTGAAAAGTTAATAATGCCAAAAATAAAAGTTTCCCACGCACACTTAATGTATCTGCTAGTACATCACTAGAACACATTTCACATAACCCCCATCACTTATCTTAGCTACATTAATATTACTTTTGTTAGTTTGTGACACTTCCCTTGAGCTATAAAGAAGTCATGAAGAAACTAGAAGTTGCATCATGTGAAAGCATTTGGATGCCTGATCCATGAGTATGGATCCATATCTGTACATGATTCATAATCCTTTTATGTGCCATCACAGATGTCCCCTGCTAAATTTTAAATTGCTTCCTTGGAGCATGGGAAGATGACTGTGAGGATTTTTAAGGTTATAAAATGTGCTTTTCTTTAGCATGAAAAGTGACTAGGTTGTTTGGCTGAAGCTTAATAAGAATTACTAACTGTTAACTATTTTGGGGTGTTCTAAGCTATTGGATTGTTGTCATGCAAAGCATCAGGTAGTAAGTATAGCTGAAGTAGTTAAGTATAATTTCCAGCTCTTTTACATCTTTGTCTGTTGTGTTTTCTGAATTTTTACAATAGTAAGAAAGTATGCTTTGATTCTGGAGAATACTTTGAGCTGTAGTTGAGTGTAGAACAAATTGCAATATGAAAAGTCAAGCTATGGCCTGGTTTTAATTCACTTACATATATACCCATTATCAATGAGTGATTCATTTTGTTTCCTGTTTACTACTCTGTTGGACCGTTATAAGCTACGATGTCAGTTAGCATCATTTAACTGCTGTTAAGGTAAGAGCTCAGTGTAGCTCTAGTGTGGTATAGTGCAAGGGATACTTTTCTAGAGAAAAGTTTACATGAGTTTTACCTGAAACAGGATCATGACAGGTTTTGTGTACAGCCTTAATTTGGCATGCTAATATTTGATCTAATATATAATAAAAAAGTAACTTTTGTGCATTAGTAATTTTTCTGCAGTGACCTTCTCTGTAGCCCAAGATTTTTATTCGTTGAGATCTTTTGTAATAAAAATTAATGTGAGGGGAAATAATTTTAATGAAATATACTGTGTTAATACAGGAAAGACCTCTTTTGTGAGAGTTTGATATTTTAGCAGTATTTAGGCTTTCTGGATATTTGTTAATTTTTTTTTTAATAATCCATCTCTTTCATCATTTGGCTAAAAATCTTTTCTCAATGATAGGTTTAAAAAGGTTTGCTGGCCTGATATACCCAATCCTGCAGAGAGCATTGCAGTGGAGTGGCCTCTTGATACATCCATGGTAATAATTGCAATTTCAAATATTAAAGAAGGGATCAAATGGAGAGAGAAGTCCTTCTCTGACAGTCATTTTATGACTAAATAAAAAAACCTGTTGAGTTTCATTCTTCTGTTCAAGTGCTATAAAATGCTCTTCCTTGTATTTCAAACTAATAGAACAGATGCATCTTTATAAAGTATATTCATTTAATTCTTATAATGAGAAATGTTTTGAATTTATAAAGTGATTGGTCAACATGTTTTAGTAAGTAAAGTCAATTAAATTTGCTCAGATCATTGAGTCTACTGAGTCAGATTCCCACAGCTGGAGAGTTTCTCCCTTCTTCACAAAAAATGCAGTGCAACATATAGTAAGATTTGGTGTATATTATTGTACTAACATTTCCGTCTTTTTTTATTGTTGGATATTTATTCCTTATTAAAGTTTTGATGTTTATTTGAATGAAGTGGAGTTGGTCAGGTTTACATAGAAAGTGTAATCTGTGGAGAATGGGATTTAAACTTTTGTCTGAAAAATGGTTAGAGTGGAGAAGATGGAAACAATCTAAGCCCGATTCCAAGCCTTCATTGAAACTCTTTATTTTAGTTAGCACAGAAAACCTAATATGAAATTGTTTAACAAATGGACAGTCATTTTTAGTACTTGTTCACATATAACTGCATCCCAGCTGAAATGCATATGAACTCTTTATTAATGCGCTCTTAAAACTTAAGAGTCAAACAGAGCTCAAATGGCAATATTTTATCTAATAAAAAATAAACTAATGCATTATCTATCCCTATATAACTTTCCAATTTATCTCTTTGTACTGACAGAATAATTCATTTTTGAAGGGAGTGACACCTGATGGTAAAACCATAGAATGTGAAGATGTAAGTGTTTTGGAACATTGTTTCCCTGAAGAAAGTCAGAAAGGATCACTGCTAATGAATTGTGAAAACCATGTTTCTGAATGTACTGATATTAATACAAAAGGCATGATTAATGGAGATAAAAAGATACTGTATAATGAAGAAAATGAAGTTGCTAAATGTTTTGCACCATCCATGCCTTATATAATTACTGATCAAGATATCAGAAGTCAAATGCATTCAGCTTTGATACCAGCAAAAGAAATCCAACACAGAGAAACGCTGGAAGATGATTTATGTGAATCCAAACAGACTTCAATTAAAAATGAAGAAGATGATAATGAAGAAGTTTTAAAGCTGGAAGATTTCAGTGAAAAAGCACTGTTCAATCCATACCTTAAAAATTCTGTTAAAACAAGGGAATTTCTTATTTCTGAGAACTTGCCAGAACACAGTAAGAATGAACCCAAAAGCCAGTCAGCTGTCTTACCTCCTTTTCAACAAAATGTTGCAGGACAATCTTACATAACACTGGACATGTTTGGGCTGGCCACAGCTCATTAGCGTGAGAAAACTTTCCTTTGTAAAATCCCCTTGTGATATATATCTTGGCACTGCTGCTCATATGTATTCAAATGTTCTAACCTGGCAGATCTCAGTTAATCTGGATGAAAACACCCACTTCCTTTGAACAGCTGTGAAGTAATTTTTTGCACTGTGTTTATACCCCTCAGGGTTCACTTTCAGTGTGGGGGTGGGGTTTATTTTTTTTGCTTGATTTTGGTTTTTTACCAGATAGATGTGCCAGTAGTGAGGCAAAGGAAGTAGCTTTTCTTATTTCTTCTTAGTTCTCCCATATCAGTCTGCTAAACCAAACTGATCTTTACTGCCGGAGCATCCAGCAGTGCAAGCAGGTCACCGATTTTCCCCTGGGCAACCAGTTCCCATGGCTGAGCTCTGCTGGGGAAGTGTGGACTGACTTGAACAGAGCCAGGATCTGCCGAATCCTTCCTTAGGTTATGTGGAGTAGAACTACTTTCCTGCTCTTATTTCCCTTGATTGTTTTATATCGTATTTTATGTATAGTGTTCCTCCTGCTCTGCAAATACTTGGTAATTTCAGTAATTGTATTTTGCATCCTGACTTTCGAATTAGTGGTTTCGCTTGTAGTCTCTCTGTCTTTATTGAGAGGATATTTGTTACGTATATGCTATTGACTTATCTGCATTGTGGAACAGGTAGGATTATGCTGGCTTTGTTGCTTCCTTCCCTTTCTGTTACGTTTTTAATCATCCTCTGCATTTTGTGCTGCTGTTCTGTCCTGTTTGTTTACTGCCTTTTAAAACTCTGTTGACTGCAGGATATCTTCTTATCTTGTTCCTTTGCCTCTAATTTCTCCCAGTTTAAAACTGTTTTCTAGCTGAGCTTTTGATATTTTGAACTGAAAAGAAATTCAACTAAATACAGTGCCTTGTGTTGGAATAAACACTGAGTTTATATTTAGCAATTTTTTGGGGGGGAGATATTGTAAAAAATCCTAAGTTTACAAAATATCCCCATATATCCTCTGTTAACTGATTTAGGATTGGTGGTTTTTAGATGAAGGCTACAACTTTTGTAATTTGTTTTATGATTTTGATAAGTCATAAAACTACTTGCAGTTTCCATTTTATACAGCAGCAATTAAGCAGGAAGATCTCCATAACACTATTTTTTTTTCAGCAGGAAAGAGGCTATTACTGTAAAATTCTTACCAAAATATATACTCTGTTAAATGACACATTAAAAAGAGAGAGATGGAGAGTCAACTCTTAAGTAAAATGTGTTGAAAGGGGATCTTCAGTATGACACATGTGGCATATAGTCGTTTTAACACTTCAGACTATTTTCACAGTATTGAAAGGCTTGATGTTTATCAGCCTTGTTTGTGCATAACTACAGACTTTTTTAGGAGTGAAAAAGATACAGGAGTCATGGGGATAGAAAATGAGAGACAAATGTGAATAGGAATAGAAAGTCTTTCCTTTCTGTGCAGGAAGAGGGGGGGAGAAGGGAAAATACATTGTCCAGCATGAATGAGGAGGCTGAGCCTTACCCTGGATGTATTGACTCTTACTTGCATTGTGTTGGGGAAGATAAGGTAAAGCTTGCATATAGGCTTTTAATCTATAGTTTGGAAGCTGCCTTTACTTCTAGCAGTGTTTGTTGAGTTTCCAAGAAAGGATGAGAAAGTAATTTCTGCAAATGTTCCTTGTAAAGCAGTGCTGATTTCCACCCCCCCAAGTTTGTTGGATCACTTTCCCAACCACAGTGCTATAAGCCAAAATGTATGTATATTTGTTTTTTAAAGCCCTTGCTTACTTACCTAAGGCATGCTCTGAAATGAGCATGGGACACAGCTTTGCTTGGTTCAGTGCTCCTGCTGCTTCACTTGCTTCCAGACTTCTCACTCACAGCCACATTGCCATTTCCTAGGGTTCAGAAGTCACTGACTCAGTCACAGCAGGTTTTTTCCCCTTAAATATCAGTATTTGTTTTAATACCACAAGATTTTAAAATAAACAGGTACAGAGATATTTTGGGGCCTGTCTAGGAATTGTTTAGCAGCCATGTGAAAGCTGCATTCTCTGAGTTGCATGGTTGAGGTAAAAAATAAAAATAATGCAACCTTTAAGAGATTGTTAGAAAGGGAAGGTTCTTGCTGGGTGGTTTCTGTAGGGTCTGTCTGTAACATCTCTTAGCTTCTGGAGGGTAAATAATAACCTGCTTTTCTATCCCATTTTATTTCCTTCTCTGTTGCTATTCTGCTTTTCTCTCCTCATTTCTGATTTCCTTGCTCATTTTCTCTGAAAAGGAGTAACGTATTAAGTGTGCTCAGTGCATCTCAGAAATTAGGGCTACATTTTGCCTGTGCTTTGGAATGCCAGCTTTTTGGACTTGGTTTGTTTTGCATTCAGAGTTGTACTCTTTCTGACCTTTTACAATTTGTCTTTCAAACTAATGCTGTGAACAATGAAAAAATAAAACTGAGAGCATGTGGAAAAGTTTTCATCAGTTTATACTAAATACACCATTTAAACATTTTGGATTTTCTTACTCATTTAGAAGTGTGATCCTATTTTGAGAGGGATCCAGAAATAGATTGGGTATATAGTTACTCTACTTTTACAATGTCCAGTGGCCATGGCAGGTTGGACATTGTAATACTTAACATTTTTGATACTTTTTTTATATAGAACACCTCGTGTCATTATTCCTAGAAAGCAGTTTTCCTAGATTTCAATTCACCACCACTGATCTGAAAAATGCCTATTTCTATCCCTCCTTAAAATGCAGAAAATTAGTCTCTCAGGTGTATGGGTCTCTGCAAGGTTAATAGAGATCAGCCTGTGGCATAATTTCTAGAAGATACTGATGCATCTTTACAGTTTTCATTCTTCTGTGTATGAGACAAATAATTCCTTTCTGACCTTAAGGCCTATGCCCTGCAAATTATTAATAGATCATGTTTTTCACTTATCAGACTTCTAGCTAAATTTAAATGTTCAGTCTTTTGTTACCTGAGTTTACCTTTAACTCCTCAGAATTTTGAATTCTTTGACCAGGAATCCCACAAACTCTTTGATATAACAGAGGAACCTATAATAGGCAAATTTTCCATGCTACATAATCTATGATATTTCTGTGTTCCTTATGCCCTTTACAGTTGCCCAAATAGGGCAAAAAGGTATGTGAGCGGTTAATGCAGTGAAGGGAAGAAAGCTTTCTTACACCAGTTAGCACTCACTTGGTCAGAGCATGCTCTTCCAGAGATGTGATTGCTCCTGAACAGCTGCTGTAGGTGGACTGGCAAGGGGTCTGACCTAGCTGGTACTATTTAGTGTTTATTTTGCCACAATGTGTATTTCATTACAGATAACGTTGTCTTTTCCTATTCCTGGAATATTAATTTTTAGAAATAGATCTCTTTTTGAGATAGTTGATGACTTCTCAAGATACATGTTTCAACTTCTGTTCACAAGTGAGAACTTAGAAGAATTTCAATGCTAGTCTGAGTTTGGTATCTCATGTAACAGAGGTAAATGCATGCAACAGAGCCCTAATCTGAGCACAGAGTGCGTGTGTGGGGGGAACTCTCAGCTGCTATTCTTGCTCAGCAAATGGGCTCATGTCACCTTTACACAGCTCTGCTATAGTTCCTTTTTACCAGTTTTGCACAGTGATGCCATAGGCATCATGTTTGCATGTTGCTTTGAGATTTTACACTGCAAGATGGGCAAAGGAGTCCAGGAAGTCTGGACATTGTTCAAGAAGAAAATCTTGAAGGCACAGGAGCAGGCTGTCCCCATGTGCTGAAGGAGAAGATGGAGTGGAAGAAGCCTGGCGTGGCTGAACAGAGAGCTTTAGCTGGAACTTGGAGAAAGAGAGTTTATGACCTTTGGAAGAAGGGGAAGGCAACTCAGAAGGACTACAAGCATGTCATGAGGTTATGCAGGGAGAAAATTAGTAGGGCCAAAGCTCAACTAGAACTTAATGTAGCTACTGCACTAAAAGACAAAAAAGTTTCTATGAATTCATAGGCAACGAAATGAGGGTGTCATGACCCAGACTGGACAGATCAGGGAGTCTTGTTTAATTTGAAATTCCTTTGGGCTAAATTAAGGTGAAACAACACGTAATGATCAGTTTAAAGATTTTATTCGTGACAGAAGCAAACTGAACTGGGGAGGCGTGATAGTAAGTGGCAGGGTTCTCACAACAGGAATTGGCGTAAGACTACTTCTGTAACCCAGGGTAACCATATATGTCAATTCAGGGAATGAGGAGATCCCTCCCGTTGGGTCAGGAGGTTCAGAGCAGACCCCCTTGCTTTCTAGACTCCTCCTCAGAGAGGAGCCCAGGGAGGGGGGGGGGGGCTGGATCCACTCTTAGTCTCAGACTCGGTCAACGGTTTATGTCTTGAAACAGATGAGGTG
>JANZLQ010000079.1:63428187-63456774 GCA_026212715.1 Elanus axillaris | reverse complement strand
GATTGTTCCCCTGTACTCGGCACTGGTGAGGCCGCACCTCGAGCGCTGTGTTCAGTTTTGGGCCCCTCACTACAGGAGAGACACTGAGGTGCTGGAGTGTGTCCAGAGAAGGGCAACCAAGCTGGTGATGGGCCTGGAGCACAAGTCTTATGGGGAGCGGCTGAGGGAACTGGGGCTGTTTAGTCTGGAGGAAAGGAGGCTGGGGGGAGAGAGTATATAAAGTGGGGGGAGTCTGGGTGGGGGGATCGCTGCTTGGGGACTAACTGGGCATCAGTTGGCAGGTGGTGAGCAGTGGCACTGTGCATCGCTTGCATATTCCAATCATTTTATTATTATTATTGCCATTTTGTTAGTGTTATCATTATCGTTAGTAGTTTCTTCTGCTCTATTAAACCGTTCTTATCTCAACCCACGAGTTTTACATTTTGCCTGATTCCCTCCCCTATCCCACTGCCCTATCCCCTCCCCCTGTCTTACTCCCCAAAGTGAGTGAGAAGCTGTGTGGTGCTTAGTTGCTGGCTGGGGTTAAACCACAACAATGTGGCACTTACGGTCATGGTTTAATGGTAGACTTTGCAGTGCTAGGTTGGACTCGATGATGTTACAGGACTTTTCCAACCTAAATAGCTCTATGATTCCATAGGGTGCATTCTAGATATAATCCACTCTGTTGATGTTAATTTTTTCCTAGGGCAGACAGGAGCTGAGAATTAATGACATGCAAAATTTGATTGTGTTACAGACTTTTTTGGAGGTACACCCATGCATACTACTCCTAAACATGAAAATGACTTCAGAATTCTCTTAGTGCTTATTAACTTACTCAGCACACTCATGTCTCACTTATTCTGATTTTATTGCCAGCTAGTCTTAAATTACTTGTAGGAGCATTTGGTTTCCCCCCACCCGGGCCCTTTATTGTCTCCCTAATGGTTGTGGACTTTACATGAAGATGTGTTCTGAGTTACCACACCTTGTGCATATATGCCTGTCTTTCTCTGTATGAGAAAACCTAAGTGTCCTTGTTGTGAGAACAACAAAATTACATATGTAATGGAAAGTGTATTGTGCTCGTTTTGTGCACGGTATTTTTCCAGTATGTTGGACATTCATAGTTGAGGAAAGTTTGAGTGTTACATTCACTGTTTGCCTACTTTAGAGTTTGTGCAAGCAGAGTATCTTCAGATGTAGACTTTCAAGAAGAGAAGAAGGGATGGCCCTGTTGCTGCTGCAAGTTGGTGTGGCTTCAGCAGAAGCAATGCAGTTACGCAGTATATATCATCTATGTAACTACCTTGATTCCTTTGAGAAACAGTCTGTTGAAGTGTTTGTGTACATCTTTATATGTTTGTGTATGCATGTGTCTAAGCCCAGATGTGAGATATCATGATTAATCAAGTTTTGTGCAGCAATACCTGCAGAGAAAGAAGTTGTTTATGTAATTTATGTTGCTGCTCAGTCTCACTCATCAGCGTAGATGAGACTGCAAGCTGCTTCACTGCTGGAATCTTCTGTTCTATGTTATGCATGGAGTCTAGCATAAAAGCCCACAAGATCCTGGCCCTTGAGCAGAAATCCTAATCTATGTTTTTACTGTATTTGTTGATGTGCTTTTGGATTCATGCTCCTTGTTTCAGTGTATATGCATTCCCCTCATGTCCGAGTTTCCCCTCTGAAGAGGTGGGTGGCTCCTTCCATTCACAGTTCAGTGTGAATCAGCACTTTAGCAGTCTGGATGATCCAGAAGTGTGAGACACAAGCAGGCTCAAGTTCAGAACTACAGTGATGGTGTAGGTGTATCCTCCAGTGCTCCCATGGTACAGATAATTACTGTGATCAATAGTAAGATAGCAACTTTAAATGCCTAGTGACTGCAGCTGTAATCAGCAAGGCAACTGTCATGGGTAAATTGATTAGATCTCTGCAGACACAAAGATCTTAAGGTGTTAATATTGGGCTGTGTTTCATACATGTCAAAATGACACTGAAAGGCTGGGTGGAACAAATGCCAGAGACCACGCTATCTGCAGCCTCAGATGAATGCAATGTGATGCGGTCATAAAAGTGAGGTTTCAGCTGGTAGTTTTTGCAGTTGAATGGTACCAAATCCTTTGGCCTCATGTTGTTGGAGATTAGAAATATTACAAGAAAAGATAGTGAATCAGCTCTGAAGCTCTACTTCAAGGAAAACTCAGATTTTAATTTTGAAATCTCCCTTGATGGATTTGAGTAAGAGGGCTTTGTTGTAACAGGGGTTTCACATATTACGTTGTAACATTCTAACTTTGCTAACCTAGATGTCAAAATAGAAAGTGCTGAAGATTCAGCAGCACAACCTTTGGGAAGTTGTTTATGTAACAAGCAATGCAATTCCAAATCTCAGTGGTCACACAAAACAGTGGTTTTAGTAACAAATGTCATGTTCCTTAGGATTATAAGAGGTAATTTGTGAATATTTATTCAATAGCTTTGTTTTACTAGCAGCTATTCTGAAATATTCAGGTAAGATACTCTGCCAAAGGTTACTTGGAAATAACACATAAAGCTTATATACTGTAAATGATTTGAGACTAAAACTTGGTTGTCAACAGCTGAAATGTGTATTAATTCGAGCTAGTGTTCCAAGTGGCTTTGCTCTGGTTTCAAATCTACTGCAAAGATAGGAAAGGCTTGTTTTGCTGCTCTCTCTGTTAATGTTTGCCGTATTGATAGCAGGAAGCAGGGCGCATTCTCAGTGTAGGTAAGTCTTGAGCCCATAAGTATATGGACTTATTGCAAGTTCAGGTAGTTGTTAATAGCATTCTCTTCTGCCTTCTGGCAAGACAGAAGTAAAATATACAGTGGTCTTATGATGTGTTTGTAGTAAGGCTATTCATGAGAAAACATGCTACCCTTGGCTCAAAACCAGATCATACCTAAAGCAATTGCTTTGTCCTGTATACAAAGGATGACATTTGTAAATGGAGCTGACAGAAGAACATTAAGCATTCTTTTTTAGTACGAACTGTTCTTGGTAATAATGTTTATTAGGGATATTTATTACAAAATACTAACTGTACCCTTTTTGTGTACATGATTTGCTTAGCAATTTGACAACTTGGCTAGCAGGCTCTAAGCAAAATACTGTCTTTTTAACCCTTTATGCTTTTCAGTTTTCTTCACAGTTTTCCTACTTAGCAGAAATTCTATTTTTAGTATTTGACAAAAATGTAATTATTCTAATGAACTTGGATTAATTTGTCTGATCTTTCCCTGGGCTATGATTTTTTTGTTTGCCCTTTTTTCCAAGAGTAGATAATCATTTCACTGCCACCTTACTATTTAATTCAAATTATTGTGTTACCTAGGTCTTCTCAACTCAGAACATGAACATGAAGAGTGGCAGTCCAAAAGTTGGAACAGATGTTTGACTAACATATTCTTCTGTGAAATTAGTTTTTTTTTAATAGAATACCAAAACATGAACAGAAACAGATGGTATATGTAAGGTGTAGATTTGTTCTCCCAACTGTGTTTAAAACAGGATACTTGAAAAGTAAACACAGAGTGGTTATTTATGCTGCCCGTTCCTGTGCTTTACTTTCTTCAGCTTTTAAAAGACAATGTATGTGTAGAAAATGCTGTCCCCAAATGGAAAGGTGAATAGTTTCAAACAAGTCATGTATCTAAGTTTGTCTGAGAGATTAGTACTTCAGGGCTCAGGCTGCCCTGAGCTGTCCCAAGTATATCTTAATAAAGTCTGTTCCCAGGGTCCTGAGTTAACTGGGTGAGCTTTGGGAGCATGGAGGAGGGTGGAGGGTTACCCCACTGCTTATCTGCTGTGGGATGAGGATGCTGGGAGAGTTGCTGCAGCCCGGCAGTGCTCAGTAGCAGAATAGTCCATCTAAGCCTGGAATAGGCTTGTGTTTCCCAATTCAAAGAAACTATGCCGTAATATGGTGGTTTATATTTCAAAAGTGCTGTTTTAACATTGACTCATCCTATTGGGTCATGAGATCAACACTTCCAAGTTTGAATGTCTGCCACCGGCATTTTTCTCAACCCCTTAGATTGTCTTGATTTTCAGGCATTGCTCAGCCCCACATGGATGAGCTACAAGCGCTTGATCATTGCTGAAAGCCTGCTGAGCCAACATTTATATTATCTAGGTTTCAGTATCTGACTGGATAGAACTGAAGTTTGAAGTGAGTACATACTTCTCAGAAAAGCAGCCCTATTTAGATTTCCTGGGTCTGTCTTTGCTGTTCTCAGAGTGTAGTGCTGACCTAGCCAAAGGTAACTTCTGTAGAATCTTCACTATTACATGAGCAACTGTATGTCTAATGGAGTTTGATGAAGACAAAACATGTTTCATAATCATGGGAAGATTACGCAATAGTATTCAGGGATGTCAGAAACAATGAGAAGAAGATTATAATCAGGATAAGTGCTCTGGGATGCCCACTTAGAACATCACTGAACTTAACGCAACACTTCAGTCTGAAAAAAAGGAGCTTGAAAGGCTTTCTAAAATGATACTATGGCAAATTATGTCCTAATGTAAGAGAATGCAAGAGATTTCTTATCTGTAATTGTACCAAATAA
Organism: Elanus axillaris; assembly: GCA_026212715.1. Taxonomy (NCBI): domain Eukaryota; kingdom Metazoa; phylum Chordata; class Aves; order Accipitriformes; family Accipitridae; genus Elanus; species Elanus axillaris. The sequence continues at coordinate 63,452,190 of JANZLQ010000079.1, read as the reverse complement.
GCACAGCATGCTTCTGAAATGAATCTTCTCATAGTCAGTGTCTGCTAAGTCTGGGCAGGGCCTTTAGGTTATATTTCTGTTACTGTCTTTACCTCAAGCAGTTAGCTGGGGTGGAGTGGGGTGGTGTTGAGCCAGGAGGGGTTTTGGGATTTGTTTCCTTTTCCTGTCGTCGTGTGTCCCCCCCCCCCTTTATAAGTAGGAATTTATGTTAGCATCAGTAGTTTATTTTTTATAAAAATCCTCTGAACACAGGGATAATTAAAGAGTGGAGGATAGTGTCTTTGCTTTTAACGTAAAGCTTTTTCATAACTAGCATGCTGCCCAGAAGCGCTTCTGTCCAGCTGCCTTCATGGCTTGCTGCCTTTGCTCTCTGCTTCTCTCTCCCATGAGCTTACAGATCCTTCAAACATGCTCCCTGTATTTGCTTTCATCTCCAGAGATTTTTTTTACAGCGTTAGAGCTTGCCTCACAAATAGGCCCTGAGTTTTGCTTGTCTTTAGGGACTGCGTCTTTCTTCTGCTTTTGCTTTGATTTTCAGAAGGCCTTACTTGCTTTTACGCTTCTGATGAAGGGTATCTGCAGTTTATGAGCCTAACAAGATTTCACACTGTCTAACCTGAGCGAGGAAGGACACAGGAGCGTGTTGAATCATTTGGGGTGAAAATGGACACACAGGAGTTCAGATTTTGCTAATTTTCACCTTTCTTCCAGCACACAGGGCTGGTTCTCTGCCTGTAAGTACTGCCTTTATAAAGTAAAGGATGATCCTGGATATAAGCTGTACACTACTGTTGTCCTAAAAGTACATTCATACCTGGCGTGCAACAGACTGATCTCACACGCTCAGGAGAGATACTGCTTTTTATTGAGGCCTGGGTGCTCAGTGGACTTTCCACAAATCAAGGATTCATCAGGTGTGTCTCTTTAATACAGTTGCAATTGCATATAATTTACTAAACTACTTGTATCTAGTACATATTCAAACTGTCTAATGAATATGCACAGGGTTATATAACCATGACACATCAAATGCCTTCTGTGCATGCATGGGGGTCTCAGGTCGTCTCTGGGAGGTATCTCCTCCTCACTTTGGCTGCTAAGTTGCTCTATGTCCAGTCAATGGTTCATATTCCTGCCAAGAAGGATGCATCGTCAACCAGGAAGAATAGAATGATCAGAATGATCTTGGCTAATTCTCTGGGTATTATTAAAATTGTTTGAAGTTGAAAATGATTAACTAACTTAATGTAAAACAGGATTTTCTAATCTACAACAGGACTTTCTGTATCTGACATCACTACATCTCCTGATATTCTGGGGTACTAGGGAGATGAGATGCTTGATCTCAAATAGGGGTGACCCTATCCTTTCCCCCCATCCCTCTTCACCCTCTCTATGCACATTCCCACTTCCCCAGCCCCATGTCCCTATGGACATATAATTTGCCTGTGCCACTGGCTTGTGTGCCTGTCTGAATGCAAAACTACCAAGCAAGTTGCTGCAAATTTAGCTAAGCCTTGGATTTACTACTAGGTCTGCTAGTATGTAGATGTGGCCTGGGTTTCCTAATCCTGAAGAGTGAGGTACTTCACTTCTCAGTGAAAGTGAGCTGGCAATGCTGCATGTAATATGGGATAGGAGAGCAGGCGTGTGGGGAAAATCCCTCATGTGCCCCTGCTTGCTTTGTGGTGAGTGTTTTTTGTTGCCATGTCTTCAGATAAGTTCTTGGATGCATTTTCTCCAGCTTGTGGTTGTTCTGTTCCCACTGCTGAGGTTTGCTCTTGTAAGAACTGATTTTTTTTCTTAATGATTGGAGCCAGCTAACTCAAGTTTCTCTCTGGACAGAAACAAATGTTGCGTGAGGTATCTCTATTTACTTAAGCTTTTGTGGGTGAGTCTCAGTTTCACTGCCATTAAAGGAGTTTGTGCTCTGGCAGTGTTTGTTTATTTTTGGTGTTTCTATGTTGACATCTTTATTTAAATTACTCCACATGTTGCACTCTCACAGAGTCTGACCTTTTTTCTGCATTGCATTCAGGCTAATTTTAAAGGCTGGTATGAATTCCTTTATTTTTCATACTTGCGTAATGATTCAGTTTGCTTTCATTTACAGATGTGTATCTATGCATTATCTATCTAAATGGCATTAATTTGTATTAATAAGTAAAATGAAAAGGCTCTCTGACACAGACAGACAGGAGTGTTAAAAGTTTCACTTAAAGAAGGAAGATACCTAGCAAACAGGTGAGTAAAAATGCATGCAGCAAATGGAACATAATAGGGACTTGCTGAAAGACTGTTGCCCTGAGCAGGCTCTGGAGGCATCTCCTTTTGTCCTGGGGCTATTGGCAAGCACTTGTCTAGACAAATATCTGGGAAAGAAAGATGGGGCAGGCAGGAGGGAGCCTCTTGAGGTGTCTCTGATTCAACACAGTGTAAACGTCATGTAATCCACTACAAATGGCAGTCAGAATATGTTTTAAAGGTTATTACAGCACCCCCATCTAGGAAAATTTGTCTTAATACCAAAATAGCACCCTTGTCTCATCCATAACTGAGTCCTGCAGTGGTGGTGGAGAGGGTCAGTGTTCATGGTGGGGTGGTGGTCCCCATGGCTCTTTGGTGCATGTGCAGGCACGCGTGCTCTTCCTCTGGTGCTGAATCTCCTGAAAACAGGGGAAAAAGCTGCATCCGTTCAAGCAGGAAGAGTTTTGCTGCCACAGCTCTTGTCCAGAAACAGTCCTCAAGAACCCCGTGTTTGTTCCTAAAGTGCATGGGAGTGTATGTTGGTAACAAATGAGCGTCAGTGGTGATTACTTATCTGGATGGTGCAGTGCAGTGATTCAGGCTGTAGCAATGCATGAGAACTGGCTTCCTGTTAGCAAATCCCAGCGTGTTAGTCAGCTCGCCTGCCTACAAGGAGCCTGTAATTTGGGCCTGTTTCGTGTGGACCGGCTATTATGTGGCCCCGACCGACAGGAACATGTGCCAGAGGGCACTGGGATGCTGACCTGCCCTGCAGCAGGCTGGCACTGAGCCTGCCCATGGGTCTGGATTTAATGTCCCACTCAGGATTCCGGGTGATGGAGGCACGAAAAAAGCATCAGAGCTTTTGCTGACAGAGGGAGAAGCGGGAGAGGAGCCAAGGGGACTTACTAAACTGTCAGAAAAGAAATACTAAAAAAATATGTGAGGACTCTGCTGCAGGTAGGAGCTGGGGCTGGAGCAGTCAGTCTGTCCAGCTGTTGAAGGTGACAATGCTGCTGCCATCTCCTGGCATGGCCCCGGTGGGGCTGAAGGCCCTCTGGCACGCTGGGGCCAGCTGGGCTGCCCAGGACCTCCCAGAAATGCACCTGGAAGGCCAGGAGTGGGGCCATGGTCTGCTGCTGAGAGCAGTGGATCTGTAGTGCTCTGGGTCCCCAGGTTGATGCACAGTCATCCTACCCACAGCCCCAGGGTGCTCCCTCGCTGGTCCCAGTTAGCTTTGCCTGTGTATGTCTGGTGCGTGGCTGCATCCTGGAGGTAATGCATGCCCCAGGCACTCCCAGCCCTGAAGAGCATTTTCGGAGGAGCTTTATTTGGGATTTCGGTGCCCAGAACCTGCTGCATGCTCAGGATTACAGGCTGTGCCAGCAGTTGCAGAGGACTGGCTGAGCGCTGGTGGGTACGGGTGGATGTCTCTGCAGAGCTGTCCCCTTTCTGAAACCTGCCTCTGGCCTCTGACCCCGCTCAGTACCTGAGACCACAGTGTGACTTACTTGTTAGTGTAAAAGGGAAAGCAATTGTGACACACAGCACACCACTGCACAGCATGTTCCCATTTTGCAGGTGAGTCTGGAGTCAGATTACTGGCACGGAATTTTGTCCTGTACCTCCCGGTTGGGTCATTTCTGCTCAGAGCCTCCCTGGCTGAGATGGGAATTTCCTAGCTATTTGTAGGGGGTGGGAGGGATATTTTGGCTCTGCTAGTTATTTCGTAGTAGTTGGAGACTGCTGGGAAGACCGGAAGGCACTGGATTGCTCTACCACGCACAGCACAAATGCCTGGGAAAATATATGCAAGATGCTTTCGCAGAGAGGTTAGAAGTTACTGTGATTATCAGCAGTCAAAGCCGTTTGGTCATCCCCCAGCAGCTCTCCAAACACATGGCTCTGTGAGGTACGCTGAGCTGGCAGGGCTCCTGTGCATCTACTGTGTTGCTGCCTGGTGCATGCCCTGGATGGACAAACCAGGCTGCCCCGGGGCTAGCATGTGGTTTGGCACATCCTCAGCTCCTCTGCCGGCTGCACTGGCCCCTGGCCACCCGGACCGAGAGCTGGCGGCTTCTGGCCCTCTGATGTGTCTGCTGCGCAAGTATGTGTTTCCTGTGGCAAGCAGGGCATTCCTGTCATTTACTGTCCAGCCTAATTTCCTTTATTTAAACAGTTCCAAGAAGCAATCTTGCTCTGCTATCAGAGGTAGACTGTAAAGATGAAGCTGCTGGCTCCTCTTCTACATGTGCTTTGCCCTGCTGTTGTGAAGCACAACTGCACTGATGCTCAGCAGCTACCATCTCAGGTGAGGAGGACACACAAAACACCCATGCTCCTCTAGAAACTGCAGGGGCCTTACATGGAACAGTGGTCAGGGAACTCCTGTGCAGTGGACTAACATTTTGGAAAAGCAATCTAGTGCTATATTTGCACCTAATTTAACACCAGGTGTTAACTAGCATGACGATTTCTTGGAAATACGTCTGTGTGAGCAGACAGCACTACACTCTACTCCTCAATCCCATAGTCTTCGTTAGAACTGTATTTTTTGACGCTCTTCTTCCCCTTTTCAACAAGCCTGCCTGGAGTGCCAGTCCTACAGCTTCAGAGCACAGTGCCTTAGGCAGACACAGTCACCCCTTCCCTGGCAAGACCCCAGAGTGCAGAACACGCATAGCCCCAGCCAGCAGCAGGAACAGAGCCTGGTCCCTGGGAGGGTGACCTGTCTTACCACCCAGGTCAGCCAGTCACAGCTGACACCTATTTACAGGAGCAATTACAAAAGGAGGACTGAAGGACATTCATCTCCTGCCGAACTTGCCCATATACCCAGCTAGGTAGGCTTCTGTCCTGGTGCACCATGGTCATGTCTCCCTCTGGGACTGTCCCTCCATTTCTTGCCTGTTACACAGTGCCCAGACTCTTCTCCTTGTGGGTACTACTTAAGTCAGCCTTACAAAACACCAACTCCAGCACACAAGGTAGATAGGGAATTTTGTTTTCTTTTTGTATATTATATACTAGACAAATGCAACATTCAGGCTCAGTTGAGTAACAGAGGAAGACATTCAAACTGACCATAAAGTAAATTGTAGAAAGCAGAGTTTATATGACAATAAGCATGCAGCTTGCAAAAGGATGAAGATAGCGTACTGGTATTACACCACATTTCCATACAAAGACAGCTTATGCAGCAATTTACAAGTTTACCTCTGGCTAAAGTATGCAAGCCCTTTAAAGCTGGCATTCAAATTACCAGTAGCTTAATCAGCCATACTTACTTTAAGTACATAGTAAAATTTGACATAATGTTTACATTCACTAGCCATCCAATCCAGCATCAAGGCACTTTCCTTGTTAGTATGTCTGTCCCTGTGTCCCATGCCTCTGCCTATGTAGATGCATGTATCAGCACAGCAACATTCGGTGACCAGTAACCTTGACCACAGACTCCTTATCCCCAAATAAAAGCACGAGGTTACTAGACAATCCATCGCTGCATCGAAGTGTCAGGCTGTATATGACACTGTAAACAAGACTGGTGTGTTTAAAAAACACGGCAAGTCGACTGGATCCATGAACGAATGTGCTTCGATATGAAGAAAAGCAATAGGTGTTACCAGTTTCAACACTGCAGAGAATGCTCATACACCACACCTGCAGTTGCTGGAGAAGAACAGCTGGTGCGGAGTGCAGAAGACGCTTTGGTCTGAGCAGGAGGACATGGAGCCTTCCAGCCATCCGTCGACAGTTGTGCCATGCGTGTTTTTCATCTATTGTTACAGAAGTGTGCTTCTGCAGAGTTTCATTGACTTTATTGCATATATCCCCTTCATGGTTGTCTTTGCAAATGAACACAAGTACTGGCTAAGGCTGCATTCTGGGAGGAACTTACTGCCCACCCTCTCTGCACAAATTATGGGGTGGGAAGCAGTGGACAATTGTTGAGATCTGGCCCTTAGTCATTAAATGTGTAAATCTTGCGGCCTTAAAAATGCATACTTGAGCATTAAGTCAGCACTGCTTTCATTTTTAGGAATGGCTCAGATTGCACAAGTACTACAAAGGAAATAACAGTGAAAGCAAACACAGGCTTTTTTTTTTTTTTTTTTAACTGACCCTTTCACTTCTAAGGAATAGGGAAGAGAAATGGGAATTTGTGAGTCCAGTGCAAGATACTTAATTTTACCCTCCTCCAGACTTCTGCACTTACACCTCCACTTTACTGCAGTTTTCTGGACCAAGAGCTAAGCTGAAGACTGTGGGGTTGGCTGTAATTCCCAAATAGCTGTTTCATGACAAAAGGTTCAACGTATTTGTTATAAACTGCTTCCAAAGAACATTAAAAGCAACTCTTGGAATTTAAAATGCTGTATGTATCCATCCTAGCAACAGACAAGAGGTTACAGGGGATTAATGAAGTTTTACAATCCATCAGTCAGCAGAACTTTTTAACATAGTTAAAGGAATGTAACCAAATAACAGTTAATCTCAATTACAACAACTGTCCCAGGGAAAATAAACTACTATATTTAATCCCATTTAACACACATAAAATACAATTTAAAATGCGTATGTCCTGGAGCAGGGGCTGACTATTAACAATTTTACAGTCTTTGGCGTTTCAGATCCCACTGTTAAGTCAATACTACAACAACATATATTGATGTGGGTCTTAGATATTCAAGACCTGGCACTAATGAAACAAATTCAGTTGCTGAAGTTTAATCAGCATGCTGATTCCCACATACTGGGCACACTAATATTAAGTTTTAACCATCTGGCCATGCTCCTCCAGTGCCCAAGAACAGGACTTAACCCTCACATGCAAACTCCTTCCTCCTCCCAGGGCCTAAGTTTCTTCCAGTACTGATAATAAGCATTTTGCTAGGATGCTGTAGCACAGGCAGGCACATGCTTGTCACAAACATTCCAGAGCAAAGTTTAGAAAAAATTTTGCTCTGCTGTGCTTTGTGCTGCCATGTTAAGACTTTAGTTTACTACACTAGGGCATATGAAACATAATGCCAAGACTTTCACTACCATGAGAGGATAGCCCCAGACTAACTGCCCTGAGAGCAAGCCAACACACCTCAGAAAATCACAACAGAACTACAGAGATAAAAGCATTCACTTTTCTTGTAAACAGAGGAGCAGTTACCCTGCCTGCACTTAAGAGATGTTTCAAATATACTAATACAGGAAAAGTACTTCATATTTCTACTAGCCTCCCTTCCCTGCCACCAAAGTAACAAAGTCTTTGCAAGTATTCTCCCACCCCTACCTGAAAAATTCCAGTCCAGGAAAACAAGATGGACATGAAATTACCAATAGTGAAGTGTGACTTTATTTTAATAATGCCTTTATTTTGTAAAGTGCACCATAGTCGTCAGGGGCGGAGAGGGAGAGAGCTTTTTCTTTAATTACTGTGTTAGGGCCAAGTTCAGTGAATTTCAGTGGATTGCTTTAATTACATTACAGACACTCTAAAAACCTGTATGCAACTGTTTGATACAATTAGATTGTTATGATCCAAAGTACAAAATCAAGTTAAACTCTGAACACTGCATGATATAATATTTGGCACACAGGTTTATGAACAAGGTGTAAACCTGTTCTTTATATGTATTGTGGCTTCTACATTGTGGCTGTTCACCCACCAGTATCTCCTGCTTAGTCTTTATGTTTTAGCCCTAGATAAATGCACAAGCCTGAAAGGTAGGGTATAACTCTGCCAGACAGACAGAATTCTCTCTAGGCTACACTTCTGTACAACTCTGAGTTTACTACCACTGGCCCACAAACAACAAATTAAAAAAGAAAGAAAGATGCCAGAAGTGACTGGCCAGAACTCTTGTTAGCACAGACCTTTAAAGATACAAATCTGCTGATGCTGTTTAACATTGGAAACGGTCCATGATTAACAGCAACAGAGAGAAGAAAATGCCTTCCCTTTACACAACAGAAGGCAAATAGCAACTTCAGGAACAACTCAAGTTGTCCCTCAAATATGATATATACTATCAAAAGTTAGTATCACTGGATCACAAAAAAACAATAAAAAAAATCCCCAAAACTAAATCATCAGTGTGTTTTTTGAAAACATTCAGGCATTTGAAGCAATGTTCATACTAAGTAGCCAGGTTATGGCCCACAGTATTTCAGAGATGAGCCAGAGGTGGATTAGATGCACGTGACTGCAGGGCAGTTCTAATATGCACGCAGACCACTCAGAGACTTTCCCTTTTACTTATGGTTTCTACAGGCACTATGAAGTTTGCATAGAGAAGACAACTCATCCCCCAGTAAAGTAACTATTATTTTCCAAGAGGAATGTTTTCTGACAAAGGAATGCTCCTTCAACCTCTGAAAAAACAAAAGCCAGTCTCTGCTGTCTCATGACAACATGCTCTTCATTATGCCCTTGCCCTGTGGGATGGAGTTTGAAGGTGCTGGGGTGGAGTAGGGAGAAAAGGAAAGGGACTGATCTGAAGAAAGGCATATAGTAAGCTGCAACATAAGCCTTTTAGTTTAAAAAAGTGCCCTGATAAAAAAAATACTGTTGGGAAAAAGGAACTGTAGAATACTGAAATGTTATTAAAGGTTCTGTATTCTTTATCTGTTTTAAATAGTCCAGACTTCAAGAGGTAATCTTATGAATTTACTTTAGCATTAGATTTCTTTGTAACAAAAGCAGAAGACACATGTGAACATTTGTATGTATACCTGTCCTTTCACGCAAGCTGGCAGACAAGGACAAGGGAAGTTGAAATGATAGACACCTGCCTTTCCAGGGCCTTTAGCAAGTGCTCTACACAACAGCAGCACCAGAGGTCACAGCAAAAAAAGCTTCAGGTGGTCTTAAATACATAGTTCTTTGCTGAAGGAGAAATAAAACCTTTGTTTTATTCTCACAACACAGCATTTAGTGTTTCTAATTAAGGTTTTATTAGTGTCAGATTAGAAAGCTGACTAGACTAAGTTAAGGTTAAAAATAAAATCTTTACAAGAGTGCCACAAAATTTCTAGTTATCATTGGAGAAGGGGTTTATTTTAATGTAATTTCATTTTTCTTTAAACCCTGGTAGAGACAGTCTCTAAGAAATGTATCTTCTTCAATAAAATGCAAATTCTATGAATGGGGGAAAAGTGAGATGTAAGGAAAAAAAAAGTAAGGAGTTTTAACAACCACTTAAGTGTTATTTGTGGCTTATGATTGCTAATACATACATACTACCAGTAACATTCAAATTCAGGTTATAGGTTTTGTTTTTTCTTCTGAGACCTTCAATGTCTTCAGTGCTTTGGTTTTTACTGCTTTCAGTTTCAAGGAGGACCTGCGGCATGAGCACTGAGGTTACAGCAAACTGATCATTGTAGTCAAGGTAGGAGAAGGTCATATTCCCTTTCTTCCGAGCAGTTAGAAAAATGGTAAAAACTTACACCTCATTACTTGCCTCTCAAGATGTACACAGCAAAGCTGCACTTACTAAACAGAGGCAATTTATATGACCAAAGAGGTATGGTATAATCAGTGATTTGGGTAAAAAAACCCCCCAAACTTTAAGTTATCTGTGTTTTCATCTGGATTTTTAAACTTTTGAACATGAGACTGAACTGCTGTGCATCAAGTTGCAAGGCACATTTTTAGGTCAAATTATTATATAGTTCATGTGCACACATATATAAATGTAGGCAGAATATTAATTACTATAGTAGCATTCAGAGTCAAGCAATCATGTCTTCTTATTTGCACACCATAGCAAGTTCTATTTAATTTTTATAATTTTTATCTGGGGTGAACATGATTTGCATTTCTAATAAGCTGGAAACTGAGACACTGGGCCAAAAATTCAGAAAGTTGGTCAAGCTACTGACAAGTACATGACAAGTATTCTTCCATATTAGAATACTATGCTTCAGTCTTACTTTTGCACGAAGATGCTCCAAGCAACTAAACCTGGCTTTTTAGGCTTGTACACTGTCACAAATCAAAGTATTTCTTCTAAGAGGTCTATTGGCCAATGTGACTAACTGAAACTTCCCATTTTCAATCATGTGTAAATCTGATAATACACAAAAAATCCAAGGTAGCACAAAGGCCTTGTTCAGCTATCCAGACATAAGATTTTATGTAGTGCATAAAAGTAAAGTCTCCAGTACGTCTGGACTGCAAATTTCCCACAAAAACACAGTCCTTATTGTACTTTGTCAAATTCATCTTCACTTGAATTTCAGTATTTGTATCTGCATTCAGATAAAAATACCTAGCTTAATTTATCAGAAACACAGGAGAAAGTGTGAACAGGCACTAATGAAGGCCTAAATAGAGCCAGTCTTTTCTCTCACTGAGGCATATAGCCCCCTTGTCTCACAGTCTGTGGGAGGTAACTTTTTGGCATTTCATCAACTGACAGTGGATTTCCTTCCACTGTTTCAGGTCTCACAGTTTGTCCTTCAGTACTTGTCTGTAAAACATCTAAGAGAGCAGCTTCTTGGGTATTTTTTTCCAGCTCAAGGCCCAACAGCTGTGAACTCTGACCTGAGATCTGCAGTTGTGCAAATCCAACAAGATCCCCCTCATTAGCAGGAGTAATTTGCTTTGTTCTTTCAAAGCATGGCCTGTCTGTGTTGGTTTCATCCTGACCCCCATTTTGTTTGAAATACTGCTGCCTCTGTGTTGTACTGTCACCTCCTCCAGCATGATCCTCTGACCTCTCTTCTGAATCTAGCAGTGGCTGAGTTGACTCAGACCTTGAAAAGACTTGAACAGGTGTTTGGTCTCTGTAGCCATTAAGTACTACAGTTGAATACTGTACAGTGCTTGAAGTGTTTTGTGTAGTTTCACCTTCGTCACTGTCAGAGACACTTTGCCTAGGAGAAGACATGCATGAGGATCCTCCAATACCACTGCTGTGCCCTTCTGAAGTACTCTTCTCCTTTTTAAGCAAGTCAAAGGGTTTTAGATCTTGTTCTGAAAAAGACTTCTTGTCATCAGCTTCTATTTCTACGACGCTTACATCTGTAAAGCTGCCTTCTGGGTACATCTGATCTTTGGAACTAAAGTTATGCTGAAAGAGAGAGATGGATGTTGCCTAAGAGGAAGATTATGTTAAAAATCAAAACCCCCATTAAATATCTGCATTTTTATTCTGTAATTGTTTTTCATTTCTTCACGTAAGTTTTCTCCTTACGAAGTTTGGGAATAGCTCCAAAGTGTCAGTTAAAAATGAAGGACACAGCTTTGTTTCCATTACAAAGTCTTGATTATGCAGCTATTCTAACACCACTGTGGGTCTGCAAGCTTTGCTCTAATTTTAATTATTCTTATGAGCTGTAAATATAGAACCATTTGCTGTGTAGCACAGGAACATTCTATATTGAGAGCCATACACACATTACTTCCATTAATGTATTCAATATCACAGCACTTCTTCATAGAAGTTAGCCACAGTTTATTGAACAGAATTTGCTATGTCATTCACCCTACATGGGGCATAAATCTCCTCATCCATGAGGAACATAGAGCTTTCTCCCTCATCTATGACTTAACTGTGTAAACAAGTCACTTCAGGGTTTTAAGAACAGGAATCATGAATTCTGTTTACTTAATCCCGATCTTCCATGAATAAGTAAAATAATTAGAACTTGACCTTTCCAATTAGTAAACTGAACATAATTCAATATTAAAGCCTGCTCTATGCTGTGAACTTGTGCTAAGGGCCGTGTATTTCTAATGCTGAATCTATTGATGCAATAAAGTCTAAATATATTGTATCACAGTGTCATGAAACTTAACATCCAGGATTTTTTTCATTGACATCCATGTGTGCTAGAAGACAGAAGACTCCCACTGATTGGTTTATTGGGAACCTTGTGGACCAGGAAGATATAAGATGCAGAAGGATGAGTATTACCTTAGCTGGAACTTGAGGAGACCACTGGGCAATGTTACTCTTGGATGGATCAGGGACAATAGGCCAGATATGCTTTTTAATTCTGTAAAGGATTAAATACAGAATAAAATCGCAAGATGCACTCCCCAAATTCCTAAGTTGATAGGAAGTATTGCATAAGCTAGGACACCACTGCCTTACATAGGAATTTTGCAAAAGTATGTATTTCCAAATAGGAATGTTTCCTGCACTACTTTACATCTTTGTAGAAAGCTATACTACTTAGCCAAACACAGCACTGTACTTGCAACTCCTCCACACATTAGACATAACCATCCAACACAAGGCAAACCAACAAATGGTAACTGTTAGTGAGAGATTTTCAAATTTACAGCACTCTAGAATCTACAGAGAAATTATTTAGGTAAAGTCTATGACACATGTCAGTATAAAAACCACTGTTGCTTCTTTAAGATAACTATATCACAGCTGTCAAAATCTAAGCCAACTTCATAAATAAAGTGAAAATATTTGAAGAAAAACTTGCTTAGTCTTTTCTAACTCTGAAGTCTTAAGAATGTAGTAACTGTTACTTAACAACAAAAGTTTCTGTAGATAAATCACATACAACAAAACTAACTTTGAAACTGATGCATCTATCCTGCTTTTTATAAACAGGCTCCAAAAACAGGTCCTCTGTAGGAGAACTGTGAAGAAGGTTGCAAGATAAGACTTTTCAACTGATGTCCATTAAGAACTGATTTTAGGAGCAGCAGGGAGTTCAGAAGGAAAAAGGCACAAAATAATGTCTTTAATTTCAAAGAAAAGATAGTTGACTGTGGGCGGGATGGACCTGGGAGAGGTGCTACTCCTTGCCAGGGAAAACACTTCAGCAATATGCTCTCAGCTAAAGCCACATAAGACCTCTGGCATAGAGGGAACATAAGGAGGCAGGATGTTTCCCAGCAGACAGTAAAGAGGCACAGAGTCTGAGTTATGCAAGGTAAGAAAGATGTTAGCCTAATTTTTATGGCTGTGAAGCGTAGAGTTTGCTAACATTGTAATTAAATAGCTCAAATACAGCCAGCAAACAGACCTTCTGTGCTTCACAAACTAGGGACTACCATTTCATGCTCATATGATGACTAAGAAAACAACAAAGACAGTATGTCTGGATCAAAACCCAAAAACCTAATCCTGCCCAAGTCTAACAAGAAAAGCAGGAATCTCCTTGCAGGATTGAGTCATGGAATATTTAGTTTGTGTGCTAATTGTTAACAGTAAGAAATTAGTATCAGAAGATGCCCTGATTTCTCAAGGAAAAAACAAAAATGTTTATCAGCAATCAATGTATGTATGTTTTACCTTCTTTTTCTGATCTAACTGCAGAATATTTATTTGTTTGTATTGAATTATTGCCATCTCTATTATGCCTGGAAATATCGGAACTGTAAGAGAAAGACTTCATTTATACTTACAAGTCACGTTTGTTGAAGCAGAACAAAACTCCAAGGAGCACAATCAACAGGAACGCTAGACACACAGGTACAACTATGGCTTCAATTTCTCCTTTCCCTGAATAAAACAAAGAAGCAGTTATAGCTCGCTTTGGCATTTAAGAACTCAGCACCAGCATGCGTTCGTTCCCAAAGTGACAGGGAGAATCTGAAACTGAACACACCCACAGGGCTCAATCTTAAGCTTCACCTTCAGAAGAACCTTTTCATCATATGAAGACAGCCTGTTGGTGAAAATATTAAAAGCTCTGTCCCAACAATCTAATGCCTTGCACCAACAAAACCCACAGGTTGCTCTAGAAGCTGTAATACTGACGGAGCAAGTAATTTTACAGTTTGGGCAGATATGACAGTAAAATCTATGTGAATTCATCTGTGGTCCAGGTGTTTCAGTGGCCTCCTGGCTGCCATAACATCATCGTGGTCAAATAAGTAATGTAAGCAAAGTCATTTAGTCACCCATCAGTTTATTCTGTACACGAAAATATCCTCTGCCTGCACTTAAGGTTGCATTATTATGTATTCCTTCCAATGTCACACACACAGAGTACACCTTACAGAATGCTTAGAGAAGAACAACACTATACAGATATCCCCCCCTCAACTTGCTAAATCTAAAGAAGTGCTTTCCACAACTAAGTTCAGTTAATGTTTTTTTGCTCTTACCATTACAAATAGGAAGCACTCTCTAAAGCTGAAGATACAATAAAATTAACTCTTCAAAATAAGTCTCAGTAGATAACTGTAGCAAACTTTAATAGCAATTTGAATGAGAATGTGGAACCTGAGGAAGGGCTGCAAGAATGGCACGTGCTGACTGGCACCTAGATTAGCACATCAAGATCCCAGCACACCTCTGCAGCTTCTCAGGACACCAGTGTATTAGGATAATAAAGGCCAACCTACTTTCAGATTAAAACAAAGACTCTGGACTCGTTAAGACTAGGGTAGGAGCCATCAGACATCAGGGGAGAAGACAAAGGCACTGAGTAAATCCTAATGACTCACGCAAAGTTGGGACAAAAGAATACTTTAACCTAAAGTATACACAAAACACAACCAAATCCAGCATGTTTGCCAACATAAAAGAGCAATCCAGGGAACCTGCAGAGGACAGCTTGTCCTCTGTACAGTGAGAAGAAATCCTAACTAAACTACCTCTTTGTGACTGGGTACTATATAGGCTACCTGGATATCACACACCTTGTGAGTGTGACTGTGACTGAAACTTTTTTCTTTTAAATTAAATTACCTTCCCCTCCTATCAGATCTTGCACACAGCCTTGATATACTGTTGCAAATTACTTCTCTGCCTTACCAAATTTTTGTGTAGTAAATGTAAAATCAGGACCGCTCCTGCCTCCTTCATCTGTGTATGCCATCATCCGCACCGTGTACAGTGTGTCACTGGTTAGAGAAGAAAGGGTATACTCTGTCTTGGAAGGATCGACTGTCACAGCTGGAGAGAAGAAAAAATTTATACTACTTTACCAAACAATTTATTACATCTCCACAAATACAGGAGCACTAGGACTTCATCACATCTTCAGATGTACAAGATAGTTTTAGTAGAACACATAGCTGCATGGAAAACACAGCAAACAGACTAAAAACTTGTACAAGAAATGCTGAGATTCATTTGCTTCTGTTCAAGTGTTTCAATTTAGCCTCCTTCTTGATGGTATTTTATGTGCTAATTTCCTGTGTTTTTTTTTTCCTGAGCGCAGCTACCAACTAAACTAGTAGTGAAGTTGAGGATTAAGCATCTCCAATAAGCAGAATATATGGCTAACTAGAAATAGCTAGTTACTAACTAGAAAAACCATGATTAACTAGAAATAACAAGAAGTAGGGTAGGCATAATTGGGCCTTCCAGTTTAAGCAAATCTAAAAAGGAAAAGCTTTTGATAGTGCTAGCTCCCAGTCTTAGGCCTGCAAATCATACACACTACTGAGAACTGAAATGCACTTCAAACATGTTTTACATCAGTAATGCATTGATATAGAGCTTCAGGAGGATTACACCCACCTCCCTTTTTTTTTAAGGCTTTATCACAGTTGCATGCAATCAACACCTTTACAGCTTGAAAGGTCTAGCTTCATGTTACAACACCACCATCTCATCCTGTATTTAGATAGAAAGAAGGGAGCACAATACTCACAAATCAGCTTTCAGAAACTAAACTCAGTACCCTGTTACACACAGACTGAATGTTCTGAATTCTTTATTAATGACTTTTCTGTTCAGTATGGAGGAGAGCTACACCTCAAACATCAGCTTTATGTCATCAGAACAGACTATCAGCCACACTCAATTCTGTATCTTTTGTTCAGGAACATGTATCAGGAATGAGACAGATGGAATACTTCAGTGTCACAAAACACTTCTCTGCTTTCTGTTACCTGTTTCATTCCCATCAATAGTTTTGTAAAATATGGTGTAACTTCTGATAAATCCATTTTGTTCATCCACTGTGAGATGGTTCCATGTCAGAACAGCTTCAGCTTTTCCTACTTTTTTTGTCTGAACGGTTGGTCCTTTTGAAGGACCTGTAATAGGAGATGAAGATTAGTTTCTGTGGGGCACCTTCATATTCACAGAAGCAGAGTGTTAACGAGCACTGAACTGCTCCTGCATAAACTTCAATGGAATAGCTGGACTAACTCATCTGCAAAGCATTATTTTCAGACAACATAACTCCAAAGGTGTTTTAAAAGAGAATCTCCAGGAAAAAAAGATATGAAAAGCAGTAATCAGCAGATCACATGAAATTGTCATCTGAAGTTAGTTAGTCTTGGCTTTATACTTGGAATTTAAAATAAATCAGTGTGGGAATATTAGTATACCAATAAAATAACAAGCTCAAGCCAAATTATCTGATAAAGGTTGGAAAAAGGGAAAGAGTCAGCCACAGATGTCTGTTAAATACTGTAAATAAGCAGAATGGAAGATAATAGAAGGGACAAGAGTAATTATGTCAGATGACCCTCAAGTGGAAGACCATTTTTCATTAAATAGTCCACATTAAAGCAAAGATCTTGTTGGTTTTAGTCAAGAAGTCAGTTTATGTGCTCCAAGATAACCATTTTGTACTTACGATCCTGCTGAAGATAAGCCTTCACAGACTGTCCATTTCCTTGCCCATCAGCATATAGAGGGTAAACAGTTATCAAGTAACACTTGAACGGCTTTATATCACCTAATGAAGGAAATTTAAAGTGTGTTGTTTCACAGACAGTCAATTTCTTCACTGTCTTTCTAATTTACTTCAGATACAGGGTTCTGGCTGTTTTATTAAATGCACTTGTATCTAATGCAGCTGACTTTTTCTAGAGCTCATTGATATACATCTCCAAAATATTAACTAAAGGAACAACATAATGGTTCACGTTCAAATGTAATATCTAATAAATGGACTTCATAGAAGTTCATCCCTCCCTTTGAGAATACTTATTAGGTTTTTAGAGTGTTCTACGAAGTATTTGTAGACTTATGAACTAAATACCTTTTAAATATGTTCCTTGAACATTTCCTGGTTCATTCTGCCATTCTATGGTGCAGTCTGAGCTGTTGGAAACCAGACACCATTCGATCATGTATTTAAGAACATGACTGTTAGGAGCAGTCCACCCTACCCACAACTTGCCATCTTTAGGTAGTGTTCTAACATTCTTCACAGGAGCTGTGATGCAAGAAAACAGAAAAGTAATAAATACTGACAGTTCTTCCACTAGATATTCAGAACAATAGCTATTTTGTCAAATGTGGATACTTCTGTGTTATTGTAATGGTGACAATTTGACAGAACCAAAGTAATTGTAAAAGCCATTTTCTGAAGTTTGGAAGCTTACATCTGAATCAGAGGTCCAAAATAAGCAGTATTAAGCTACCCAAAAACTGGAAATTAGCCTCACAGTAAGTTGCCTTATTGCACAGTAAAAAGATACTATGTTTCTTCCAAAAGGAAGTGTCTATTTCAGAGACAAATCAAACCCTGAGACACTTCTAAATTCCCATTCTAATCCTGAAACTCATGTACCTTACCAAGTACTTCCCACTGCAATGCTACTCTGTTTGAAACATACCCTTAATTAGTTCACCTAATAGTTTTAGAACCTGTGGCTCTCCCTTGGTGTTTACACTAAAAGCAGCATCTGTCTATATAGTTATTTTTTGCTTCCTGTCCTGCTAATGTTCAGATTATCTAAGAGGAGGCTGGAAGTGAGGAGAAACCAGCCTGTAGGTACTACTACTGCACAGTGAAAGCAACTTAAAAAGGAACATGAACAGGAGGGAAACAGGGGAAACAGGTAAGGCAACCAGGCAAGATGCTGGAACTGTGGGAGAGACAGGGACAAGAGAAGAAAAGGGTGGGAAAGAGATCAGAAAACAGAAGGGAGAGCAACAGTGAGATGGTATATACATGAAGTAAAGGATGTTTGCTTCCCCAACCCTCTGTTTTTTTAAAAAGAAAACAAAAATGCCTACTATACTAAGAAAAGAAACAACAGGGAATATAGGGCACAGTAGGTCTAAGGATCGAAAAGAACAGCAAAATAGCACACAACTTCAAATGAGGCTGTGGTTATATAAACCCGCATGTTCCCTAGTACACAAGTGGTAGCATAATTATAAGGTGTTAAGACTGCAGATACATTCAGTAATACTTTAATCATGTGTCCATGTAAATGGTATCATTTACAACAGTGTAGATTTCTTACAGAAAAAGCCATGCAGATGCATTTGAAACAAACATTACTAGGACACTAACCTTTTGAATTACTTGCTGGGATAAGTAAAACTGATGGAGGGGATGCCCCAACTCTGTTATAGGCAATCACAGTCACTTCATAAGTTCCATTTGGCAGCTTTAATGTAAGATTGGTGGTATTGACATTATATTTCTCTGGTGCACTGGAGAGAGACGATTTAGCTCTGACAGTCACTTCATATCGCAAGATTACTCCATTGGCTTCAAATGGCTCCAATGCCTGTTAGAACACATCTTTGATTATATTTGTACTGAACAAACGTGACTTAACCTTCTTTGATGTGCAATTTAAAAATGTGAGAGCAAGACAAGTTACATAGATCAAATAGCGGTATATTTCAGGAAAGTGCAAATAACCTGCATTCATTTCTATAAAGTAGTAACTTCCAGAATGATTTCTGGTTTAAATCCTTTTTCTTGGTTCACAATCCTACCTAATAGTTTAATAAAAGCTATTCAGTAAAGACTGCAGAACCTATGTTGATAAAACCGCCATTTCATGTGACTTTAAAACACAATGACATAAAAGGAATCTCACATCTTAAGCTGTGTTGCACCCAAATTCAAAGCAGCCTGAGTAGTTCTCTTTTATTACACATGGTAAAATACTCATTTCTGTTATCTAACAACAGAGAAAAATACTATGTTCTGTGTAAAAGTATTCAGATAACTTAGCAGAAAACTGTTGAAACTGTAAAGCAGCACCAATTCTCCAGTTCTAAGCTAAATAATGTCAGAAGTGGCACGTGGCATGCAAGTTACATCAGAAAATGATGCCATATCAATATACATGTAACTTCACACAATCCACCTAGTAACAGGAGAAATAGTAATAATAAAAAGACAGCTAGATCAAATGTGACAAAGTTCATGGACCAAAAGAACTTAGGAGATGGGGACTGACCATAATTGCATTCACTTTCTCAGCTTTGGACTAACCATACAACTAGACATAACAGTCTACTGCATGCAAATGTACAGTGTTGTATTTAATAAGTTTGGCCTCTGGAATGCCTCTAGGCTTAATGGATTTTGCGGCTGGAGTATCCCTGTCCAGACAGTGTTACCAAAGTTCTAGGATACAGCAGAAGGCATAACATGAAGGTTTACTTTGTTCAAGTGAAAGTTTCCAATTCCACAGACTGCTTAGGACATCAAGTCAGGAATCTGAAAGTGGATTCTGTACTCTGGATCACAGATGTGTGTTACTTAACTGATGGCCCCTTTACGTCTATGCTTTTTTTAATAATAGGAATGCTGAAGTCATTTCTGCTATCAATAAAACCCCTAATATCCCAACTATCTACTCAATTTGTGGAGGTAAATTTTGCCACTTAAAACCTCATGTTTTTAAAAGAATGCTCAGTTCCTGCAGTTTATAATGTTGCTTTACCTTCCACATCAGATGCACAGTCCAGGAAGATGGTGAGCGAGATGCATCAATGATCCTCCATATGGCTGGTCCTTTAGATGGTTCTGATGAAAGAAGCAATGCTTAATAGTAGAAATATTTTTATTTAATCTGTTTGAATTAATCATTTGACTATCGTTAGAAGGTTACGCCCCGCCCTCCTTTTTTTAAAAAATAAAAGCGTATACCAGAAGTGTTTTAGTTCCTCAAATCAAGTAATGCTTGTATATTACGTGGAACACCTGCATGGAAAGACACACTGAAGGGATGAGCAAGACACCAGTTCTGCTCTAAGTGTACAGTATTGAAATAACTGAGTCACCATGCTGAGCTTCTGCAACAATGCACTGAAGATGACAGTGCTGAGTGAGGCATGACCAAGCCTACACCATGCAGCCTGTGTGCAGAGGCACAGCCCTGAACACCTGTATACTGCAAACCTTGCTATGGTCTGTAGCTCCAGCGTTCTTCCTACCCCCCAATATCAAGTCACCTAAAAAAGCAAAATGCAGGAAAGTTACAAAGGAGACAGATTTCTACCGCCAGAATTCCCCAAGTTTCCTATATCCTTTATGCTAAAAAGTACAACAGCACTGCAGTACTATTGTACAATACTACAATACTTTCTGGTGTCAGTACTGTAAAAAATTCAAGTGGTGTTTCCACTACAAATTTCATTTCAAAGTAGAATGAATCAATCTATTACAGTGCATAAAGCAATAAAAAGTGGCCAATTCTTTGTTAGGGCCTTAGCCCTAACAAAGATGATCTTAATTTACATTTATAATCTTGCTAGACTGTATTTTCTCTGGGAGTTTTTATGACACTTTTTTATATTAATCATTATGAGTTTTTGGCTAGTTTACCTCCAAAATATAGTATCAATTCTGTAGTGTACCTTTTGTCTCTTATGCTTTACATCAAGAGGGAAGGAGAACTGGGAACTGAGGCAAAGGGAGCTCACTCTTAATCTGAGTATCCTGATCTGATTCATGTGAAACATAAGCAAATACACATATTGCCTGATACAGATCATGAATGCACCATGATCTGCCTTATGTTCATTTCCACCAAAACTCCTTTGTTCTGAGGCTAAAATAAAGCATGGGTACTTAATCACTAATAATGGTATTTTTGCAAAGCCAGTCACCACAGCAGAACAGCAATGCAGTGTAAATACATAGGTAGTCCTGAAATCCTCATTGCTCAGGTCGAGATAGTAACAGCAGAAAACAAAGCCACATGGCCCTTAGGCCTTGAAAAGAAGTGACTAGAATATTAGAAGAATATTTTACAGTATCTCCTGCAGAGAAAGTAAATTTTGCATAGAGCTGAAGCAATGCCACTATGTACACATAAATTCCATTTTGTTTAAACAGGTAGAGTATATAGTATAATCTTTTTGTTACTTCTCTAATGTAAGATGACATGTGAATTCAATCCAAACTCATTACTGGGAACTCAGAATAGATAAGGAAGGATTTATGATCCAGTGCAGTTAGTTAAGCTCCAAGCACTAAGTGGTGTTTTGACAATGAAACTTGCATTGGTTTAACTCTGTTTAAAAGACCTGCACTGAAATGCTGCACTAAATAAGACTGCTTAAGAGGGTGCCTTGGAAGGCACTAAGGAACAGATAGGATACTACAGAAAGGAGACCAGGAAGAACACAAGCAGGAAAGGCTAAAGTACATTAAAAAAAAAAAATCAGGCAGACTTAAAGCTAAACAGATATCACAAAGTATCTGTAGTAGTCAGAGGGAAAAATAGAGTCCCGGCTGGGTATCAAGCACACAACCAAAAGGTCCATTCATTGGCTTCATATGGGGTAGGACAAGTACAGGCCAGAAACAAAGTCAGTCTTCCAGGCTATCAAAGTAGAAATGAAATGGGACAAAGCTGAAGTAGTTTCACTCCTCATAACCCTAGAATTGGAAGAGAAGAGTTTCTAACTGATATTAACAAAGCTCCTGGAAAAGCAAGACAAAACCCCCACATCATTTAAGACTCTTTAAAGAAATCAGCAAGGGATTCCCAATGCTGCTGCTACCGATGATTCAGGAGGAAAATCAAAAAAGCTTTTAAAATCAAATCCCTTTGAAGGCAATTTACTAATTCTAGAATCCCCAGAAATCACAGTGCATGTTATTGTAACATACACAGCTATGCAGCAAACCTGGTCTGCTGGATATAAAGACCCTTGGCTACAGCCACTATTTGGAGGTACAAAGTAGATGTTTCCTGATAAGGATTAGGTAATAAAAATTGCCAATGACTTCAAAATTGCCAGAATGCTTGCATTGGTCTTCAGCATCATGGCTGTACATTTGTGCCTTTGCATTTAAGGATTCTGTTGTAACTTCACTTGATAGTTACAGTACTTAACACTTGGAAACATAACTATGTGGAAATCTAGAAGTATACCTTCCTGAATATAGTAGTGGTAAATATACCCATTACTTGGTAGCTTGCTACTGAGACAAACACCAAATCTTTTGAATGCAGCAGACAAGCAGATGTAGAATCTTCTGAGATATAGGTCTAACAGTCTCAGACAAAGCACAACATCTAAAAGTCAGTTTTATAATTTGATTGAGGGCAATAATAATGGTATAAGTAATTTAAGTGTCCCCTGTCTGCTTGTTTCATTTGCAATAGGCAGCTGTACAGTAAAAATTGGTTAATAAAATTTTGGTAGAGGTTTTGCCAAAATGGCAACCTGAAGTCCCTTGTCAGAGCCTGACACTTGGTAGAAAAAGGACCAGGGAACTACAGACCTCATGAGCTCCTTTCCAACTTAAGTTATCCCACTATCCTATAAATTTGCAAATGTATCTAGGCATTTGCAAGAGGTGACCAGACCTCTGAAGTTGTCTGTAAGCAAATTCAGAATAGGAAATTATTTTACTGTCAACTTATAGCTACAATAGCAAACTGATTGGCAAGCAATGAAGAAAGAGTGTGACTATCTTGTTACCATTAGGAAGCATAGCTATAACAATTTGTTAAAATGCTGTTCTACCAGCAGAAAACAGACTGTATTTACACTTGCAGTGTATCAGAGCTAACAGTACAGGTCTTCCTCAACAGCTTACTGCACACTGGAATGAGTTCCTTACTTTTAGCAAGAAGCAAGACAGTAATGTAGGGTGTTCTGATACCAGTAGAGGTTCAGATTCAAGAAGATACCAGTTAGCACCTCTCAATCATCTATTAAAGACGCTAAATTAGTTCCAGTTCAGTCTAAGGGTACTATTCAGATGAATGAAAAAAGGAAAATAGGCCACAAAGTTATACATCAAAGCCTGGGGCTTTTACTTGGAGAGCAAATTAAAGGGCCAAATGCATCAGTCTAGGCTGTGTTTGTATACACTGTATTTTTGTTCTGTTAATGGAAAATTTAAGAATCCACTATGCGAGAACAGGATTTTTCATACTGTAACAAATGCATGGGTGTGATTTTAATGTCAGTTTTCCAATAATTACTGCTCAGTTATTGTGCAACTTTATTTTGTATGGGTTTATAGCTGCTGCAACAATTGCCAAGTCATGAAATGCTGCAAAACAAAACAGCCAAACAAAAAAAAAAAATCAGTAACAGAAAACGCTAAACACACTAAACTAATGGTTTTGGCATAACTAAGTGGCAGAAGGCACAGTCTCTACTTAACAAACTTGCAGGAGAGCCTCTCTAGTGGGGAAATACTTTCACGAGCTGTGAAGTATATTAAATTCATAACAGTGAGTTGTAGTTACTTTAATGCCACAGTACATTTCAAGCAATGTACATGTTCATGAGCAACTGGAAGCAATCAATGAAGTTAAACATGCTATGAAATGGAGAGGACACAGATCTTAGAAGAGACTGAGTGCAGTAACAGCACCAGCGCCACCATCCTTAAGTAATATGAAGGGGCCAGGGCAACACAGCACACCTGCAGAACATATAGTTCAATGGAAACAGACAATGCCATAACAGCTGACTGGAGCAACAGAAGGAGTTCAAAGGCCAGGCAAGTTGATGAGATGGCTGTAGTGTGAACAGATTTGGTACATGGCAGCAACTTTGCAACACTGAGGATTTGTTCCACAAAACAGTGAAGGCTGACACTTGACTGATGCTCTTTGGTAGTTTGTGTGTGGGGGGGGGGGCG
>JANZLQ010000079.1:63411749-63428164 GCA_026212715.1 Elanus axillaris | reverse complement strand
TTGCTATGTTTTGTGTATCATAAGTAGTAATTGGTTTATACTTTGAAGTTGTATTTATCCTGCTTGCAAAGTTCTTTTGTGCAAGACTAAACATGATCCAAATACTGCCCCCAAAGAGCTGATGCTGGTAAAAGTTTTCCTCATTACATCACGATAGCAGTAATTCAGCATTCACCCCTATGGCAAAGGGACAGGATATTACAAGTCCAGATCTACAAGATGAGAACTCCAATGATTATATCATCAAGACAGGAAATTTCAAGGAAACAGTAATTTTTGTGATTAAGTGTAGCTAAAATAAAATCAGTTTCCACAGAGACTCAATCTTGCTTGAAGTCAGCAGTTAACTGATGGCATTCTCTTTCTTATGCCTCCCACAGCAACAACTGGATCAGCAATAAGCAGCAAGACTCTTGATTAATGTGCGCAGAATATTGTAAACAACTGGGTACAATACAGTGCAGAGGCAGCTGTGACTGAGAAACAAGAAAATGTTGTAGATGCAGGATACCTTAGGAAAAATTAAGAGTAAGCTAGAGTGTTTAGATGCTTTGGTGCTTAAAAGGCTACACTTCCCATATGACATTATTTCATATCACAGTTCACTAAATTTGTAAAGAAGTCTATGTACACTGTATGATTAAAATCTTCTGTTTCATACTTATTCATGTTTGTTCACCTATGAC
Organism: Elanus axillaris; assembly: GCA_026212715.1. Classification (NCBI taxonomy): domain Eukaryota; kingdom Metazoa; phylum Chordata; class Aves; order Accipitriformes; family Accipitridae; genus Elanus; species Elanus axillaris. The sequence continues at coordinate 63,427,478 of JANZLQ010000079.1, read as the reverse complement.
TTTATCTAACAGCCTCATAAACACCGAGTTGTTCACAAACTAAGGCAGTCTGTCTACTACAAAAAATAAAATTCTTTCACACAGGCAGACTAGCTTTATGGGAAGCTATTATCACACTCCTTTGAACACATGGCTCAAGTTGGTCAGTGCTGAAAGTAACTCAGGAGGGCCTCGTTGCATGTGTAATCAAACAGCTCAAGCGAGGATACACAATTCAGCTGACTATTGCCAAATCGCTGAGCACTCACACATTTTGAAAGTCAGTGACCTACTTTCATACATTACTTACTATCTTCAGTTGTGACCCCAGTTTCTTCTTCACTCCAGTCACTCCAGTAGCCCACTCCATCTTCCTTCATGCAACGAATTGAAAAGACATACTCTGTGTAGGGTCTGAGCCCTTGAACACTGAACGAAGTTCTTGGGGAAGCTGTATCTTCAGGAGGAACCTATCAATGGAACATTTGAGAGGCACTGATCAAAAATTGTAAAGCTGAGTTCTGTGCTACTACAGCTCCTATCCAAGAAGGCTCCCTACAGCATACATTCTCAGAACAAACAACATAGTGTTTTTCTTCCCTATTTTCAAAAGCTTCTATTTTTAACCATAGTTTGGTAAGGGACCAGAGTTATGTGTATTTACCAGGTGTAATACAATACACACACTAGAATAGGTAAGCAGCTATCTCAGGACAGTGTCTCATCCTGTGTTTTCTTTTTTAATTGGTTCATGTCTACTTCTCCTTCCTTCCTATATAATTCCTCTACTTACTGATCTACAATATCCCCACTTCACATTTCAGAACTTTGCTAGACAACAATCTGCTTGACTGTTGATTGTAAAACATCTGTGCTAGAAACCTCCTATAAAGCTAGAGAATCCAGGATTATTGCTTCCACTGATATGCAACAGTGTTTCTTAACTGACATTGGAAATTGTTTTAGAGTAGTTTATACTTCTGCTAATAAATCAGTTTATTTTCATAAGCTCTTTCCTCTATCTTAGATTAGCAATTGAATGCCAGAAACTATTCTTATTGTATATGTACAGAAACAGATGTGTGATGTAGATAATAGATACATGTAGGTCACACACTGACTCATCCCACTTTATTCCACTTGCAATTAAGGGGGTTTTGTAGTAAGCAACCCTGCAAGAGGAATGACTGCAGATTAAACACACATGCAGGACACTCAAAAGGTTAATCCTGAGTGCAAACAAGTGTCAAAGTAGTCAAATTTTACCACAGCTACACAAGCTCAGTTGTTTTAAAAATTACTATTTCAGTGGTCTTGTGCATATGTTAAAAGGGCAAGACAAGTTAAAATGACTTAATAGGACAATGTGTCAATAGATCCTGGAGTTGCAGAATAAGCTGTGCACAGCAGTGCTCTTTAAAATATCAATACAAGTGACCTTAATACTTAATGTCTGCATCTAACACTCAAAGTTTCTCCAAAAGAATACACTACATTAGTCACAAGTAGCTGTGTTATGCTACCTGCTTCAAACACCATATTTTGGTAAGTCAGAAGCAGTCTTCCTTCCAACAAGTCATGAAATTCAGAATACTTTTAGCCATCTGTACTGAAATAAAAAATGGGAAGATCTTGGTAAGAGTGTTCCTGGAATACTGCTGCTGTGAGAGAAGGCTTAAAGAAAGGCAAAACTGAGAAGCTATTGAAAATATATCAATAGACTGACATAGAATAAAACCCCCACAACTCTGGATATGAACATACTATAGTGCACTACAGGGAAGGCATATGCCTTACTTTTTTCCAGTTCCTTGACTGCATCAGGCTTAAGGGACATATGCAGGACAACCATACTGCATAGAATCATAGAATCATTCAGGTTGGAAGAGACATGTAAGATCAAGTCCAGCTGTAAATGTAACACTGCCAAGTCCACCACTAAACCATGTCCCTTAGCACCACATCTACACATCTTTTAAATACCTCCACAGTAGTGACTCAACCACTTCCCTGGGCAGCCTGTTCCAATGCTTGACAACCCTTTCGATGAAGAAATTTTCCTAATATCCAATCTAAACCTCACCTGGCACAAACTGAGCCCATTTTCTGTCATCCTATCACTTGTTACCTGGGAGAAGAGATTGACACCCACCTCACTACAACCTCCTTTCAGGTACTTTTAGAGCATGATGAGGTCTCCCCTCAGCCTCCTTTTCTCCAGTCTAAACAGCCCCAGTTCCTTCAGCCGCTCCTCATAAGACAGGTTCTCTAGACCCTTTTCCAGCTTTGTTGCCCTTCTCTGGACACATTCCAGCACCTCAACGTCTTTCCTGTAGTGAGGGGCCCAAAACTGAACACAGTACTCAAGCTGTGGCCTCACCAGTGCCGAGTACAGGGGGACAATCACTTCCTTAGTCTTGCTGGCCACACTATTTCTGGTACAAGCCAGGATGTTATTGGCCTTCCTGGCCACCTGGGCACACTGCTGGCTCATATTCAGCCAGCTGTCAACAGACACTCCCTTTTCCAACAGGCAGCTTTCCAGCCACTCTTCCCCAAGCCTGTAGCATTGCATGGGGTTGTTGTGAACCAAGTGCAGGTACAGTAAGTTCAAAAAAGCATCCCAGCACTGTACAGTGTTTGTCCAAGCTTTAAATGATACTTAGATCAGTAGTTTTGCATGTGCATGGGAAGATGAAAATTCACGAGTGTTCTAGATGTTGCATGTACAGAATAAAAATTTAAAATAAACATACTGCAGCATGATGGGAAGGACAGCAGAGAAGCCCACAAAGAAAAGACAAAGTCAATGTACTCTAGATTGTGCCCAAAACTCCTAGATCATTGTCTTCATGAACAGGCCAGATAAGCTACCTTGGGAGGCCACATAAGGCCTAAGGCTAATAAGGTGAATCCTCTGAACTGCAGAAGTAAGGGAACTTCTGCAGTTTGACAAATGTCTGGGTTACAGCAGATGAGTGGCAAGGGACATTAGTGGTATTACCTGCATCCAGTTTGTGTCACCAATGATCCTATAGCGAATATTGAATTTCAGCTTCATCACAGCTATAGAAATCCGATTCTCCCAGGAAAGCTTCAAAACAGTTGGTAGTATTCCTGAGTTGACTGATAAGTTGTGTGGAGACAGAGGTTTAACTGGAAGAGAAGGACTTGAGTCAACTCTACAGCTGTAATTTATCATGCCTCTAGCAGATGGTACACTGTGTTGTAACACTACTATTAAAGCCTTTCACAAGCTCAAATGGCTGTACTTCACACTAGTTTCTAAAGCAGACTCAACAAGAACATGCTATCCAAACTGTTATCAAATCTCTCACCTTCCCTACCTTTATCCAGCACAGTTCAAGTTCTAGTCACCAGTATTGTGGCCAGTATTGTGGCAGTGTTCAACTTTTATAGTGAAGAAACATTAACATACCAATTCAGCAATATGCACAGAAGCTGCAGTTATGTACTACTAAAACTTTATTAAGAGGCATATAGTTACCAATCTCAATGGGATCAATAACAAGAGGATCAGATTCAGCCTTCCCAAGAGCATTTGCTGCTTCTACCCAGACCTCCAGGTTAACAAAGAACTGAACATCAGCAATCGTACAAGAATTGTTTACATCTTTTGGTATACAGTCAGGGAAGTTCTCTTGTGGCCTAAATAAAAGAAAAATCAAGGTACAAAGCAGTAAGTTCAGTTTTCTTTAGAGAATCTTTTTAAGTAAATCAGAGCAATCAGTTTAGCTCATGTTTCCCCTCTATCATTATCTTTGTAAGCAGAGGGTGGGAAGAAAAGGTGAAGAGATTACAATGGCTTGTTCAGCCACAAATGCATGATTGCATTAGAATAGAAAGTAGAATAAAATCTCTTTACTTCAAATCACATATCATCAAAAGCACATGCTGTGGTATTGTAGTTATAAAGTTATAAATAGAAAAGTTATATATAAAACCCTAACTTAACTTAAAAAAACAAAGATCAAGAATTGATACATTTAATCAAAAACACTATGGCTAGTAATCAGAAGCATATTCATGCAGTAAAAGAAGTAGTCAGTATTACCTGCATACCCTTCAAGAGTACAGTGTTACAGGTGCAACACATTATCACTTCTGTTCACGATCTTCTACTATACTAACAGTAGATAGTTCTAGGGGCATCAGGAGATTTGCAGATCATTAAGATTTTCTATTTTCCCATACTTTCTACCACACTTGTTAACAAAACAGCTTAGCAGAATGGGGTTCATGGAAAGCTGTTGGCAAGTTATTCCTGTTTCCAGAGCAGAGCAACAATTCTGTCCACTCCATTTTAAACTACAAGAGACCACTTGAAGAGTTTGAAAAATAATTAAGATTATTTGCTTTTACAGGAGAAATACTTTTTCCAAAGCTTTCATGTTAGGATTAATTGTGGACAAAAACCATTCTGAGTTCTTCAAAAGCACAGAGTAGATAATACCTGCACAAAATCCTGTCACTATATGTTGGTTTCTCTACTTAGAATCATACAACAGTTTGGGTTGGAAAGGAATTTTAAAGGTCATCTAGTCCAACTCTCCTGCAATGAGCAGGGACATCTTCTACCTCTTTAGGAGGGGGCAGAACATTCACCACAAAAAAGTGAAATATAAAATTTGGGTCCAGCTACCTAATGATTAGGTATACTGTACTCAAGCCACACTACTCATGTATTTGAAGAATGGAAAAATACTAGACAGCTGTTACTCCAGAACAAGGACAGCAATAAAATTTCAAGCCTGACTTAGAATTACTTTAAATTTGAACTTCTTTAACTCTTCCTTTCCCCCCCAAAATAGAGAGCAATACTCTGGGAAACTGGATTTTAGTCAAGAACTCTTCCAAGCTATCAAGGAATTTCAAGCCTACAAATAATCTTCAAAATTATTTATATATTCTATAAAGGATTACTTACCATCTGTATTTCAACCTAAAGTGAGTGTCCAGGAACGTATGCCTGCCAGGGTTCCAGGTACAAGTCATAGGATATGTGAGTTTTGACACCTGATGCACAATGCAACTTAAGTTCTTGGGCTTCTCTGGGGGCACTGTACAGAAAAAGTTAGCAATAATTAATCTATATACACATTTCAATCCAGTAAGAGTCATGCCATGTGTCCCGTCAGAGCAATTTCAGTCTATGTCAGAAGTATTTACAGTCAGATTTACTTCTAAATGAGGCAGCAAAAAGTGCTGGATGCCATCCAGCAATGGAAGTTAAGAAGCTTAATGAGCTGCTCTGAGAAACAGCAGGCTGTATAAGGAACAAGCACCTCACAGTAAGGAACAGCACCGAGTATTTCTCATTCTTTGAGGCACAAAACCTGATATCAACAATCTCTCATCTAAATCTATTTTAATTCACACAGAAAAAAATGCTAATGAGCACTAAGGTAGACTGGCATATGCTGACTTTGCTAATAACCTGAGCTCTAAGGCAACTGTGATAGGTCTATTCTCCCCCACCTGAGGTATGGAAGAATGATAACTTAGCTGCAAACACGTACAAGAAAGACAAAGGATCTTCATCAATGCGCATTAGTATGTAAGGAACTTAAGAGTGTATGTGAACCGGTTTTTTTCATCTTTAAATTGAAGTGACAGCATACAAAGAGTTAGTTTGTAGCTTTTAGAATCCACTATTTAAGAGTATAATGCACTTGAAGAATCTTATTTCCTTTCAAGCAGAATCCTATTTTCAACAGAACATTATGAACCTTATAGTTTTGTTCTTGAATAACTGTATTATTCTTAAACTGTTGCTACTCTCACTGTTTACAGAATTTTCCTTTAATTGACAGTATGAAAACAAGTATCTTTAAATACAAATGCATCTCAAGATCCAAGTGTACATTACAGCTGTAGAATGTTCTCTGTAGTGTCATCCAGTTTATCATCTTAGGATATTTTATCTGTCCTCACCTTTCCATATATTTTGCCTGTCATGTCTTTTCTGGTAAGAAATTTACTCCTCAGAAGTTGAAATAGAAAAGACTGTTTTTCTGTCAACACATTTTGTAACTCATGCTATAACCACATTAGTTTAAATGGTGAACTCAAGCCAGCCTTTTGTACACAGACCTTGCAATGCCTTTTGCCAACACTAGGAGGCAACATAATTCATCAGCTATTGGAACACTTATTCTACAAACAGTCCACCAACTAATTAAGTAGTATATTGTTACCCATATTACTTTCTCAAAATCTGTCTTGTCTCAAAGAGAACTTGTTCAGAACTATGCAAGTGCTATCATGCTTCAACAAGGAAAGTTTATAATTAGTTAAAAGTATTTTCTTATGTATAGTGGTAAAGCAATCCAAACAGTATGTTCTATCCTTAAGGCAGTTCAGGTTAGCTTTAGTGATACAGATGGACTAAATATTTCTCAGCCCATTAATGAAGAAAACATTAATTCATAGTATTATTATGAAAGCAGGACATACAACCTTATGGTATTTCCTTTAACACTGAAACAGAAGCAAGATGTAAGAAAAAGTTAGTTTATTTCCTAGGATCTATTTCAGTTGAATTCAAATTTTCTTTCTGGAATTCAAGTTTTCCTGCTTTTTCTATTGTTTTCTGTTCTCTTTTGTTCCTAATTTCAACACTGAAATAGTCCAGAGTATTTTCTGTTTTTTTAGAAAACTTTATTCTGTGCATATTTACCAGCTTTGATGGCATGTAATTTAGCAACGTTTTTATATAGTTATCCAGGAACAGAGGGAATGGAAATAAGCATCTCAAGATATGCACACTTTCTATTGTTTGTATTCTCTTCCCTGTATCTCAGAAGCAATTTTCTTAAGACCAGAATAAAAGGCAAGAAAAATGGTACTTACAGCCTACTGTAACTGTAATTCCATAAATGTTCTGCTCAATCTGTCCATCTGCTAAAATGTTGCACGTCAGAGGAGTAGCTAGTGAAGACGTGTCATTAAATGTGACACTGGAAACCGTTCTGTTTATTTCACGATACTGTTCTTTAGGTACCACTTTATTTTTAATTTTCCAGATGATTTGATTAGCATAGATATTGCCAAAGTCAAGACAACTCTCATTCAAAATGCATAATGCTGTGAAATTGGAACCAAGGGCCAATACAGGAGACTCTGGGATGATGTGACCACATGACTGTACAAGTCCACCTGAAACTAAAAAGAAAAAGAATTGCATCTTCATTAAAAGCTACAGAGCATTCCATAATCAATATTGCTGATACAACACTAGTGTTATGTTAAAAATACTACATGTATCTAAGCAGGAAATGAATTAGTTATTTGAGAGTTATAAAACTGAAACGCATTAGTGGATCACCAAGCAGATTTAAGGGGCAAAACCAGTGAAGTGCTCCCTAGGCTTTGCGAAAGCATTTTACAGAGCAAAAAAAAAAGCTCTATTAACAACAAGTCCCCTTTACAGAGAGAGGACAGTCAAGGATTGAATGTTTAGTATGTTTTGAAGGAAGAAGGTAATATACCTGAGTTATAACTTGCAGTTAAAAATGTATTTTCTGTTGAGAAAGTTAACAAAAAATTGGGATAAGTGTGCACCTTTGTTGCGGTGGACTAGTTTTAGAAGAATTGCATGCAAACAGTTGAATGCTTGAGTTATCCATTTCAAAAGCTTCAGTGTGTATACTATAAGCATACTTAGGAATTATGGTGAACTCTGCATCTTTGACATTTCTTTTTTTATTTTTTTATTTTATTTATTTTTTTATTATTTCTTTTTTTAACAAAGGAACTTCAACACAGCAATAAAATTGTGACTATCACTATAGAGGCACATAAAGAGAAAAGCATCAAGTGTTAAAGAAGAAACAGGTGACTGAAATACTGCCTTGAATCAATAGCCATACTAAACATCTTGAGGATGATCCTTTGCTACACAACAGCAGTGCCCCACAGCTCTAACTTGATCACAGAGCCCACTACACTAGTTCAATGGTAGCTCATTGCTTTAACAGCATTTAGTCTAAGACATGCTTTCATTTAGATACTATTTGGCATACGTGAAATTAATTTTCAGTTTGCTACAGTGACCAGCTCCAGTAATGTCAGTGAAAGCAAAACAAACTTCCGCTGACCAAAGTCACTCCTTACCGTCTCTGTACACAGACGAGCAACGAATAGAAGCAGAAGTCAGTATTGGTTTACAATACATTATTTTACCATAGTATTGAGAGCACAGACTGTGTCTTTCTATCCTAATATACCTTGCTTTTTGCCCCCACCCCGTAAGTATCTAGACAAAAAGCAAGTATGTAGTTCAAGCATCTGATTAAAGTTGTACAAGTCTCTTGTGTTTGAGACACAGAAGTCTTACCTTCAAGACAACAAATACTCAAGAGCAGATACAAGCCATGGGCCACCCACTTCCACCCAGAAAACATGCTGCACATAATTCCTGTAACAGAGAAAGGTATTTTTTATTTTTTAAATTTAAACTATTACTTTTCACTTTAGATCACTGTCAAATTCAGATTTGCATTTGATCTATGACAATTTCTCAGGTATGCACATTTACTTTCCTGAAACAGTACCTTCTCACTCTAGAGACAGCACTGGCATATTGTTTCCATTTTACTCACTGCTATAACAAAACCCAATGTCTACGTAAGACAACTGCCACAATTTAAAGCCTCTTTAGTTAGAAATTTGAGAAATGCAACAGCTTAAGGTTTTCATGTCCTATATGGAAATAAAATTTCACTGGTACTTCTGTGGGAGGTTCAGTTAGAACAGAGAGCATAACACAGTGGTTCAGGTCTTAAAATAGAACCCTATGAATTTGATTATGGTTATCATACTTACCTAGTTTTCAAGGGCACTGATATAAATGCTCTGCACAAGGTTCACAACAACTCACCACAAAAACGTGTCTCAATCACAACAGTGACATAGAATACATTTAAGAATTACAAAGCACACCACTTCCATATCAAGAACTGTTGGGACTGCTACAGAAAAAGCATTAACTAATTCTTCAAAACCTTACAAAGCAGTTTGTAATTCCTCAAAAGTTGGAGAGGTTTTTTTAACATCTTATGGTCTTTACTTCTGTATTGCAGCAGAGCTCACTTGTTCTCTGTTTTGACAATTCTACAAAACCGTTTAGAAAAACTGTTCACAGAGCAGCTTCCACTCCAGTTGTTTTTGAAGGCACAAAATCTCTTCTGAATTTCTCAATCTGCAGTTTTAAAGCAGCCCTAAATTACTAAAATCAAGTGACCATTTCATGCTAAGCTATGTTATTTTCAGGTACATTTATGCATCTTTACAGGAATACCTTAGTGAATGAAATAGGCCATTAGTCCACAACCTGATTTCTAGAAGCACACTTACTGCTCTTACAGCTAGAAACTAAACATAGAATTTCTAGGTTTACTAAGATTTGAGATGAGATTGCCTGCAGCAACCCTGCTTCTTAAGTTTTATTTTCACTGACCTGGCAAAACTGCTTTGGAAGCTGGTATTCTGAGCTTTACCCCTATAAAAGGTAACTCACTAAGAGGTGTAATGGAATTCCACAGTATTCCATAGAAAGGAAAATTTAAAAGCTACATTTACAATTACCAAAAGGAAAAGAAACTACAATTTATGACCAGAAATACTCCTTTGCTTTGATTGCATGTAGTTTACTTTATAATAATGACAGAAAGACACAAGGCTTTTCATATAGATCAGTAAAACTAGACAACACATTTAAGCACTGATGTATCAATACCAAGCTAGAACCTTACTCCTTAGTCATCAACATACCTAGGCCTTTTCTTTTTTTTTTTTTTAAATGCAAATCAAGATAAACAGTATAATGTAAAGAAAATACCTATTCACAAGAATTAGAAACCAACAACTAAATGAAAGCCGATCTCAAACCTTTACAGCAGAGTCTCTGTAGGGCTCACCAATGTAGATGTGTTTCTGTTTGGACTAAAATAATAGCCATCAAAGTCACTCAGCAGTATCTTTATTTGCATCTTTACTTGCAAGTTCATTACTCAAAGCCCACCAAAGTTTCCTATATAGAAATTTCATACTAGAAATACTGCTGATTAGGAGACTTGACAATTTTATTAACAGGCATTTATATTTGTCACTAAAGGTTGTGTTTTCTTTAACTAAGTAACAGGACTTATTTGTAATCAGTAAATATGTCAACTGTAGTTGTATGGAGTTAAGAATCAAAAAGCTATTAATTTTTTTTGTTACACTCAAGTACTCTCACTGGGCTAGATATGAAAACCATTACAGAGTTTTAAGTTAAAGACATCCTTAGATATTTATTACAAGCATACAGTAACTTAACCAACTGATTTTTGCTTATTATGGACAAAGTCTTCCAATATCTGAAAAATAAGGCTTCTACTCACCCACGCCTTTCCGCATTTTAAAAACCCCTATTAGTTTCACAGATTTTAATAAATTCACATGGTGAATACAACCAAACTCAGAAGAGTATTCTCTTTTGATTTAGGTCTTTAGACACTGAATAAAACCAGCATGTAAGAATCTCTTTTAGTGTCTTGACTTACTAATATTTATCAGAAATACTGCTTGTTACCTGAAGCTTGTTGTGCTCTATTAAGGATAGACCTTAAGAGGCATTATATTTAAAAGCTTTAAATGAATCTTGCTTAAGTTGAACAACTTGCATTGCAGAAGATCTGAAACTCATGAGAACCCTGAGGGCAACTACAAGCTATGTGGAAAGAAACAGCAGCTCCACTTTGCTGCTAACTACCAAAATCTGTAGAACAGCAGCAGAAACAGCTTCCACTCTGAAGAGGAAAGAGTGAAGCAGATGTAAAAAGGTAAAAAGTAAAGTTTTTAAGAAGAATGTTCAATATAGCATTATTCTCCCATTTTGTATCACAACTGGTGTGATATTAGAATAATGGCAATGTCAGCTAAGCTAAGTATTACATCATTACAAAGTTACTGGTTTTCTTTTTGGTAATGATTTTTTTCAGGTTAAACAATATTTCCACAAAACTATTCAAGAAATGCTCATGTTAAAGTCATTAAGTATGGCTCAGGTTAATAAAAAAATACTGTGAAGCACCTGAAGGAACACAAAAGCCAACACTTAAAAAGTAAACAATAATACAGAATTATCACATATTTTTTTTGTAAGAAATCAAAATAAGATTACTTGACCTTTTAAATAAATGCCATTTCTGTATTCAACTGTCTTCCAGACCTGGAATACAACATTTCAGTTGTCCTGAGCAGATTCATTTACACATGGGAAGCCGAAGTCCAAATCTCTGCTGCTTTACACTTTGGAAAGTTTGATAGCTGTTTTGAGGGAGCAAAGAAACCCTCCACAGTTTAGAGTACTTATTCCACCACACTCAGCTCCTGAAAGGCAAGAGAACTGAGACTCATGCTCCATCCCCTGCAATGGAAAGTTAAGTGGGAAAGCCCACTCACCTACAGTACGGGAAACAAGCAGTTGTGACTGTAGTGTCAAAATCATGATACAGTTCAGCACATATCTGCTTTTAGGTTGTTCTGATGTATTTTACTTCCCCCCCCGGCTGATCAATGCATTTTGAAGAAGGCTGAAGCTACACACCTCTGAACTCACAAAGGGGCTATTGCAATCCCTTCTAATGTGTGCTATATTTAAAAAAAAATTGGTCTCTCTGCCTTTTACAGGACTGATTCTTAATTGAAATTTAGTTCTAGGGGAAAGAATCAGAGTTACACTAAGCACTTCCAACCATCTTGCCCAGATAAAAGCCATAGAGAAATAACTATGGTGGTGCTTATAACTAACAAAACAGGGAGCCATACTTCAGATCAGAGCAAGGAAGATACTTCAATGGAAACCAGCATTTTCTGATCTGAGCATATAAAGATGCTCAGGTGCAGACAGTGCAGAAGCTCTGCATATAAACTATACCAAAATTTTAAAACATAGTGCTATCATTCAAAAGAAATGCTGCTAAACACTGATTGTTCACCATTAACAACCTTAAGTCACACTAAGTTGCAAGTCTGGACAACAGAAAATTCAGTAGTTTCTGTGCTTGTGCAGCACAGCCCAAAATCTTATTTTACAGACTGGTGTAGTGTATTAGGAATCTAAGGTGAAAGTTCAACCTGATGCTGAACTAACATTGAAACAGCTAGTTAGTTCAGAAGCTTTTTTTTTTTTTTAAAAAAAAAGCCAAATCAGCATTTTATCTATACTATGTAGTTGTTGTGGACCACTAAGTGAAGAGGAAAGGGAAACAGAGAAAAAAACCTTATGTTAGAAGTTTGCACATTACATCCATAGTTTTAAGTCTGCCAAAGTGCAAAGGATCAAAGTTCATCTGAATACTACACAGTAAAAACAACATGGTCAATTTAGAACTGTTTCTGTTGGTAGTCCTTAACTTGGAGCACGTAAGTTATCTTAAAGAAGAAAAAAAATGTTGAAATGCTGCAATTACTTAAGTAAAGACAGACATATGAAACTTGTATGTCATAAGATCACCCCATTTAGTCTCTAAATCATATAGGACTTCTATTATTCTTCACATCCTGCTTCCATTTTGAAAGGAAAGCACTAAGCCTTTATGCCTGAACCTTCAACTGATGCTTCAGGCAGTGTCCTGTGAAAAGCTAGTAACGACCCTATAGTCAAGCTTCATATGCATGAAGTAGCAACGGCATTGAGTTTTATGACTAACATGCAAGTAACAGGTTTTGAAGAAATTGATGGTTTATCACCTCTCCGTTTCAGGTCCAATTAAACCAAAATTGTCATTTGTAGGTCAAGACACTATAGCCAAAACAACATGTTCTTGCCAGGAAAGCCAGCTTGCAAGTCAAGAAGCATAGGTAACATCACGACCACCACAGGAAGGTTTTAGGTCTAAAAAGGCTCATCATCACATCAATTATGAAACCTCAAAGGTTGCCAAGCAAATTGTTTTCCAGAAATTCCTCAAAAAAAAAAAGCTAAATTTAAAGCTTCACATGGTAATCTCTTTACTAATAATCCACATAGCTCAGGCAGACAGAGCAAGTGACACTGCTCAAAGCAGCTACTGCTTGAGGTTTTACAACAAGCCAGGTAGTACTTAAAGCCCATCTGAAAGCTGTAACTATCCTCAAGGAATTTTGATTACTCACGCTGTAAGTGCTTTCTAATTAGGCCTATTTAATCTGCAAGCTTCCTTCCTCCAAGCTTACTTCCTTCTTGGAAATATCTGAGACCCAAAACCCCCTCAAACACCCTAAGAAAATCACTTTTTAAATCTTGTATAACATCATATGCACAGAATATTCTGAAAGTTTGTCATATTTAAAAAACCTATACACGAATGATACCTCTATCCCTCTCAACAAATAGGCAAGTCATTTCTCTACATTACTCATTCTTTTGCCTCTAGAATGAGGCTTCTCCCTGCCTCTGGGGTTTTAGTCCAGCACTCAGAATAAAAAACCTGAACAAAGGGCCACAGATTAAAATGATCAAAATGCCTCATTACAGGCACCAAATATTTGCTTGCAAGAATTAAATTCTTTCTGGTACCTTCTTAAATTGCTGATCACTTTCTCTGAAATACTTCAGATTTTTTTTTTTTGCCACTAGAAAAGTAGCTTTAGTCTAAAAAGCAAGTGAATTTATACAAAATAATATCTTAGCATTCCATGTTCTCATCTTGAAGTCAAGCCTTCAAGACTGACAGCCACCAATACTGGTTCTCTAATTTAGACAGTTCTTGCTAATCCAAGAATCGTTCTAAAAAACAAATGTCCAAGAGGTTTATTTATTTTCATACAACTGTGCTAGTGCTAATCCTCCAGAGAAGGAGCATGGGAGACTGTCTCCATATTTTGTACAGACGTACAAGTGTGCATGTATCTTATCCCACGCCCCAAAAGTGTATATATAGGCTTTACTTGAAGCGATCACATTTCTAGACAGGTAAACAAGAACCAAGTATTTATTTTTAATGCTTGACATCTAGGAAGTCATCTCAAATTTTCATCACCCTCTTCTACTTTCCTATTGTGATACATCAACGTATAGGTTAAAGTTTTAAGTTCAGAAGTCACATGCTTTCAAGAGATACCTTTTACATACTGTTATTCCTTTGAAAGTAACAGTATTTAGGAAGAGAGGTATAAAATTTATGTTCTATAAGGGAAGAGAAGGTGTAAGAAAAAAGCCCCTAACTCCTAAAAGTATCCGACCTCTTCCGGTTGTGCCCCCCCCCTTTTTTTTCCCTCACCTTCTCCGTGACAGGACAGGTCACTAGTGACAAAACTATGACCCCACATAGTTCTATTACCAGGTTTCTCTTTCAGAAATGCCTCAGAAGTAACAAGCAGCCACCAGCTGGCCATCACCTAATCAGCCTAAACCAGGGATGAAAACTGAGACTGGGATTTATTCTCCTCTGCGCTGCCAGCACACTTGGCAGACTGCTTTCCTTTGTGCCTCAGCTTCATCATCTGCAAGATGAAAATAATGACACTGTTTTTCTCTAGGAAGAGTGTCAGAGACCCACTGCAAGAATGACTGAAGCTCAGGAGCACATCGGAAATTAGCAGACAACCCAGGTTGCTAACTGTTCCCTTTCCTACCCAATTCCTCACGGAATCCCTCCGGTAGTCGGACCAGGTGTAAAACAAAGTGCGCCGTTCTTTCAAGGCCAGCGGTCTTCCACCTTCTTGATGTACGGCCAAGAAGAACAGACCACTTGTGTTGAAGGCAACAAAACGCAATGCTTTTCAACAAGAAAACAGCTGCCGACAATATGGCCAAGCTTATCGGAGAGTTGAAAAAAGCCCGAAAGACACGAGTCCAGTGAGGGTCTCAGCACCTTTATTAATCAAGCCTACCGGCATTAACCGCCACCGCACTGGAGAAAACCCCGGATACTCTTCAGTGTCACCCTCCGCGCCACGACAGCAGGTCAGTAAAACCCCATCAAGACAGGGGAAGGGCTGCGGATCGGGCAGCCCCAGCAGCTGGTACTACGCACACCGGCAAGAACAGAGCCTCGACGGCCCCTCAGGCCCCTACGCCGAGGAGGCCCCGGGCGGCCCGGCAGTGGCCGAGGCCATGTTGCATTTTAAGCGCCACCGCCGGGCCAGCTCCGTCAGCGCCCGCTGAGGGGAGGGGAGGCGAGACGCCGCTGCGGGGAGCGGGCGGCGGCACCCGCGCCCCCTCCCAGCCCGCCGGGCCGGGTCGGGCCCCGCTCGGGGAGGACTGATCAGGGCCGCGGGCGGGTAAGACTGCCGCCGGACGGCCCCGCCGCCGCGGGGAAGGCGAGGGCCCGGCTCGGGAAGTGAGTGGCGCAGGGCTGGCGTCCTCCCCTCCGTCTCCCAGCCAGCCCTGGCCGAGCGCCCACCCGCCCGCCCGCCCCCGCCTGCGGCGCAAGGCCTGGCCTGCCGAGCCGGGCTACGGCCCGCGGGGGAAGCACGGGCCAACGCGGCCGCTGCCGCCGGCGGACGCCCCTCGGGGGGAGAGAGAGGGGCGCACAGCGGCGGCGAGGAAGCTGAGGAAGGAGCCCCCAAGAGAAGGGGAGAACCGCCTACGGCCGCCAGTCTCCCGGCCCTTACCTGCCGCTACGGCGCTGCCGCTGCCTCACGGCGCCCCACGCCCCGGCCGGCAGCCCCTAAATAACGGCTCCGCCGTGCCGCGCCATCGCGCCGCTGTCCCGCACGCGCAGCCCCACGCCCCGTCACGCTCCCTTACTCCCCCCC
>JANZLQ010000079.1:63378826-63411536 GCA_026212715.1 Elanus axillaris | reverse complement strand
CCCCCCGCCGCCGCCATCTGCTCGGCGCTCCTCGCCCGCCTCCCCTCGGAGAAACGCTCCCCGCGGGGTTTTCTCCTCAAGGTGTGTTGCAGGGTGTGTAAGAGCAGAGGACGGGCTGCAGAAGCCCCGCTTCCCGCCGAGGCTCTTACCTGTGAGGAGCGCAGCAGCCGCGGGACCCCTAGCTGAAGCGAGGCGAGGCGGCCCCTGCCCCGGCCGCCGGCGGGGAGGCCTCTGGAAGCTTCTCCCGGCCCTTAGCCGGCCGGGCCTGCGCCGGCTGTGCGCGGGCAGGCCTGAGAAGCTAGCAGTCTTCCCTGCGTTTCGCAAGGCTCCCCTGGGAGCAAGGGCGGCTGGAGAGTATTCTCAACAGCAGCGGCGTTTGCAAAACACTGTTAGTGAGAGCAGTTCCCTAGAAAAGGTGTTTGTGGAAGGTTGGGTTGCTAGGAAATGGGCCTTAATGTAGATTGTTCATGTGATCAGGATCCAGGGGAGCCTTTGGGTTCCCTCCATGGTTATGCTTGTACATTTCTTCATTTGGTAATCCTGAAAAACAGCTTTTGTAAATGAGACACAGTCATGTGCTCTAAGATGTCCTCTTCATTCCAGATTAATTTTTTCCAGCTCACGAGTGAGAAGGAGCATATTTCAGTGCCACATCCACTAACTTTGCACTGTGCTAAGAGTGTCAAAGTAGGCTCTTTCTAGTCAGGAAAGCACCAGACATCAGTGATGTGTGCCCGAGTTGCTTCCTGCCATATGCTTTATGCTTTTGCCCATTTACTTCTTAGATTATCTTTGGGCTTGAGTGGCATATGAGCTATATTATATTTTTAGTTACATCTTTAAAGGAATAGGCAGATTGACTACACAAGTAGGGCGTCTAGTCCAATATCCTGTTTCAAACACTGGCTAGCATGAGGTGCTAATGGGAGAAGACCAAGAACTTTGTAAAAAGATAGTGGATGATAACCTGTTTCTCAAATGTTTAGTACCTGGTTATGTTTGGTTTACTTTCTGATGTGGCTTAATATCCCCAACAAAAATACTGTTGTTGCTAACGCTGAGAATGTTGTATATTTCATGCGTAACAGAGTGAATCTGGATGGGCACTTCAGAGGTCGTTTCCTCTACTTTCCTCAAGACAAAATTGGCTGTACTTAAATAGTTTCTGACAGGTATTTATCTAACCTGCAGATTAAATTTTTTACTTTATGTCCCTACTTACAGCTGATGCTCCTTCTAGCAACCTTAGATGCTGCTTGTGTTGCTGTTTCTCCCACTAGTGGTCTCTACATTTAATAGACTCAGTCCTCTCCATCTTTTCTCACCGGGTTTTTCATGTTCAAGACCTTCTTAACATCTCAGGACAACTGACATCTGGGGAATAAGTTTCACAGTTTTTTCATTAAGAAAAAAAGTACTTCAGCATTACAGTTTGACTCTTTTGCTTTCTCTTCAGATTATGGTTGGTGTGTTTGTTCGTAACATTGATGTAAGATTACAGTTTGAGAACCATGTATAATTGGTAGATTTTCAGTTCCTACGGATATCCCTGCTTTGGTACCCTCAAAAAAATCTGTGTTTGGCAACAAAAGGTTAAGTGGAAGCAGGCTCCAACTAGAGGGACTGTAAAAATAATGTCTTTTTTTTCTCTTGTTTTAGTGTATTTTCTGTGCCCTGTAAGGTCATTAGTGTTCTACTGCTAAACAGACATTCCAGGAGTAGATGCTTAACTCTTTCCCCCCCTTCCCCCAGCCAACAGAAGCCTCTTGTGACATTCTCATTCCGAAATCTGATAGCCTCAAGCGATTCCTGGTTTATTGCCAGAACTTGTAGAACAACCACACACCTCCCCCCCCCCCCCCCTTGCAAAACCAATCCCTTCTCAGGCCTCAGTTACATATGACATGTATCATAACTCTTCAACTCTTCAACTAAGCAAGAGCTCTTGTATTTCACAGCCTATTTATAGACTCAATGTAAAACTATTTCCACATAGCTGAAGTTCCACAGAAGAACAAAACAATTTATTTGCAACTACAGTTAATTTTTCTGTGTTGGCACAAAATATCATTACTATAGTAACAGTTTAGTTGCTGTATTCAGTATTGTGTGAACTGTCCTTCTAAGACTGGGTTTGGCTTTCCCAAGGATTTTTTGTGGGTTTGGAAAGCGATGATAGCATGCTTGCCTATATACTTTTATCTCCCCTTCAGAACCTTTTGCAAACTCTAAATGCATGGAAAAATACCTCAAAAGTATAAAGGAATAGCCTTATGGACAGAATGAGTCCCATTTCTCCATGGTATCAGTCAGTGGGTGCAAGTCACTCCTGTATTTTCCACCAGCCCTAGCTGCAATGGATGACATGGATGGTGGGGTAGCCACTGTCCTTGTCAGTGACCCAAAGGCAGTTGAAATAGTCCCTGTTGATCACTTAGTTGATCTTGTTGGTCCTGTTAGTCCAGTAACTTGCAGTCAGCGCTGCTGTTTGGCTTGCTTTATGCTACTTACAGGAAATAATTTGACATCTGTGTTGCAAATAGAAGTAAGTGGAATTAAATGTGATAAGATATATTTTTCTTAAATGATCGCCATCGACCCCAAATGTGATTTGTGTTAATCTTTTCCTTCTTTCACAGGCAGGACTGAATGTTTTGGGCAATTACGTTACATCACACATCAGGCTGAGTTTTGTTTTTATTCTTATGAAACCTAGGGGTTTAATCTGACAGGATTGTTCATGTTATAGTGATTTCTAGTTCTGTGTCAGCATCTTCTCTAGTAATAAATGCTTCATTTTGAATCTTGTTGGTGAAGGTGAAACTCAACTGTGGTCACAAACACTGGGCCAAAACCTCTGCTGGCATAAACAACATAGTCCATGGGAGCTATAAATGCTTACATTCTGGCATGGTATCTTGTAGCCTGGAGTATAAAATAAATTGTCTCAGCTGTGGCCTTTCAAAATATACAGACTGTACTTTCAATGACACACCAAAAATCTGACTTTTTACACCATCATTAGACTTTTTCTGGTGGAAGCAGGTGAAAAGTTAATACCATTATCACTGCCATTTGATAGAATCAGGATGTTTAGGATCCCAGGTAAAGAAAACAATTAAGTCCTTCAAGCATGTTGTGAAGTGCCTTTTCTGCACATGGACAATTTCCTGAAAGACTCTTTAGTTTGATTTACTGCATTATATTCTTCGCTAGTGATACACTTTACACTACTGTATACTGTACTGTATAGACAGAACAGCACTGATGTATAGGTAATATAAACACCAGTAATTTAAAGTTTTAAATGCTCAGAGACATTAAAAATTCTGGCCATGTTTTAAAAGTGTTCCTGCAAACCAGCATTTTAATATGCATATTGAATTAAGCATTATATGAAATAAGTTAGTCTATTAAATTCACTAAACATATGAGGCAAGAATAAAAGGAAGTTAATTGTCAGGAATTGGAAGGTCTTTGAGATGAATTACCTATCTCTGCATACTGCAATTTGTGTTTCAACACAGTGCTCAGATCAGGGCTGGATAGGGCATAGGATATAGGGCATCAGATACAGGACTTTTCCAAACTCCCATCTGCCACAGCTAGGATATAAGTAGTTGGAGCAGGCCTTCCCACCCTCTGTTTTTTAAGCCCCAGGAAGAAGAGCGTAGCCTGGGAATATGGAGATGGGCAGTAGCACTTGGAAAACATTCAGTGGTTGGCAAAGGTTTCTGGGTAGCTGCTTGACTGTGGGAGCAGCGGTATTTTTAGAGATGCTGCTAGAGATTGCCTAGGAACAAACTTGTACCACTTTTTATGGATCATTTCAGCAGTTTTGTAACAAGTTGTGACGAAGTCTGCAGTCAGTGCAAAATCTACTGAATCCTACACTAGATATGCCACAGAGAGGAAAAGATCTTTCTGTAATGTATTGTTATTTTGGTATAAGGACATGAAGCATCACACAGATACATCAAGGGTGTGTGAAAAGATTCCTCAGTCCTGGATACATGTGGTTTTGCTGGAGATGGGTCACTATCAGAACAGGGTTTTGGGGAAAGATTTTCAACGTCATGGAGAAGCTGAACAACAAGACTCTTTAATGGCAATATTCTGACCCATCACAAGTCAAAGACATTTTCTGTGAGATGGCTGAATCACTATTTGTCTGGGAGGTTCAGTGACACATCCAAAACTCTTGCTGAAGTGATGATGTTATCTCAGCTTGTAACACTGTCCTGAACTTGAACTTATGAAGATGGGTGTCAGTGTCCTTACACTCAAGATGGATCTCTGTTTTATGACATTCTTTAACAGTAAGAAGAGTCACTTATTTTTTTCCCCAAGAGTAGAGAGGAGTAGTCTGTTGACCTGGGTGGCCAGAACAGTGGCAGACATTTGTGTTGAAGCCATAGCCTTGTAGCTATGTACCATGAAGTCATGGTAAAGTCCCTTGAAGAAGAAGGTGGGAGGCAGCAGCAAGGAAAAAAATGGATGATGTAACTGTTGGCAGTGATTTAGTGAGGGTTACAGCATTTCCCAGCTTTATAATTTACCAAACATATGCTGCTCAGGGGCAGCAAAAAACAAGCTTGGCAATTCATTACTTCCTTTTGAGGGAGATTGGAGGATACTGCTTTTTCCCTAGACTAGTAGGTGTTTGCAATCGCTGAACAAAGGGGAAAAGTTCACTGAGCCAACCATCCGCTATTGCAGCCAACAAAATACTTAGAACCTAGGCAAAAGGAAGTCCACTTGATACTTCATGGCAGTTGTTGCACCAAGCAATGAATGATGCATATGGCAACAGGGTTATCCTCATTCGTTAGCATCACTGTGCCCAGCAGGTTGCTAAAATCTGACACTTGGGACAAGGTCTTGCAAAATGCAGTCAGGGTCTGTAAAGCTTTAACTGGGCTTCAGCAGTTCAGGAAAATCTTGTGTTCACTGGAAGAAGTTACAAATGGGGACAGTTGACTCTTCCACACATGATAAGCTTGACAGGGAAGCATTAGGTTGTTGAAGACGACTTGACCCAGTTCTTCTGCTGTGATTCTCAGGAGGAGGAATAGCAATAACATGAAGCTGCAGCAGGGCACATGCCACAGAAACAAGATTGTTTATAGCCCACTGAAAAATAACAGCACATCTGACAGAGTGGTGCAGAACCTAGCAATCTGCTTGTTTTTCTGGGGTGGAAATTGTCCATCTAATGCCATTTTAGACCTAGGCTGGAAGCTTTGACAGATGGAACATGTTGCTAGGTGGTGTTTTTTCCCAAAAGATAGTGTGCAGGACAATGAGAAAGAAAGGGGTCTGTCCTTCACTGGAGGAATAAGGCTAAAGATGAGACCAGAAAAATGAAAAGGCTTCTAAATCTAAGAAAGCAAATATGAAGTATCATTGAAGATAAAATAAAAATACTGAAAAGGATGAAATTAATCAAATATAGAAAATGCTTAAGTTAGAATGAGTAATGTAGTGAAACTGCAGTTCACTGCAAGGAAGTGCTGATTCAGACTGGTAGCTAAGATGAGCTGAAGGTGTTATGACATGCTGCAGTCACTTACGCCACATGTGTGAGCTGCCCATGAGTTTAGTATACTTTTGGCAGCTGCTAGAGCTAAAAAGCCTTTGGAGTGGTTCTGCATACACAGCCCAAAGTGTAGATGTGTCCTTGGACAAAGGCTTAAGATAGAACTCTCGGACAGTGGACAAGAAGACCCAATGAGGAGTAGCCAAAGACAATTAAAAAGGAGAGGAATATGTCCTCAGAATGAGTGGGATTGTCTTTCCTACTTGGCCACAAAGACTTTCAGGAGCAGTGGCTGCTCTGTTGTCAGACAACAAATATGGCGGAAAATATAAGTCAGTCCTTCATTGCCCAGGTAGTCTAGTATTTGAAAAAAATGAGGTCGTGTGTGAAGAACACCTGAGCTGAGCCTGAATATGGGCTGACAAAGTGATACAATCAATAGAAAAAGGCATTCTGAAAACTCAAGGCCATGGTTCAGTCTCTGTTGTTATAGGATGTATATTCACATGCAGTCTGTGTTATATAGATGTAATTGTGGATTCCTTTCTGGTGTTGTTGACCTCTTAAAAACACATGGAAGTGGCACTTTCTGTCCTTTTCAGTGAGCAAAGGAACAGTCCTAGTCAAACTGTGTCTGCCAGTAGTTATTCAGGCCTGCCTTGTGTTTTGGACAGGCTGTAACAATGTTGCAGTTAGTGCAGAAAAAAATCATGACATGCCTCTTCAGGTTGTACGGTAATTGGCCTACAAGGCACAGAATTTCAAATGGAGCTCATGTTCTGGGTCCTCAACTGCAGAGTGTAGCAGGGAGAGAGCACAGGGGGAGTCTGACACCAGGCTTCATGCTGTGGTTGCTCCATTGCATAGTGGAGCTTTCCGTACTAAGGCTGAATCTTGTCTGTGAGGGCTGGTCTTAGCCGGTGGAATGACTCTAAACATGAAGAGCTATCGCTGACCTCTTCATCCTTCCTCTAAGTAAGTGCCAGGTGTACTTCTTAGTTTACACCAGGAAAGCAGGATCACAGAACAACACAACACTAAAAAAGTTGCCATTACTTAAAACAGTGGGGTACCAGCTAGCACATTCCTGTGCACAAAGAGACGCTGTAATAACAAACAACTTTGTGCTTTAAGATGCTGTGTTTCATAACTGCTAGTCATGCTGTCTGATACTGGAAAGTACTCAGCAGCGTGGTTGTGGTATAAGAACGTCTATACAGTAAAAAATAGTTCAGCTTGACTTTCTTTAACAACCATAAATTTGCTTCCTGTCAATTCATGTCAGGGCGAACCCAGCTTCTGAACTATTCTGTTGTAGCATGCTGTGTATGAATTAAGCTGTTGTTATAGTTGGAAACCTTGGCGTTCTGATACTACAGCTTGTGGCTTCTCACTATAGGACAATTGAGACCAAACAAACAGTGTATATGGAGCTTACAGACAGGAAATCTGCTACAGGCAAACTACTGACAAATCCTTCTTGTATTTTTCCATGCTATACCTACTCTTAGACAGAAATCAATACAGTGAGATACCACTTGATTTCCAGGAAGAGAGCTATCAGCAATGATACATAGTTAATTGCCTTAAAGTGACACATTTTAAAAAAGGATCTTGGCAGCTTTGTACTCCAACTTTTCTGCTTGAACTGTTACAAAACACAAAAGGCTGGAGCCTGCTGCTACAAGTAAAGGCTATGGGATTCATGGGGAAGTACATTCTCATCAGTAAAACTGAAGCCAAGTTCTGTATCAGAGAACCCCTTATTCACTGCTGCCTTATAGTTAAATTGAGTGATGCTATTCAGAGCAGTTAAGGCTGTGCATAGAAAAATATATTTAGTTCTGAGTATTTTACTGATAGAGTAATATTACCAAAAGTGAGTGCCTTCATGAGAAAGAGTCATAACTTCATACCATGAAGGAATGAAGACTTAAGAACAGGAACAATTGAAAAATCAGTAACAAAATTCAGCATGCCAGGTAAATTTGTGTGTGACTGTGGAGAACATAGGCTTTTGGTAATAATTTCCTAATGCTAAGACATACTAGACTGTGTTATAGCTTCCATCAGCTACAGGTCTTAAGTAATTTATATCTGGAGTGAAGTATATATTTACCTGGGAAACCTATGTATTCACTGGAAAATAAAAAAAATATTTGTATTAGCCAATTCATACTGCAACTTTATATGTGGTACAAAGATACAGATAAAGATCTTTGCCCCATATCCTTCACTACCTTTGAGGATCTACTTTGCATTTTACATTTCTGGTCTTGCCGATCTATATTCTATTCTTCTTTCTCTACTTCACCATTAAGAGTTCTTCCTTTCTTTTATCTCCCTGTGCTCTTTTTCTCCTTTTCATTGCCAACCTTACTTTCATATCTTTTCCTTTTTTCTTTGCTCCCTTTAGCATTAACTTAAATACAGCTGTTATATTTACAACTTGCCCAGAATCAGTCTGTCAAAATAGTGCTTTCTAAGGGTTATCTTAGGGAGAAGGTTAATTGGATAAGAGTATTTGTGTGCCATATTTATACTATCACTAAGCTGTATAACAAACCAAATTCTGCTAAAAAATCTGAAATTACAGAGTTCCTTTTCCTCTTGTCTCACCACTTCCAGTAACAAGTGCTTTGCAGTCACAATTTAGCAAACAAAAATGATGTGGTCATGCATAAGGCATAGCAAAATCAAGGCCAGTTTCTCAGTACTGAAACTTTTGTAATCAAGCTTTAACTTCGAAGAACAGAATTTTGTACGTTTTCTTATTTATTTTTGGTTTTCTTGCAGCACTCAAATTTCCCAGACAGGACTAGGAGCTCATTGTCTTGCTGGTGTATAAATGTGTGGAAAAATGCAGACCTTCTCCCAGAAACTGGGATCCTAAAAGATTATATAAAATGGCAGACAAACATTAGTGGTAAGAGACGTAACATACAAACTAAATGGTTATTGTAATCATAGACTAATGCTCCCTCATTCTTTACATTATCATTGTCTATTCCCTGTCACTTTCCTTCCTCTTTCCTTTTGCCCTTTCTTTCTTCTGTAATTAGGGCCACTTTTCATTCAGCCTGTAGAGGTTGACTTTAATATATTGTGTCTACGGTTAATTAAGCAGTGGGAGAAACTTCTTGCATATATATATGTATACTCAAGACTGAGTTCAAGTCATGTCAATATCAATATATCCTGAAACACATAGGCTGTTCCTGTTCATATTTTAGTGCCTTTTCTGAATAGATCCCATATGAAACTGCTTGCTAGTATTTGCTCCAAAGTTCTAGTTCATGAAGTATTACTTGAATTTTATTATATGACTGTGATAATTAATATCTACTAAAGGAATAATAAATTCACCCATGATAGTTTGTTGAACAAGAGGCATTAACATTTTCAATATCCTTGTATTTTATATGCAGTCATTAGCAATGTGAATAAATGTATTTCAGAAATGCTTACAAATCTTATGTTACTCATTAATTGCCTGATGAGCTTGAATCAAAAGGAGCCATTAACAAATTACTTTTAATGCACTGGATTTGATGAAAATTCTCAGATGATGTTGATATTCTCCTGGTAGGTTCCTGTGGGCAGCTTCATACTGTATATTACATACATGTCAACATTTAACAGCAATAGTATATGCAGGTTCTTTTAAATTAAATGTTTGAAAAACATTAGTGTGAAGTTGGTTAATCTCATCTTTGGATGTGTTGAGTGCACTGTTCTCCTGTGAGCTGATGGTGTTTGATATGAGCTTTGAGAGGAAGGCTGGACCACAGTGCCTTCAGAGCTTTCTTTCTCAATTATTTCCTAAATTATTTACAATTCTATGGTAATCATTGGCTTATCACTGAAGATCAAGCTATTAGTCCATGTACTGTCCAATGTATACTATTTATAGGGTTATTGGACTATATTCAACATGTCTTTTTAGATTTTTTTTTAATACTACATTTATGCATACTTTATTACAGGTTTAATTGTGCATCACTGAGAATAATGCATATTTTATAGAGACTCAGATGACCATTAACGCCTGGAAATACAGCAATACGTTCAGGATAAGCACCCATCTACTTTGGAGTGATTACATGTTTGGTGTAAAGATGTATTCCATATCTTGTTTTCAAAAAAGCTGGCCTATAGTGCCTTTGTGTACTGCTCTGACCCCTGGGAAAGCTCCTCAAATGTTGTGTAAGTTATGGTCTAAAGTTGCTTTGCAGGTTATTTGTAGCCCAGTGTTTCTTAGATCATTCATTGTTCTCAGGAATGACCTGGTAGTTGCTGTCTGCTGTCTTGCAGTGTTTTAGGTGTCAGGCTCTCCTTTTCCTGCCTTTTTTCCTTTAGAGCTTTTTCATTTTATTTTTTCCTTGCTTGTTCCACTACATTTCCTTCTCCTGACTTTTCCATCTGGCTTTATTTAGTGTTGTCCAGGGCATGTCTCAGTGTCAGGAGGCAAATTTGGTAAGGTGGGCTGGTATCACAGCTTGTAATCTATGGGAACCCTTGCCACAGGCAGAAGTACTAGGAGCAGATAGATACAGGGAAGAAAGGAAGATGTAATTAACAAGCTACTGCCCTCACTGCCTGAGTTAGGACCTGGTGGCAGCCAGAAACTAGTACCTTACATAAAGATGAGCTATTGACTGTATGGTGATGGGATCTTGCCCCTTGGGAAGCAGCAGTTCCTGGCTTCTGCTAAGTTCCTTCCAGCAAGTTCAACCACTGACTTAGAAAAGAAAAATACAATCTGACATATAATCCTTGACAAGTTGCTGACCCTTGTATCTGAGGGATGAGAGGAAAATATTCTCAATGTTCACATAGTTCTTTTCTCTATAAGCAGTAATTCTTTGTCCACAGCCTTAAAAAAAAAAAAAATCTGGGTTGAAGACAGAAAGTTCAGTCTCATTTCTGTGTGTAAGAAGTCCCTTTTAGAGATGATTGAATTCAGCTGTGTCTGGGGTGAATGTAACAATTGTTTAATAATGTGAAGCCTGAAATTATATCCAGCTGATTCTGTAGGGGGATTTTGCAGGCAGGAAGAAGTTAATTATCCAAAGCTGAATCCATATCAAGATTAGTCTTATTGGCTCACATACTGTAAGCTTGATAGCTCTAAAGTGGTAACTGACATACTTTTTTTTTTTATATCATTTGTGAGTTTATGCTATACTAGAAGAAGGTACTTTTCCAGCCAGGTAAAGAAACAACTTTTTGCCTGCTCATTAATCAGTTATGCTGTTTGAGAAAAAGAATGTAACCTAACATAATACTCCAGTAGTTACTGCAAAAACAAATTTAAGTAGAAGCTTTTCAGGTCACGATACAGGATTTCGGAATGCTTTTTCACATCATGGATGCTGCCTCTTAGATGAAAAAGTTCTGTTGGTAATAACCTTACAACTGTGGGGTTTTTTTCCCCTCAAAACTAGTTAAGAGTCACCAGGACCAGTATGTTTTCAGTGTTCTCACTGGTAGTAATGGTAAGTCATCTTGATGGTATGAATATAATGAAGAATCACAGCTAGGTTTTCATCATATTAAGGTCTAGCTGATTTGGTTCCTGAACTGTGAAGTGAAACTTACTGATAAAATTCTATCAGCAAAGCTAATGAGTGTTTTATTATTGATGCTGTAGGGTAAGGATGTTCTCTGAGGAATTAAATATTCAGCCACTATTAGAAAGTTAAGCATGAGCACGAATGTATATTAATCCTAATTCTGATTTAATTTAAATCAACAGGAACTTGCTGTTGAGTTAAATAACAGTTGGACAGGGCTTCTGTTGTCAAATTCTGTAGGGTTCTGCTGACCTCTACTAACCCCTCTTGTTTATATGGAACCTAAGGGATCAGTACAATGAATTTGTAATGATTTACAGGAAAACGCTCAAGAATATGGATTGTCATAAAAATTATCTTATTTCATCTGTAACTCACAGCTTGACTTAAAACACCAGTTAAAAGATTTTAGAGGTTATAGCCCATACTTAAAGAGAAATTGTTATCCCCTTCTAAAGTAACTTCAGGGAGGATGAAACTCAGACTCATGAAGGAGTGGAAATAAATGTGCCACTATGCTCTTAAGACAGGTTGCTGCTCAGAAATTAATAGGAAGAAAATACTTATTTGCATTATAACAGGCAAGACATTTTGAATTACCTACAGACATACGGGATCATTGTGAAAGTATCTTGAACTATTCAGAAACTTCATAAAATACTGCTATACAAAAGTGAAGTCATTCCAAGATCCAATAGTATCCTTTTTGGTTTTATCCCATGTTGCTAAAGTTAACTGAGGAGAAAAAGTGTTCTAGGATATATAAAGCCGGTATCTGGTAAAATAAATCCTTACTTCAGCAGCAACTGTCTTATCCTTTATGAGGCTTTTTACTGTTAATGCAGTGTATCTGTGTTACATGAGGTTGATCTAAATGTCCTAGTTTTGTAGAACTGATTTTTTTGCAGATGAGTCTAAAATGCAGACAAAAACATGACATCCCTCTGGCAGACAGAATTCTTTTTCTGCAGAGGAATTTAATCTGTTGTGTGTACAAAATATGTAATGACCGAATAATGTTTTGAGAAAGTTGCCGAGGTACAAATGGAGACTGAAAAACAAAGTTTCCTTGGAAAACCTTAATGTATAAAAGAAGAAGTCAAGGGAAATTCTGATCTCACTGAAATTAAATTTTTTTCCATTGCCTTTTACAAGGTCAGTTTTCATCTTCATTTTTCAAAGAACAGGCTACCTAGGTGAGTAAGTGAGATCTAACAAAAAATGTAAAGAAAAGTCATGGTAACATAGGTCTTCCACATTTTGAGCCTTTAACAGTACTTTTTTTACAGTGCATCTTTTCAGTTACTGTAGATTTTTGAAATGTATCTTGATTTTTGAAACATTGATGATGGCGCTAGTGTCAATTCCTTTATGAAATGAAGCTCCAGCATAATGGAGAAGTGAAATGGAAAAACAAGAAAACAAGGACAGGATGCTTACTGCTTGACTGACTGACATACATGCAGCTTGAAAGGAAAGGAAACAGAGCAAATCCACTTCCTATTCAAGTCAAACCCTAGTGCTAAAAAAAGAACTAGGGATAGTAACAGCAAAGTAAGTTGTCTGAAAAGGGCCCCATATTGTCAAGGTAAAAAGGAGGGTAAAAAGTAAGAAGATTATTGAAGAGATACAGAGCACATTGTGGTTCTGTCAACCATATTTTGGGTAGTGTATAAATCTTAACTTCTGCAATAAAAAGAAAAAATATCTTTTATTATTTACCTTACACAAAGAATTATAAATTGCTTAAAATAAGCTGCTTTAAGCAATAGATTGCTTTAAAACCCCACCAAATGTCAACATTTCAGTCATCTCTATTTCTTGCACTAAAACCTCTGGGGTTTCTGGCAGTTTTTGATTACATTTGTAAAATGGGCATACAACTCACTCTCCTGTGAAAAACAAACATATTTCACTAATTATTGTTAATACATTATATTTCCTAGGTCACTTATTTGAATTTTGCTGATGATAGTACTTGTCTACTTTTGAAGAGTAAGTAAAGACCTGAGGTGACTATAGCAGGTACAGCAAACGTTGCGTTGTCTAATGTTGGTATGGGAAATGCCTCCTAGCCCAGCAACTAATAACACAAGAATGAGATATGATAATTTTATCACCTTAGTCTAATGTTAATTGTGGTATACTAGTAGCAGAGTCAAACCCTGCACTGTTCCCCTCAGATACAAGTTTGTTAAGGCTTTTCCTTGCAGCCTGTATTTCCTAGGCAACAATCAACTTTTAAGTGGGGTCTGACATACATTTAAATGAATGGTTTGAATTTATGAGCCAGACTGTATAAATTTACTGACTCCAGACCTTTCAGAATCTGTAAAATTTTCAGTTTTTTGGGACATCTGTTATTTTGCTAAGCCCGATCACCAAGCAAAGCCCTTTGTGTTCTCCACTAACCATGATTAACCATCTGGCAGCTATCTGTAGATTTAGTTTCCCAAACCATAATTTCTTTCCAGTGCTAAGCCTAGGAGGACGACTAGGGGCCTCCATTGGCGTCTGCTTTTTTGTTATTTTAAAAAACTACTTCCAGTATTTCTGCCCAGTACTTAGCATCCTTATTTACTTTAGAGTATTTCCAGCAGATGGGGAGGAGTGTTCCATTTTCCTCACATTCAGCACATTTCCAAAGAATGCTGATTTCTTTTTTTGGGCTATAATGGAACAAGATACCACTGGAATAATATGTTTCCTAAGGGGTTTCTTTGATGGTTGCACTTCTTGATGATCCTAGAGATCTCTTAGATGCCACCGTTCATCATCTTATCTTGTGTTGCTTTGACTATGCCATAAAAGCAGAATCGTAGTCTGGAGAGCCAGTCTGCTCTGAAGAAGTGCTCCAAGTCTTCTCTACTGTGTCTTACAGCACTGCATTCATGAAAACCATGCTAACCGTGTCTGACAATTGCAATTTAGAAAACAAACAACTGCTCCAGCTTACAGGAAGAGCAAAATAGTACCCAATTCCAAGATAATAAGAATTGTTAGAAAAGCAAAACAAAACATTGTTATCTGCTGTTTTCCTCCTGGTTTGGAAGAGTGCCAAATTTGCTTGCTGTGGGGGTTTATAGAAGCTTTAAATTATAAAGACTAACTCTACATTTTTAGTAGTGCTTTGTGTCAGTGACCCAGCTTCCACACCCTCTGCTACAATATACAGGATTTATATTCTAAATATATGAATCAATACCATTGCAAGGCTGGAAAGCACAAACTTTCCATGAATTTTACAGTGTTGTGAAACCATTGAAGCTATGTTGAAAGTTATGTTGCATTGAAGTGATTTACTGTTAAGGGTGATGAGGATGGTGCTGTACTTCACCTTTGTAATGTAATATCAGAAAGAAGAACACCTGCTGCTTTCCACTACACATTTTGTGACAATGCAAGTTGTACATAGGTAAGTTTATTCTTAGGAGTCTTCTCAGCAGCTGGATTACTACATTTGCAGTGAAACAATTCTGTTCTAAGCCTAGGAAGTACAGATAAGAAATAAAGTAGAAACGCTAATCTAAACTTTGTGGTTAAATAATTATTGGTAGCAGGAGGTCTGCCTTCCCAGTTTTTTCATCAGCTGATTCATCCAGATCAGGTCTTATATCAGTTCTCAATAGGCTGAAGTCAGTATAGTTTAGAAAGCTGTCATAAGGGTTTCTGAACCTTTTCAATGTATGGTGAGAGAGGCTTTGGGTAGTGTAGCTACATGATAGCCTTTTCTGTATGTGCATAGAGAATTATTATGCAGGACTCAGAAAAGGCTTAAATTACATAAGTAGGGAAAGTCCAGAGAAGGACCACGGGAATAGGTCGTGGTTTCTAATTTTTCTAGGCTGCAACAGAGGTAGAAGCTGTTCCAGAGTGTGTTCTGGGAGAGAGGGTGTGGAAGGTTGTGCAGTCCTCAGGGAACTCATGATTTGGCAGGTGAATTCTGCCTTCACAAACATGCTTGTAGCCTGTAGCTCCTGGCATCTTGCCTGTTTTTCTGGTTTGAAAAGGGAGGGGTCAATGTCCATGTATAAAAGTACCTCTGTCTACAGTTCACCTCAAAGAGTTGTTGAGCAGCTGCCACACTTTCTAGCAGTTAGTCTGTGATGGAGAAACTTTTTTTCTAAAAGCACCAGGGAACATAATATATATATATATATATATATAATTTATTTAATATAAACACTTGAACTACATTGGAAATATTGTTCAGATACAAACTGGAGTTTGTCCTAAAGAGGATGAAAAATATTTGGGCAAAAAGATGTTTGTCTTTCTATTTTCACTTTCTACATTAAATCATTCAAAGCTTGTGGGTGCTGATTATAGTATTTCCTCTTCTTGTAATGCTCTTCTCTAATACACTCATGTAACCATTGCTGCAAATGGGTCTGTTGTATTTCTTTTTTCTTCTCACTTCAGGAGTGTAAATGAGTCTAAAAAACAGTTTTAAAATTCTAAAAATCTCAACTCTTTAGAAAAATGCTTTAAATGCTTTATAATACTAACAAAACAAGAATTTATACTAAATATATCTAGAGGCTCTTGTGACGAGACAAAAAGTGTTCTGAAAGCCCTGCTGCCCTTATTCGCTAGTATGTTTTGCAGTCCAACAGCATCCCAGAGCTCTACAAATGTTATTTTAAAACTGACTGGAACATTTGAAGCTAAATCACTTACTTGGTTCTGACTGGCCCAATGTAACTCTACAGTGATTTCACACTAACATATGCAAGAATCCAAGCAGCTGGATTTTTTAACTGGCCTTTTTGTATCTGTCCTACACCAAATCCAATCTTCCATTTTAGAGAATATGTTTAAATCTCTGGCTTCTAAAAATAGTAATGGGAATGAGGTAAGGGGTGAGAGATGGTCTGCGGGAGGATTAAAGAGCACTCTGTATAAAAGATCCTTCAAAAGAGTGAAGCTATGTAACTGTTGAAAGAACATGGATTTCCTAGTTTATGTTCATTGCTGACATGTTTGGAGGAGCACAGACTGTTATCATTAATTCTAAAATATCTAATAGTTAGAGAAAGCCTAAGGAATTATGCATATGTGGTGATTATATTCTATCCACTGCTAAAATGCAGCCCCTCCCTAGGGTGGAACAGCAGTGACTGTTAAAAAGGGCTTATCAGCACTACAAGGGTTGTATGTATCGGTGTTAATAAATCCATCCTGTCATTTCACAGTGAGAAAGGTGAAGTTCTATGCACAGTGCATAACTAGGAAGGACAGGCAGTGCATATGCAATGTCTGTAAAACACTGATAAAATCCCACATTCAGGTAAAATAAGAATATGACAATGTAAGCTTATGAAAGTCAAATAGCAAGGACATTAGTCTTATTTGGAAGACCCTCTTGCGTTGCAATGACAACATGAAGGGTTTCAGTCTATTTGAGAACTAAAAGGCCCCAAGAGAGTAGTGCTACAGGGAAAACAACCACCAGAGGTGTAAGAAAGAGAAAGCAGACCTTTCACAGTTGAATGGTTTCATCAAAGTGTCATGTAAAGCACCATTTATTTCATTCCTGAATGTTATTTCACAGAGCTCACATAAAGAAAAACACAACGGGGAGTGAAGTTCATGATTTTTATGATTTTCTTACCATAGTTCTATGGAGAAACGGGCAAATTTTACAACATGCTATCAGCAAATGTTCTTTCGGATTCATGGATGTCAGAAATGGATAAGCTTAACCTTGCTTTCTCCAAATAACATATCTATGTTTTACAGCTGGAAGATCTGAATTAAGGAGGTAAAAGGAAAAACCACTCCTGCTACTCTGTAAGCTTCATTTCCTGTTGAGCCATGTTGATAACCAGAGTGACTGATATTAATGGAGAATGACATGAGAATACCACCATTTTCAGTCATTAACTGCAAACGGGCACCATATTTTCAATTTCAGTAAGGTACTAACAATAAGTATGGCTGAATCAAGAAACCAACCAAGACATCTTTGCTATTTTACCTTGACCAAATTGTTTAATTTCACCACTGCTGTTACTCTTGCTACTCTATGTGTAGCCTGCTTATTTCAGTTCTAAATTTTGCGATTACAGGATCTACTTCTTGTAATGTATTTGCACAGTAAGAAGCACAATGAGATTTAACTCTTCACTGGAATGTCCAGGTGCTACTTTGATATTAGTAAATCAATTACAAACAGTTAAATAAGTAGTCACATCTTATGTATAAAAGATGGACTTCAGCGCAATTATAGTCTAATGGAACAAGAATGAATAGCAAAAGATTTGCCTGCAGCTTGGGAGAGGATGGATGCAGTCTGAGGAAATGCTGGCTTCTGCCACAGGCTGTATTTCCAGTTATGCTTACTACAAAGTGAAAGAGTATTTTGCATAATGGAATTTGCATTTTTTCTTGCTGTTTAAGCCAACCACACAAATCACACCCTAAATGGTTTCTCTTTTGTAAATCACTCAACTTACTGTCACGTGCCCCGCTGCTCAGTGGCATTCCACTCTCTCATAAACGTATTTATTGGTCACTTTCTTAAACTCTTGCTAGAGGCTATTAAGAGTACTTGCCAGTAAGATCTTAATTTAAATTGCATAAATATTCCCAGAAATTCAAAACTGTTAGCATAGTCCTAGCACTATATGGCACAGCTGTACAATACTGAACAGTTTGCATGTGTATACAACATATTCCTGATATGGTACCTGAGCTAGCTATGTTGGTGCTGGCCAGTATGAATGGGTGGTGTGAAAATCGGTGTATGTTCACAGCAGAAGGTCACCAGAAATCCACAAGAAAAGGGAGAGTCACCGTTAGGATGACAATGGGAAGAGAAGGAATAAGCTCCTCTGCCTGGAGAGTAGGTTCCTGTTTTTGAATGCAGAAACTGGTACTGTTTTCTGGTGTTTGTTTCTTTGTGTGGAGGAAGCATAGCCCTGCAGATATTCTTGAAAAATAATCAGATCAAGTCAGACGCCATGCTGCTACCTCTCATGAATACCTTATTTTGATTTATTTGCTAGTCACTTAGGATCCAGTGGCAATAGTTGCTTTCACAACTACTGTGAATACCTCCTTGAAGCTCTTGATTTAGCTCAGATCACATTGTGAGCTTCACCTTGGAAATGTGGCATCTTGTGGTTATTCCTCAGTTCCTTCCTTCCCCCTTGGCAACAGCTTTCCCGAGTGCCTCTGTACGGGCACATGGGACTCAGAACTCAACACATTGTCATTCCTTCCATTTTGTTGCTATGCTGCTCTGTTGTGCCGAACTAGGCACTACCATTTCCTCTTTGCAGAGGGTTGGGGTGGCAAGTGTGAGCCTCAGGAAGCAAGCTCTGATTTAAAAACAGTGTATCTTACTAATCCATTCAGAACACCACTGAAATAAGTGAAGGTAACGTACCATTTTTATAAAGAAAGCGCCTTTTTTTTTCAGAATACACAGCAGATATGAACTGGTTTTGTTTTCCTAGAATTTCAACATTCAGGTGACACTCCTTCACCATTAAAAACAAAACAAAAAACCCACCCAACCACCCCACAACACCAAATATTCTTATTCAATGTTTTCTTATTCACTGTACAGACAAGACTACATACTCTGGGAGACCTGCCCAGGAAGATTGGGTAATCAGTTTAAAAATGACAGACTGATGGTTTTAGTCAAATAAAAACCAACAACCAAAACAAAAACGCCTGAACAAATACATGTCAGTACACTGAGGTGGTACATCGTACCCTGATGTACTGGAACTAATTACAGCCATTTGATGTTGTGACATGGCTGTTTGAGAGTTCATATAATGTGTGTTTCCAGTAAAGCATCACATTACTGTGTGTTGATGGCAATGAGGAATTAACACTGCTTATCCTACCGCGTGTATAACATTTCAACATCTGGAGGGTCAGTGCTGACTACTTTCTGGGATCTCCTGTGAACAGAAGAAAGGAATACTCCCCAGCAGAATTCAGACTCTTGAAAAAATCCAGATGGCTGCCAAATAAAAAATGTCACTAGGTTATTTTTCTCCCTATAAATTCTCTCTCAAGCTGAGATACAATTTCTGTTATGAAAATGTATTTAAAAATAGCTTGAGAGTTGGTTTCTCAGACTAACTCTAGGATTGAGATTGTTGTAGATGTGCTTGAAAGGAAGTAGTTCACACCTGTGGCAGCATTTCTTTGAAGGTCTCTCTATTTAGAGAACATTTTGACACAGATCTCTGACATCTCTCAGCTTCAGGCAGCTGAGGAATTAAAATTTTTCTTGAAGATTGTTTGGAATAGAAAAATAAACTTGACTGTCAATGTAATACTGTTACATAGTTAAATAATACAATGTGGTTATGCATAGCAACCAACAGAAAAAAAAACCCAAACTCTGTTGTGTGGAATGCAGAATTTTTTGTGCTCTTGCAGATTGTAAACTTGCAGAAATGCACATGAATGTGGGAATTAGCTTGATGTTCTGACAGAGTTGAGAAGACGGGCTAGAGAGTAAGTAAAGCTTCTACTTATGTAACGGCATATTCAAAGAATAACATAAATAAGTGAAGGTTAGTGCAGAGAGGAAATTCTACAGGCTTTATTCACATTTTAAATTAGGATAATTCAAGTCACCACTTGAAACAATTCATACTTGTTAGTTTCAGCTGGCCCAGCTGTTGAATTTAGCCCAACGTTTAGGTTAGTAAATTAGGATTATGGAGTTTAGAACATTAAACAAAGAAGTTTTGCTAATGTGGATTTTATTTCCATGGCTGCATGTATCTGGGTGGCACAGTAATACAAGAAACTTTTCAGAGTAGACTGCTGGCTGAAACAGAGTGTGTCAGTAGAGAACTGAACCCATCCTACAGCTTTCCAGTGGCCTCCATGGTTTGAGTTGATGATTTTGGTTCATCGCACAGAAGGCAGTTGTAAGCACTGTTGGCACTGGCCTTTTAAACCTTAAAGGCAAGTCCGAGAAAAGAGCAAAGAAACTTGTGATTTAAATTTTACTGCAAGAGTTTTCTGTTTGTTGCAAATGGACAACATGACAACCCTCCACCTCTTCAGCACTTTCCTATGGTTAACTTGTAAATACAGTTTTGCATTCCTGAGTGCTGGTCACCCACATCTTGTTTGGGAGAAAATGATGTGCCAAGGTCCTTAAAAAGCAGTGCTACCCAAGAAAGGTTGTGCTGACCTCATGTACCATATTTGGTGTCCCTCCATGGGCAGTTCTATGGGGCAGCAGGATTTCGATTTGGATCAGCTAGAGGATGTGAAACAAATCTGTTCTCTGTGAACGGCTGCAGCTCTTCTATGTGGTAACAGTTGTTGTTCAGTGAGTGTTACAGAAAACCTGCTGTAGGTATTATATGATGAGTTCATTTAGAATTCACAAAACATGTCAGGAGAACAGCTGTAAAATGCCCTTTCTGTATTAGCTTGTTTAATCTCTTTTCTGTTGTTTGGAATGGCAGAGTGGTACTGTGACGCCAAATGTCTTCCATCCTCTAAGGAGATTGAGGAGATGAGAGGACAAGGAGGATCAAGGAGACAAAGGAAGAGCTAATCTCAGCTGGCAGGTAATTTCTCCAATGCAACTCTATGCCTTTCCAACCCCAGACAGTAATCACACAAAGTAACTGCCATGAAGAAGGTTGTCACTTCATTTTCCTGAAGATAAAGGCTCTTTCTCAGTCCTTTACTACTGCTCTGAGGCTGCAGTTCCTGGCCAAGATCCCCAGCATCCTGCGTGAACTGTCCATAGCTGTGGGTAATGTTGCTTTTCAGACTGTCAGTGATAGCACCGTGACTACCACACACTCTCCATCAGGAGCTTTGCAGCTGAGCTGGCCAAGGTGGCTTTTGGCCAAGGATAACTATAGGCCAGTGGCCAGGATCTGCAATCAGACTCTGACTCTCTGCACTGTGCCCTGAGGAGACCCATTTATAATCTTTACTTTTCAGCCCTTAATTTTCTTCCTGCATTTCTCCACCTCATTGTCATGAATACTGAACACTCATAAGCAAGTTCCTGTAAGGAGGAAAAACAGAGACTACATTTTGGAGCTTTAACACTTGAGCAGTGAAGATAGCCCCCAACCCCAGTTCTGAGAAGCCACTATCGGAAATTTAGTATCTAGTCTTTCTGCCTTAGTTTCTTCATGTGTGACATTGGGATAATATTATTTACTAGCCTACTGGGAAGGTTTCAGTGATTGAATGATTACTTTTTGTTAAGTGCTAAATTTCGTTAGAACCTATAAAAATATCCTCAAGTTTGCTGCAAGATCTCTGTGGATTTTAGTGACCAGGTGCTATCCTCACATAAAAGTTGAGAGGAGAATAAAACCTCTGTGAAAGCAGACTATCTTCCTGTTTACCACCTTATTAGAGAGCACAAGAAGCATGCAAAAACTGGTGCTTGTTTTTTTCCATTTAGATAAAGAGCTTACCCTGGTTCCTGCCACAGCTTTACAGTCTGTTTTTGACACTTGTCTGACATGTGTTGATCTTATATTTGCAAAAATAACATTGAAAACTGATGTTGATATATCTGACAGTATTGATGTCAAAATTTTCTTTGTGAAAAAGAATTTGGAAAAGTATTTCTTGCTGTTGTGAACCAAGAGACTTAGGACCTCACAATTACCATGGTTAAGAAGGTAGTGTCTGAATTCTTAATGACTACTCCAAGGAAAGGTATAATATAGCTGAAAGTTCTGAGACACTGATTTTTGCATTTCTGAAACTAAGTAGTATGAACTCTGCCTCAGGAGCAGTATAGGAGAGGCTTGAGCTCTGCTTGTAAAGTGCCTATAGATGCAGCATTTTATTAAGTGTACATAGGCATGTATATAAAAGTAAAAACAATAAAATCCTAATGTAAATTCATCAGGCATAAACAAACCCCAACAGAACAGAAGGAAGTTGAAGGACAGCAAGGGCACAAATTGCTTCTCATGGTCTATGCCACTGACAAGTCACTACATCTCTGAGGGGAAATTTCTGTGCACATTAATTATTATGAACCCTTTTAGTGGGCATGATTTTGTGTCTCATGAAGAAACTTAAGCAATGGTAAATCAGAAGCAGCTTTCCCAAGATACAGCTTGGAACCCACAATGAAAATAAGATGGCAAATCTATTTACAGGAAATTCAATCTTTTAAAAATGTTTAGCTGAGAGGAAGACCACAGGGACAATGACAAACTTCAGGTGGCTTCAGTCTGTAGTTTCTAGGACATACTGAAAAAAATGCCCAAATCAACAATGGGCCACAGCACAAAAATATTTTTAGAGTTTCAAGTACTAGAATTTTCAAAAGCATCCAACCCCTTTCTGATAAATTCCCTACACAGGATGTCTCTTTGGATCAACAGCTGGAGGGTGAATGAACCTTTAAGAAGCTCCAGACCTCCAGATCAGAAAAAAAGTACATCTGTCTGGTCCTAGGAGTTGGGCAGAATGGAAGGCAGAGCCTCCCTCTGGTTATCTTTTGACAGTTTGGTTTAGCTGTTCTTATTAATACATCTCTGGCTTATTTCCAAGAACCTATCACAAATAGTGACTTCAGAAACAGGACAGGATTGGCAAATTTCAGAAACTGAAAATGTAGTCTTTACAACTATTTTATATTTAGTATAGCCTTTCTGGTTAGACCTTATATTTTTTCCTTTGTCAGATGATATTTAATTTCAACTTCTGTGTATGAAAGAAACAGTCCCATTTATTCTCCATCATTTAAGTGCAGCCACCTATTCATGCACTGCAGGAAGGTCTTGCTTCATAGTTTTCAGTAGATATGCAAAGCTACTTTCAGCTCAGTTGACAAGCTGAAATTATAGCTGAAGTTTGTGGCACTGTGTGGGCCGGGGATCTTCCTCTGGCTCCTTCTCCTCACTTGTCCTTTTATCAAACTAATCTTCCTGATGTAATTGTGATAGGGAAGGCTATGACTGTGGGGTCTTTTGTGGTGGTGATGATGGCTACAGAGACACATTGGGAGGGCTGGACTGATCCTTAGTGCATTGATGTGTTTAGTTTCAGTCTGCTCCTGTATGATACAAGGAACTCCACCACAGCCTTTTTCTGAAGGATGGGATCCCACACACTGAGCACAGAAACATTCACAAAGGTGCAGGAAGGCACATGTCCTTCAAGTCAAGTATTCCTCTTGGACAGGACCCCCTTGACTCTGCAGGTTCTTCCTGGTGTTTGCAGAGCAGCAGAAGGTCACACCATGATCACAAGTAGCCTAGAGCACCACAAACAGTGAGGTGGGGAATGGAAAGTTACTGCAGGGGGCTGTACCATATAGGTGTCTGCAGACCTTACAAGGCTCAGTATTAGCAGCAGAAGGCAGGCCTTTGACAGTGTTGGCTGGCAGGGAAGGAACATTTAGACTTTAGGATCCCAATGGACCTGGAGTTTATTTCTTGGCTCTGTGTCAAGTGCTTCACACCAAGTACTACCCATTGCCCTTGGTTAGAGGTGGCTTTGATGCTGGACACCTGACAACCTCTGGTCTAAACTGCCTATGTTCAAATGCTGAGCTTTTCCACTAATAGGGACAGCAGAGGAAAACCTTTTCTTTCTCTGAAACTAAGGAACATAGGAAAACCCTATGAAAATAACGAGAGAAAAATTCCACTTTTAAAATATAAAGGCAAATAATGTATACTTTCAATACTTCTGTCTTCTTCTAAGTCATTATTATAGTGCAGCGGCAGAGTAACAGGTCTCATGATTTGTGACGATAGTATGATCAGATGAGCTTTTATAGACCTGTTAGAATTGTTTGAAAAGTTGCTATGCTTTTATGTCCTGAAGTGGTAACTGATGCTTCTGGTGTTTTGTAGTGGAAAAATATATGAATTGTGCAGACTCCTCTTTTGTGATGGTAAAAGAATGCAGTGTATTTCGGGTGAAGGGTCAGAGATCTCCACCTTTGGCAGTGGTAGGGGTGTTTAAAATGCTTGATTATGGCTGAATTTTAGAGGATATAGCTTCCTCTTTAGGTATTTATACAAGAAAATTAGCCTGCTCATCAGACATTCCACTCATCAATAGAATAGCCTTTGAAAGACCCCCATAATACTGGATGATCCTTTGTTTTACATAAGAACATTTTTCTCTGTTTTAAATAATCGACTAATGCTAACCTCCTGCAGAGTTTACTGGAAGAGTGGACCACTCCATTTGGTATCAATGTGTAAGTAAATGGTCCTCTGGAATAAAGGCTGCATCATTTTTAGAAGCATTTTCAAATTCTGTTCATAAGAATTGTATATGGCATGTAGATCATGTTCCAGTGAGGAAGTATATTGTGTTTTGGTCAGAAAATGTATCCTGTATGTATGTATATTTTCTTAGCTCTCTGTGCCAAGCCAAACTCCCCAGACACCTAAGTACTGCAACACTCTATTAGTTAACACTCAACTAGTGCCACAGAAGAATGTGCCAGGGATATTTAATCACTAGACAGAGTAAAAAAAAAATCTCTGTCATGACCTACTGACCAGGCATTTCTTGGCAATTGCTAATCAACAGTGCTAGCCTTTTATTGTCTCTCCTGCCATTATCTTCCAGGAAGGGTCAGAGCAAGAGGTCAGTGTAGCTTAAGTAGGTATTGGTTCATTTGTTATCTTTCATGCAGTATGCTGCAGTCAACAGTCTGCTCTCCTCTGAATGTGAAAGACTTCAACTTAATTTGACTTGTTTATTTACTGTAGAATTTGGCTATCAAACCCGAAAGATAAGAATAGTTCCTTGTGGGAACATTTCTGAGAATAAATTTTAGTGGTTTCTGTGAGCATTAATTTTTAAAAGATATATATTTGGTAAGTTGTGAACTACTTCTTTACTGACAGTCTACAGAAGAAACACATTAGAAAAGTGACCTGGATCTTAGTTCAGATTATCATGTACTTAAGACTGTCTCTGTTCAGGTAAGTACAGGCAATTAGATTTGCATTCCCTTCCTGAAAAAGTCCATTTGCTGGGTTGGAGACCCAAGGAAAAAAAAACATTCCTTCCTAGGAAAAGATGAGGGAAAAAGGGGGAAATTATAGGAAAAAATCAGCTAGCAGATGTCTCCTGTCATACAAACTGATTGTATACAGAGGAGGCAGTGGTAGTGTGCGTTTCTAGCTTCAAGTGACTGCACCTGAAATTCTGCATTTTTGAACGAAATTAATGTGAAAGACAGTGTTATCTTTGCTCAAAAATTGTTCATTATTCAGCTTTATCTGCCCATGCTGCGTTAACAAAATACTGGTGAATAGGAAAACCAGAAAGCTGATTACTTCCTTTCTGGGAATGGAAGTGTCTAGCCTAAGGCATGGGGGAATGTCTCTCCCTTTCTCTCTTGCTGTAATACTGGAAACATTTGAAATTTGTTCAAGCCTCTATGGGAAGCCAACACAGACTGCTCCTGTATCTTTGTCTCCAGCATGGAACCGCAGCTGTCAAAGAAATGGGTGCCACCAACAGCTTTTATATGATTGCCATTAGGGAGCCCAGGACTCTCCTTGTCCCTGGACAGGCAGGGTAACACAAGAGATGAGAGAGATTCACCCCCTCTTTCAAAGCCAATAATAGCAATGGGGATTCCATTCTACTTGAGGAAAACGAAGGATTTGCAGCATGTGACCTTCCTTTTTTGAGGTGTCCCAGATGATAGCAAAAAGCTTCATTTTCTTACCAACTCAAAACAGCTAAAGTGGCAATGGAGTTACAAACATTTGACCTCACTGGGATTTCCTTGCTGTGATGTTTGGTCTTCTCTTCCTTCCACACACTATACCCATTCCCAAGCTTAAGTGTTAAACTAAAGATAATTAATCTCTGACAGAGTGGTTACTTTGGGCTCTCACTCTGTGAAGACAAACCTCATTCTCCTAATGTCTACACTGACACAGTTGACACAGAAGTTATTTGCTGCTGGCCAGAGACATATGAACTAGTTTTTCCTTCTCCTCTGTGCAGTCTGCACCAAAACCATCTGCTCTGTACCATTTGATAGTGGCTCAATGTCTGTACTGAAGCTTGAATATTTCTAGGAGGTGACTTAGGAACCACTTGCCATTTGTGTGAGGCCACAGTGAGAGGTAGAAAAGGGCTGGAGTCAGAACAGAGTATTTGGGGGTTGCACCTGGTTGAGTTCCAGGGCAGACAAACTTAGGGGCTCTGGAGAGCAGAGCAGCTCAGACAGCGAGTCCATGGACCAAATGCCAGTCTGATACACTGTAGGAGGGACTCTGGACTTTTCAGGAAGGCTGGACTAGGAAGGACTGGTCAGGTGCAAAGACAGAGCATGTCAGAATTGATTTTTCCTTTAATAGAGTATGCTTCTGTCATGCAGTATTTGTTCTGTCTAGCCTCAGGGACTAGGTTGCCTGTCAGGCCCAAGCACATAAGCTTTTTACTCTCACAGATTTCAGCAAGAAGCTAGAGGTTTACATTGCTTGTTGAATTTGAGCTTTATACTCTGACGTTTGGATTAGATGTTTAAAAATAAAATATCCTTTTATTTGTGTGCAAAAGTTCCCTCTTCCCTGTGTTGCATCAGAGCAGCTGTTGTTGTGCTCTGCTTTTTTCTTTCTGGGACTGTCTGTGACAGCCATCAGCCATCCCTCTATTTACAGTCATTACCACAAGGAAATTGGAAACTGCAGCTACTGGGACATGACTACCTTCTCTTTCATGTCAGGTTTGTCTTTTACTGTGACACAGAAAAAGAAATGTTTGTACAGCTAATAAAACATGTAGAGATAAACAGAAATGCCACGTCCTGGTTGAATGAGCTGCTGATGTAGAGCTAATATAAGACAGGTTTATTAGCAATGGTGTTACAGAAGGGGTGACAAAAGGGGACTATCCCCCCCACACCCCCCTGGCCACAGTAATGCCCACAGCCCCTCTGTAATCAGAAGTGGGGAATCCTCTAGAATAACAGCAGCAAGATTTAGATAAGAATCCTGAAGCAAGCAGAGGCTGGTGTCTTTGTCAGTCTCTAGGAAAGGACAGTCTTGTGAAATGTTTAGTCAAAGACTTATAGCGCTTGCCAAGGCTCTTGACTGAACAGCACTCTAGTTAGATTTCCTTCTTCAGTTCAGTGGTCAAAGTGATGAAATAATGCCTAATAACTCAGGACCATGCAGTTCTTGTTTTATGAAAATTACAATACACAATTGCATTTTTGTCACTGAGGAACATGAAGAATTAAATGAAAGACATAAATCTGTCATTGCAATGAACAGTTGTGAACAGTCTGTGCTATAGCCCTGTCTGTCCCACAAAGATTAGTTTCATTGTATTTTTTTAGCTTGTTGAATTCACAAACCCCGCAAGCTTACAATGTAGAAGATATGTGAAAAACAAAGAGCCAAACCCCCTCATTTGCTAAAACTGCCTTTTATTTTGAGCTTATTGTTTTAATCTTAAAAAGGTGTTTTTGATGGCACACAGCCTCAGAATCAGCACCTTTGCATTTACAAACTACAGAGAATTCCTGTCAATTTATGTTTCCCTTATTCCGACTTTTAAATCACACAGAAAATCTTACTCTTTGTTCCTGTTTTTTGTGAAAGGCTTAACAGCACATTGCTGCAACAAGACTGCACAGTATGAGGATTCCATTCACAAAATAGATTTACAGCACATGAAATACTGATTTAGTTACTTCATAAATGAAAACTATAATGAAATTGCCTATATAAATACACAGTGCAGCTTTTGTGATGTGCTACCCTTTCTTGTTTTTTGTTTGTTTACACTCCAGTTCACAAGAGCATTGTTAGTGCAAAATTAATTTTACTGTACAGTTACCTTGTAACAAGCTCTTAGATATATTTCAACTGAACGAGGCCAGTGTAATGAGTTAATTTTCAGTGTCTGGTTTGGTGAGAGAGTTCTCAAGCTCTTCTGCAGAGTTAGATTTTTTCTGGCTTGGGATAGCAGGTAGGACACAGCTTGGTTTCAGAGGCTCTCCTGATAGACCAGGCAAGAGAGAATAGAGCAAAGGACTCTGAGAATGTCCCCTTTTCTGGGATCTGGAGGTTGGGGCTGGTGGGAGAGTAACTGCACCAGTCCTTAGGGAATTTAAAGGCTGTGACTTAAACTTCTTAGCACCCTGAGATGATAGCTGGACTGGAGGAAAAAGAAAGAGAGAGAGTGCACAGAAAGTGAAAAGCATGACATTTTTACAAATGAGTTTGCTACTTTCTTTAAACTGTTGTTTGTTTGTGTTGTGTTGTGTGTACTCAAACCTGCATTTGAAAAATTTGACAAAATATGAGTAAAAATACCACTAAAGCCTGGCAGAGCTAATATTCAACTGAAGAAAACAATTCCAGTGTTAAGTGATTTATTTTGTGTTTGGTGATCAATAAGACTTGATAAGTTCAAAGGTTTACTTTTGATAAACAGAGAATCTGTAGTTTGTCTGAAGGAGACTTGGTCTGCTTGGAGAGATTTCCACAAGACACTTTTTCATCAAAAACCACAGGCTGCCTGAAACAGAAATGTTCCATGGGAATATATTTTTTTTAACAAAACCTTTGTGGGAGGATACTGTATTAACCAGGTTAAATTCTGATCAAAATCTTAGGAAGGTGAAAAGGAAGAATGTGGGACACTGTGGCTGGGTTGTTCTCGGCACAGTCAATCATGAAGATACGTCAACACGTGCTCTGGAAGTCACAAGCCACAAAAGTATCTCAGTAAGACCCACATTGAAATACAAGAGCCACAGCTGTTGTATGTCTCGTGTGTCAGCAGTCTTGTAAGAAACTGTGGAGTTAGATGACCCTTAATCTCCACCTCACACTCAGCAGTGTAACATTGTTTGTGCTTTAAAGTTAATATAGTTCTACATCTTCTCTAAATTGAAATCAAGCTCCTTCATTCAGGCAACTCACTAATTTCCTGATTTTTTAAAAGAAGAATTCAAAA
This sequence comes from Elanus axillaris, assembly GCA_026212715.1. Lineage (NCBI taxonomy): Eukaryota > Metazoa > Chordata > Aves > Accipitriformes > Accipitridae > Elanus > Elanus axillaris. Next base: position 63,382,484 of record JANZLQ010000079.1, on the reverse strand, counting down.
CCTTAATTGTAGACCTGTTTTCCTCAGCCTTGGAATTTATTGTGAATTGCATTAGTTTCTTTTAATTTAAATCTCCATTTTATTCACAAGCTCTTTTTATAAAAACAGTTTGGGTTCTTCTGTTTAACCCTATGAAGGGTTCTCTATTAGAGATAACACCATCTCTCTTTTGGCTAGAGAATCTTCCTTGCAATTTTTCACCTTAATTTTTCCTTGGTTGCATTCTTATTCCATCTGTGATTTCCTTCCATCTGCAACTGTTGTGATGAATATATGAGATTAATGTTTTCCTCTGAGATATTCTAGTTAGAGTTTCATCTTACTAGTCATGGCAGCCTCCAGAAGGTTATTTGGATTCTCCGTTTATTTCTCTGGCTCCATCCTTTAAAACTAACCACAGATGCTTCCTAGTGGTCGGGTATTAACCATTCTTTGAGCCAACCACTTCTCCACAGACTGGTATCATGCTTATGTCCTGGTTCTTTACATGCAGGAAGAATCCTGCTGTAAAGCACTCTGCTCAAAAGGTGACCATTTCAGCCTGTCATTATCATTCCATTTCCTAGTCAACTCCAGTGAAAACCTGAGTGTTCATGTTTGCATTTTTCCTGGCAGCCCCTTTGGGTATTCCCTTTTCATAACCTCTGACAGAAACCTCTGAACCTGTCATGGTGCAGGTTCAGGGAAATGCTGCAGAAATCAGGAAAGGAGAAGAGTGTTGCCTCTTAACACCATGAAAATTTTATGTAATCACAGAGAAACATCTGAAGTTAATCTAGATTTGGACCATCTTAACAGGGGATAAACTGATAAATGAACTATTTTTTATTAGGCATAATAGACCACATAATCAGCTGGTACAAACTGAGTAACTACCACAGTCAATGCACCTGTGATGATCTGCACCTTAAAAGTAAATTCTGATCTTAAAAAAAATAATCCCCAAACCAAACTAAACATTCACCACACTTAAGGAACTCATAGGTAGAATAGTGGATGGAGTTTTCTGAGGGCTGTAGAATAAAAAGACAAGCAAAGAGGACTTGAGGAGTTTCAAGTCAGTTAACCTAACCTAAAAAATCCTAAATACGTAAAATCCTGCGACAGTTGGTGCTTCTCAGAAGTGAATTTTTGAACCTATGAAGTCCGCCTTCTCACTGCTCATCAAGCAACATCAAAAAGAATATCTGGGACACTGGTGGAGTGGATGTAGGAGAAGTAAGAAATTATGTAGTTTTAATAAGGAAGGATTATTAACTTTGTCACAGATTTTCATAAAAAAATAAGATAGATCTATTACTGTAATGTGGACACACACCTGATGAAAAAAAAGCATGCAAGGTGTAATTTCCCAGAGAACAGGTTTACAATGCAAAATGATTTTGATATATTGGAGAAACTAAGAAATTCAGGTTGCAAAACTCAGCAAAAGGAAATGCAAACCACTACACCTAGGGAAAGCAAACAAACAAAGAAATCCCAAACCACCAAAATTCCAACTGTAAGATGGGCAGTAACTGGTTAGGGGAGTAACATTCCTGCAGGTAACTGGGGACACAGACTGTGCTCAAGCCAGAAATACATTGAAGAAGTTCAAGCAGAAACCCTGCAGCTTCTGTGCCTCAGCAAAGCAGAAGAATACCAGCCTTGTCATGCAAGCCCTTCTGTGTCCATAGATATACATAGTATATACTTCATAAATCAGAAATTTACTCTGTTAAAATCAAATGTTACCTCTCTAATGCCTGCAGTGGGCACTGAAAAAGCTTTGCTTCTATGTATTTTTCTACTATTTGCAAAAGAGGCTGAAGTTCTCCTTGCCATAATTCCCCTGTACCATGTGCCATATACTCACTTCATCATTCATTATTTATTTATCAGGAGCAGTAATTCTCTAAAACTCCACAGGTACCTATTTGGGGCAAAGCAGAATCTTTACAGAAAGGATTTAAAAAATGAGTAGTTGTTTTTTTTTTTTTTTTTCATGCTAATTTCAGTACAATTCAAGTTGTGATGGCCTGAGCAGGCAGTGTTTACTAGAGCTGGCTGGCCTTTGGCAATGTAGTCTAATTCACAGGTCATATTCAAGGTTTGTTCATGTTCAGAAGTTCAGGAAATCACTTAGTTCTACTTTCCATGAAAAAACCCCCAAACAATTAATACTTTGCTTTAGTTCATATTGAATTTGTGTGAATCAGGCAGGGCTAAATACAATAAATGAGCCCATTTGTTTTCTGGCACATGATAGAATGCTTTGAGTTCATTGAAATTTTGCTGTGTAAACCAAATGCATGTTGAGAGGCTCACTTGTTTCTCTCTTTAATGCATAAGCATATGTTCATGCATTCGAAGTTTATACCTGTGTAAAGTATCTCCAGAACACTTCACATACTAGATAAGCCCTCAATGATGGATTTAAGTAGGGCAAAAGCAGTGCAGTTTCACTTCACCCCCATGACCAGGTAGCCATCACAAACCCATGCTCATTCAAAGAAGTAAAAACCAGCATCCAAACATCAATGCTTTCCACCTAGTCCTACATCTGTGCTCAGTTTAGGATATTTGATAAGGATTTCAGGACTGGTACATGGATGGAATTGAAATAATACACGTAATGACGGCTATTAGTATATGTATTTAAACACATGAGCCTAGACCCAGCACTGGGGTGTGTGAGAGACAGAACCCTTAAGACTGGTTGCAGTACCTCCAGAAGCTACATACAGCAAAAGCACTAGTAATTATTCACATTCAGAGGGCAGAGTCAGCTACCAAAGACCTAGTGATACAATAACAACTACTAATTTGGGGACCCTTTTCCACTCAGCAGTGACTCTCGAGTGGCTGCTATTAAAAACTGCAGAGGGAAGAATAAGGCTGTTCAGGGAGTCATTGCCCAAGGAGTATGTACTCCAGCAGAAAGGATGGCTCTCAGACTTCTTCCTTTTGCAAGCACTGGACCATGGTGGCCCTCTGCATAGAGGAGGGTGCTTTGTGGAATCCTTTGCTGTTAACTTGGGAAAGAAGAAACTTGTAATCATGATGAATTAGAGCAGAAACAACCACTGATGCCCAGAAAATATTGTTAAATGACCTGCAGAATAGATTATTTTTTTTCCCCCAACAAGCAATAACCTCACTATGGTTTCAGACCTTCTAAGCTACATGAAGAAGTGAGAGCAGCAGTTCTCTAGAAGTCCCATATTTGTTTTGGAAATTTCTTCTGGCATTGTGTGAGTGGTGTGTGATAGTTCCAGGGGTCCTTGGGAGAGTCATGTGATGAAATAGAACAAGTATGCTGGGAGAGAAGCGGCAGCATGCAGAACAACAGGGATGCCAGGCTGTGCTGAGGCTACTTGAGAAGCCATGTGAGGGACATCTTTGGCCCTGGGAACATCTGGAGGGTGGGAGTGTATAAACTATGGGTTAAAGTCACTCAAGTACTCTTTTCCTAGGCTGCTGTTTCATGCCTATTATCGTCTTTCTAACTTGTATTTTTAAATGTTTTTGCTTAGAGATTAAAGCATCTCTTCCTTTTTTTCATTGCCCTTCCTTTTTTTTGGGAGATGTTTCTTCTTTCTGTTAATCTCTGAGTAGTTTCAGTTCTCTTTCTAATTTATGCTTATTTTATTCTAGCTCCCTGGTTGCGGGGGGGGGG